>JBCNYH010000024.1:29182785-29193088 GCA_039654325.1 Tandanus tandanus
TGTAGTGTGTTTTTCCACTTTAATTTTGAGTGTGACTCCGAATCCAGACCTCCATGGGTTAATAAATTTGATTTCCACTGATAATTTTTGTGTAATTTTGTTGTCAGCACACTCAACTATGTAAAGAACAAAGTATTTAATAAGAATATTTCATTCATTCAGATCTAGGATATGTTATCTTAGTGTTCCCTTTATTTTTTGAGCAGTATATATATATATATATATATATATATATACATACACACACACACACATACATATATACACACACACACATATACATACACACTATATGTATATCTGACTCAGTGAATTGAGTCTTCTCGAAGTCAGCTCCCAGCCCCCCGAACGCTGTGGTCAGCAATACCACTATTGAGTCAAAGCCAGGCAAAGAAAGTGCAATACCATTTCTACTGGCACTGTCAGGACTTGATTGAATCTCCTGAAGAGGCCAACTGGTGCTTAAGGTGGTGTTAAGGGATTTAGACTATTTAAGTGGGTGAGCATTATTAAGCATTAATTTATTGTTATAGCTAAACAGCAAAAAATATTCAGCTGACTGTTTATCAAAAGCTCAGTTTTAGCTGGGTTTTTGGCTCGAGGCTTAAAAACCCAGGCTACACGCCGTGAGTAGCGGATAGACAGTCATGGCTTAATAGTGGGATAGCAGCAGTGTGTCTTTGGGACACGTTTGACTGTACTTGGAGCTGTGCACATCATCCATAACATACAATACTGCCAGGTGTAAAGGAGTCCACACATACAAACACACTATTCAGCTGTTACAATTATTCAGTAAGTACCTCAAAAGAAATGAGGCTTAGCAGTTACTGCCACATTTCTGTTCTCCATTTCATTGTAGACAAAGACAAAAAACATCTTTTCACTTGATGCATTCTGGTCACTGTTTTCTTCCATATGAGGAAAGAGTCAATCAGCATGTGCTTGAAGTTGTGAGGAACAGGATTGATTCATAGAGCAATAAAGTTATTAATGCTGTCACTTGCAAGTTAGTCTTGTCCAGGGTCCCATTGAGGGAGAAATTAAGAATGTTTGAGGTCTGCAGCTGGAGGAGGACTCAAAATTCCAATCAAGTCATAAACTTGAAATTGCAGCCCCAGAACAATGTTCTTTCAATAAAGAGCAACTCCAGCTGCCATTTTCCTGTTCAAAACACCACCGGCATGATGTCATCATGGAGGGAAATTCACAGACAGTCATTTATTTCCCACATGAAGCTACATAAAGACTCATGGTATTTATTTTTCTCGTCCCATATGTGAGCTCTCCGTAGAGAAGGTCTTTTGGGATGTGACAGTCCTTCATGGGATAGACATGACCCAGCCAGCGGAGTGTCTGCACTGTCGCCCATGCAAACACTTTGCCCACAATGCTGAGGAGGGAGATGCCCCTGTAGTTGTTGCAGTCACTTCGCTCACCTTTGTTCTTGGTACAGCCCCTTCTTGACAGCACTGACAGAGAACCTCGTGCAGTGGAAGCAGCAGGGCAGTCTTGCAGTGCTTGATCAGGTCTGGGGGTATCCCTTCCATACCTGGAGCTTTGCCTGTGGCCAAGCGGTCAATGGCCTTGCTGAGCTCTTCTATGGTTGGCCCTACATCTAGCTCTTCCATGGTGGGTAGACGCTCAATGGCATCTAGGGCTGAAGGGGACACGGAGTTCTACCTGGAATAAAGTTCTGAGGAGTGTTCTACCCATCTCTCCATCTGCTGACCCTTGTCAGTGATCATTACCCCAGTGGAGGATTTGAGGGGGGCTGTCTTGCTTTGAGCTGGTCCCAGTGCCTTCTTGATGCCATCATACACTCTTCTGATGTTTCCTGTCTTGGCCGCTGTCTGGAGGTCTTTGCTGAGGTCTGTCCAGTAATAGTTGGCACAGCGTCTGGTGGCTTGCTAAGCCTTGTTCCCTGCAGCCCTGAGAATCTGCAGGTTCTTCTCACTGGGTGACCGCTTGTACTCGGCTAGGGAAGCGTGCTTGGCTTCAATGACAGGAGTCATCTCAGTGGACTTGACTTCGAACCAGTCATGAGTCTTTGAGGTTTTCTTCCCAAAGGTAGCCAATGCAGTGCGGTGTATGCCACTTCTCTGTGGCAGAGTCCCCAGATTGCATGGTTTCCAGCTCACACTCAAATGCCACTGCAAACTGTTCCATGAAATCCGGTTGAGACATTTTGCTGACATCATTGCAGGCGTTCCCCTGTTTTTTGGTGCAGTGAAACCTCTTAGCCTGCAGCCTGATCTTGCAGCACACCAAGTAGTGGTCTGTGTCACAGCCTGCACTGTGGTATGAGCGTGTGTAGAGAATGTTCTTGATTGCAGTGCAGCTGACCAGAATGAGATCCAGATGGTGTCAATGCTTGGAGCACAGGTGTCTCCAGGAAACCTTGTGCTGGGGCTTGGTCTTGAAATAGGAGTTGGCAATGCACAGCTTGTGGTAAGTGCACAGCTTAAGCAGCCGCTGCCTGTTCTCATTCATTCTGCCTACAACGAACTGGCCAAGACACGAGGACCACAAGTCATGATCTGCACCCACTCTGGCATTGAAGTCGCCCAGGAGGACAAGTTGTTCCTTGTTGGGAATGCTCCCGATAATGGATGCAAGGTTCTTGTAGAACTCATCCTTTGCATCAAGTGTAGAGGACAGTGTCGGAGTGTACACACTGACGAGGGTCACTGAGCCTGAGGTGGTGTTGAGGCGAAGAGTGAGGAGTTTTTCTGAGCCGTTGCTGCCTGGTTCTATTATGTTCAGCAGGCTGTTTCTCACTGCAAAGCCCACTCCATGCTCCCTTGGGTCGTCAGAGCTCTCCCCCTGCCAAAAGAATGTGTTATCCTTCTCCTTCAGCGTGCACGAGTCTGCCAGATACATTTCCTGAAGAATTGCAATGTCAATATTCAGTTTTTTCAGGTTATCATTAATCAACAGCTGTTTTTCTGAAGTCGCTGATGTCCTGAAGGTTTTCTTAGAGACCGGTCATCATTGTCTGGACATTCCAACATCTCTGTCTCCTAACCCCCATGCACCCAATGAGGAAGGCAGACCGTGGCGGGAAAACACGTTACTGGCTTGGGGTTGCCCAGATTGAGGCGGGCGGTAGCTGTCCAGTGAGATCCAAGAATCTCTCCCACCGTCAGGAACAAACCCTGGCGCCTCGCTCTATGCCAATCAAGTAATGGCTTATAAACGGTAACTGTTGTTCCCCCTGTTGTGTCAACTCCACAGCCATACCCATAGGGTGTAGGTATGTTGATGAGTGGTGTGTAGTGTAGTGCAGTGTGGTCGCATGCAAGCCTGGATAGTGAAATATGGAGGACAGGCAGTTGCCCATGTAGCACATCCCCCCTCTCCACGTCACTGATGGATCCAAAGGAACAGCAGGACCATTACGGTATGGCACCAGCCGTTGCGGGAGCTGGCAGAATGAAGTTGTAAACAACGACAAACTGCCTTAGGGGCTCCGACTCCGGATTGTTCCTTGAGGTTTACTCTTGAAGCTTTTTAAATGACTGGATATGGCCGCAAGGCAGCGGAGGTTTGAAATCAGGCTGACAAGCTTCATCTACCTGAATGACGAGAGGTAACTGTTTAAAAAAAAAAAAAAAAAAAAAAGGTACGATGAGAGGTAACATCTTCAAGTAAAGCTTGATAGGCTTCATAAAACTTGATAATTTGCAAAATAAAGCCTGGAACTCATGCACAAGGAATAGCTGCAACGGAAGACCCACTGCTGCATCGCCTCACACTGCCTAAAGTCTGGGCAAAAAAGTTGTGCATGAACACACTACATCCAGGTGCCAACTAGCATGTACACGTTATTGCCAAAAGTATTCACTCACCCATCCAAATAATTGAATTCAGGTGTTCCAATCACCTCTATGGCTACAGGTGTATAAATTCAAGCACCTAGGCATGCAGACTACTTCTACAAACATTTGTGAAGGAATGGGTTGCTCTCAGGAGCTCAGTGAATTCCAGCGTGGTACCGTGATAGGATGCCACCTGTGCAAGAAGTCCGGTCGTGAAATTTCCTTGTTACTAAATATTCCACACTCAACTGTCAGTGATATTAACAATGTGGAAGTGATTGGGAACAACAGCAACTCCACGGCCACGTAAAATGACAGCAGTGTCAGCGGATGCTTAGGCGCACAGTGTGCAGAGGTCGCCAACTTTCAGCAGAGTCAATCGCTACAGACCTCCAAACTTCATGTGGCCTTCAGATTGCGGCATCCAAGCCATACATCAAGTGCCATGCAAAGCGTCATATGCAGTGGTGTAAAGCATGCCGTCACTGGACGCTAGACCAGTGGAGACACATTCTCTGGAGTGACGAATCATGCATCTCCATCTGGCAATCTGATGGACGAATCTGGGTTTGGCGGTTGCCAGGAAAACAGTATTTGACTGGCTGCACTGTGCCATGTGTAAAGTTTGGTGGAGGGGGATTATTGTGTGGCACTGTTTTTCAGGAGCTGGGCTTGGCCCCTTAGTTCCAGTGAAAGGAACTCTGAATGCTTCAGCATACCAAGAGATTTTGGACAATTTAATGCTCCCAACTTTATGGAAACAGTTTGGGAATGGCCCATTCCTGTTCCAACATGACTATGGACGTTGCTTTGTGCACTGGTGCGCAAAGACATGGATGAGCGAGTTTTTTATGGAAGAACTTGACTGGCCTGCACAGAGTCCTGACCTCAACCCGGTAGAACACCTTTGGGATGAATTAGAGCGGAGACTGCAAGCCAGGCCTTTTCGTCCAACATCAGTGTCTGACCTCACAATGCGCTCCTGGAAGAATGGCCAAAAATTCTCATAAACACACTCCTAAACCTTGTGGAAAGCTTGCCCAGAAGAGTTGAAGCTGTTAGAGCGAATACTTTTGGCAATATAGTGTACGTTCTGCGCCTGCTTGACTTGAAATGACTTCACTTCAGCAGGTGGCGAGTGTCTGTGTTCGTCAGAATGATCACAGTTTAAAACTGTGAACAAAACTCATCATTCTAGCGAACATTCTTGCATCCTCATCACAGATGATTCATATAGCTACTTTAAATCAAGGATATGGCTAATAAGTTTGTACTAACGTAGTCATCCACTCATCTGTTGCATATGAAAGCAAAAACGAAGAAGCTCTTCTCACTGATTTATAATTCACTCCTGTTGACTGATTTCATGCTAACAGAGTTTTAATAAGGTCTACACTGATTACTAAATATATTTTGAAGAAGAGCACCAAGATCATACATTTTAACACGTGAGATTTGAACACTGTCACAGTTAGCACCTCGTGACTGATGTGAATGTTTCATTAAGGTGTTTCATTTAACATACATCAGGAACCAGTATCCACAGGGTTACATTCTAAGAAGCAATATGCAAAGCCAAACAGCGGAGAACCCTATGTCTATAATGCTGTCTTGTTCAAGGCGCACAACCAGATGCTTTATTTACACAAAATAGTCAAATAAATAAATAGCCACCAGACACAGAATCACAAATGTTGAGGCAAGGAACACAATGAGCATTAGCATGGAAATAAAAACAGATGAAAACAGAAACCATGGTTTAAATCAAGCATGTAAACAGTGTGAAGAGTGAAAGCAGGTGTGCATGATTAAGAACCAATAAGTAGAGTGGGAATGCTTATAGACAGTGCAGTGTGCTCTCTGGGAAACGCAAGTCATAAATCTCAGCAAAGCACTTGACAAACGCTTGAATATCATCATAAAGATGCATTTTGAAATTACACGATTAACCCACCTGTATTTAAAATAAAAAATATAAAATGGCCATTTGAGATGAACAAAAAGTAAATATGCTACACATCCTTCTATGCAGGGTAGAGGGATATCAACATGCAGTGGTACTTGTTGAACCCTGTTCCTTGGTGTGCTATTCTGATTATACCACAACGATTTACTAAGAATTTCAATGTTTAATTTATTAATGAATGCTATGTCATATATTTCAAATATTTATAATTAATGTTGTAAAACAACCAAGACAGAAGGTATCTCCAGTTTTTACCTACATTATAGCAGGTGAATTCAGTGCACAAGACCATTTTGTATGAGTGTTTACCACAGAAACAATAACGCATCAAAACGTATGAATGAAGTAAAACCGTCATTTATATTAGAGTTGGAACTACAGTCACAAGTCTGTTACACAAAAATATTTACCAATCAGAATCAGGAATTCATCCTCAATGTGGTACAACACTATTAACTTACAAAAGTTTCAGTCAAGGAAGCTTGACCTGCATGACAATAAACAATATATAGACAGATATATAGATAGATAAAAATACAGTTGCCTTGTTCCAAGCTATTAAACACAACTAGACACAAACATCAGGAATCGAAAGCTAAAATTTTTATCTATTTTCTCAGATTTGTGACATATTGTTCCTTTGACCTCAAACACAAATGTCTTCACTGCATAGCAGAAACAAAAGAACCAGCCTTGCAGTTACAATACTTTCAGAGGAAACTCTAGGTTTAGGTACTCACAGCCTCAGTGTGGATGGGATGGACAGCGAATAGCAACGCGGCCACCAGGCTGGTTGTGTGGTCCATCAGCAGGCGGCAGAAACGCAGGAAAAGGATACACACGACAGCATGAAGAACCACGTTGAACAGATGGTAGGACACTGGACTCAGCTCGCTCAGCAGGTAGTTCAGACGAAAGGTGAGCACGGTGAGAGGCCGGTAGGATTTATGGCTCCTCTCCTGCACAAAAAAATGTCGGAGAGGAGTTATCAAATCAGCTACTTGTAAAGGGTGATCCAAAAAACCTCCCACCCTTCAAAGATCAATTAACACAAAAGTCAAATGATAATCAAAGTATTATTTATTATGAAACTTCATCCAACAGGTTTTAAACTCATCATTACCGGCACACATGAAACCTAATGCAGGAGAGGCAATGCTAAGGTCTGTTAGTAGCTCAACTCCAAGTGCCCTCAGTCACCAACATAGCGTGGTCGGAGTCAGATCATGCATTCGCTGTTGAAGCATTCTTCACAAACAACTGCTACGTGATCGCTGCACAGAGGGCCTTTAAAAAACGTTTCAGTATTCCATGGAACCAAAACGTTCCAGATCAGAAAACCATCTTGCAGTGGATTGAGAATTACAGAGCAGCATGCTCAGTTTTCAAAAGAAAATCACCTGGCTGACCTAAGAACGTTTGTACACTTGAGAATATTGAAGCATTCCGTTCTGCAGTTTCTGAGATGTTCTGTGCAGAAGCATGCATTAGCTGTAGGGAATTCCCGCTCACGCTAGTTCATATATTTAGGTTTTTTTTAAAAAACAGATATTTTATATTACTATCATTAAGTAAGCAATATGAAATATAAAGTGAGCCTGCAACAATAAGTAGTAATTTAAAATAAATAAGTAAAATTTATTCATCTAAGTCCTTTGAAAACATTGTAATTTTTTTCCCCCCACATAATATTGTGACCTTTTTACTGGAAATAGAAATTTTTACTTAAATGTTATGACTTTATTCTCAAAACTAATGCAATATTTTCTCACAATATTTCTTACAATATAAATTACAATAAAAACGTATCCCCAAATCCTTCACCTCTGCCATGGGGGTACCCCAAAAGTCATTGAGGAACAGGTTCTGTATGGGCGTTGAGGGACGAAGGTCTTTATTATCCAAGATGGCGGAGACATCGTCGAACACAAAGCTGCACAGTAGGCTGTTCCAATAGCAGCCCACCACCAACGTGACGAGCAGACACGTTTCCTTCCATGACACTGAAGCCATCGTCACCGGGTCACCTCACTGGGAACTGAGGAGAAGAAAAATGATGAATCCCACTTTCCAGTCTTTTATTTAACACACACACACAAAACAGCATTTTGGTATACAGAGCAGCGTCAAATTGTGAATATGGTGAGGATTTGGTGAAAATATTGAAGGTAACTGCAAGCAGATCTGTGACGAGTATGTATATTTCCATGAATCTTAAACCCTTACAAGGAATTCCACGTTCCCATATTTCTTTTATTCTCAAAATATTAGAGCTTTAGTTTCAACTTTTTTTTTTTTATAAACTATTACTCAATATTGTAACTTTGTGCTTAAAATTATTAAAGTATTATTTAAAAAATATAAACAATTTTCCCTTAAAAGACTGTGCCTTTTTCCTTTAACTCTCAAAACATTGCAACGTCCTGCCTAAAAATAGTACAACTTTACCTTCAAAATATTTTCTTATTTAAATATTTATTTTAAATGACAATTTCAAACTTTGCAGCTTCACTTTTTACTTAAATATTATGACATTCTAAAAAAATTTTTTTTTTTGTTTACAGTACTGGGACTTTCTTCCTAGAAATATGAAACTAATTTTACAATTTCATTCTCAAAGTATTATGACTTTATGTAAAAATATTGTTTGAGAATTTCCCAAAATCTTTACATTTCATTTCAACCCTAAAACAGAGGTAAAACACAGACTCCAGTGTCATCACTAACCTCTGACTCCTGTAAATGCCATACATTCCTTCATAATTTATTTTAGTTTCAGATCAAAAACAGTTTAGTAGTCTTGCCAGCTGGACAGTATACTGAATTAAAATGATTTAAGATACAGTGTACTGCTTACGCAAACAACCTGGTCCACAGCCTGTTCTACAAAAATAACAGACCAGAGGAATAAAACATAACGCACTTCTGAGTGGTATGTTAAAAATGATCAAATGAATGAAACGGCTGTGTGAATGTTCCACAGAAGATCTCAATAATAAAACCAAAAACATCTTGTTTCATCTAAAAAAATGTTTAACAGAAAAGCTAAATAAACTAAAGCATTAAGTTTTTATTTATGCTAATAGTTCTTTCATGACTAAACTAGATGTGACTGCAAGCTGTGTTGTATATAAAATCTGACAACAACAAAAAAAAAACATGTCTATTTAACACAAATTGCAGAACAGAAGAAAAATTAATTCTGTTGGCACCCTATACTCCCCAAAACTCAATCTACATAACCCAACGACATGTGCACATAAAACATATAAAAAAAGATATTACTAATAAAGTTATTATTCGTGACATTTATGCTACAGCAAATTTTAACATACTAATAAATGCAAGTAGTTAGGTGCTAAAAAGGTAACATGGGTTTAGCTTCAATAGTTTACTTGCGTTGAAAATAAAAAAAAGTCAACCTTTAAATAATTTTTATCGTGCGGATATATTTAAAAACTATTTACAAATCTGTAAACTCGACTTAACTGTTTAATCCGAGTGTATATTATAACTCTAATCACCACCCAAGATAAAGCTAACAAGGACCATTTAAGGCCGAATCTCAAATCGTTCACTAGGAAACTCTAAAGTGCACAAACCGTTTTCAAAACCCATAGCACAGAGTGCGCGTACAAAGCGTGTAGAGAAGTATTTCTGATTCAGCCCACTGCTATACCAGCTATTGTATCAGCTAAACCGGTGAACGATATTTAATTATTTTTATTTTTAAGATGCACACTCACTCACCACAGCACTCACCTTGGCATGACTTAAAAATCGCTTGTGTGTCTTTTGTGTAGGCACGTATTTTCAGCACAAGAACACCTTTTATTTGATAACGGCAACCCGAGAAGCAGCTCGCTAACCATAAAATTAGCATCCGGGTCATAGAGCGCGAGCTCCGCCATGTGCACATGCTTTGCGCATGCGCGTTGACTATTCAGGAGG
Organism: Tandanus tandanus; assembly: GCA_039654325.1. Classification (NCBI taxonomy): domain Eukaryota; kingdom Metazoa; phylum Chordata; class Actinopteri; order Siluriformes; family Plotosidae; genus Tandanus; species Tandanus tandanus. Next base: position 29,192,524 of record JBCNYH010000024.1, read on the forward strand.
ATACAAACATCTCAACGGATGAAAAAAATAAATATTTTTATGTTATAAAAATGTGAAACGCATTAACATATTTACATTGTGTGGGTTCCAAAAAAAAAAAAAAAAAAAAAAAAAAAAGCTATATTTCACACGCTTTCGTATTTGATAAATCAATAATAAATACATTTCACATGCACGTGTGTGTGACTTTATGAAAGCTGACATAGTATAGACGGTATACTTTACATTTTCATAAAAACAGAATCGTCCTTGCTTTTTTTTGGTCCTGTTCTTATAATGGTATACTACATGTATTTGATAAATATTTGTAAACGGATATTTTCTAGCTTTTGGCTAGCTCTTTTTTCTATTGAATGTATATAATTTAAACTTAACGAAAATTATATACTGCTCAGAAAAAAATAAAGGGAACACATACTAGATCTGAATGAAATATTCTTAATAAATACTTTGTTCTTTACATAGTTGAATGTGCTGACAACAAAAATCACAAAAATTATCAATGGAAATCAAATTTATTAACCCATGGAGGTCTGGATTTGGAGTCACACTCAAAATTACACAC
>JBCNYH010000024.1:29218287-29230734 GCA_039654325.1 Tandanus tandanus
GAGTAGAACCGCTGCTCCTTCGCGTTGAGAGGAGCCAGTTGAGGTGGCTCAGGCATCTGATTAGAATGCCTCCTGAACGCCTCCCTGCTGTGGTGTTTCGGGCATGTCCAACCGGGAAGAGACCCCGGGGCCGACCCAGAACACTGAGGGACTACGATTCTCGGCTGGTCTGGGAACACCTTGGCGTCCCCCTGGAAGAGCTGGAGGAAGTGGCTAGGGAAAGGGACGTCTGGACCTTACTGATTAGGCTGCTGCCCCCGCGATCCGACCTCGGAAGAAGCGGAAGAAGATGAATGAATGAATGAATGAAATATTTTGAATTCTTTATATCGAGAGAACATTTAGCATGTTTGGTTTCACTGAATTTATCCCATTGTATCAAGTTGGAAAAATTAAATCCCTTTCTTTTCCAGGTTGCAAAATTTTCAAGGGTGCAAATACTTATGCAAGATACTTGTACATATCATTTGTATGTGATCACTTCTGGTCAGGTTGCACTTTACACAAGTGAGGTTGAGGCTGTGAGGCAGTCCGCAGGCATGGCTATTGCTCCTAAACCTCTTGTCCTACCGGAAGAAATGACACCAAGCAGCTTGCAAGTTATCAATTCTCTCAATGAATATCTGATCCAGTTGTTACAGGTAACCTGCAAATAAAACTCTCCTAACCCTGAACACTGTCCCACTAAACCTGCAGTCTCAGTTCTCAATTTCTGTATTTTCAGGAGTTAAGAAATAAAGAAGAGTTGAGCAAGCAGCACAGTCTGGCTTTAGAGGAGTACAAGAGGAACTTCGCCGTAATGCGACATCAACAGGGACTGCTGTACAAAGAGTACCAAAGGTTTGTCCTACTCAGGTGCTAAATAATAAAAAATAGAAGTTCTCTAGAAGGTTTTAAAGCATTGTCTGATTTTGGTTTCAGTGAGAAAGATGCCTGGAAGAAGGAGAAGGACTGTTTCTTGGAGTTGAAATCCAAGATGGAGGAGCAAAAGGAGCTGGACTCAGCGAAGATCCAAGAGTATAATGTAAGACAGATTTGTTGATGCCTGCGGTTTGTGTGCTTGTTTGTTAGCAGGATTGTGCAAGAAAGTTATGTGTGGATATTCATAAAATTTCTACCAGAGGCAGGGCTTTGAACAAGGTAGATGCCATTAGATTTAGATTAAGTTCTGGATACTGGATTTTTTTAAAGGATTCTTTAACATGAGATTTTTTGGAAGTCTGGTGCAGGCCCAGCAGGGAGTGCTGCATATTTGTTCTTTGGGGGGGGGTTTCGCCTTGGCGGAGGTTTCTGCTCTCCACAGGAATGAGAATGGCAAAAAGAAAAAAAAAACACTGAAAATTTATGGAGCCACACATGGGCGACACATTTGGGGGTCTGGGGTTGAGGGGCAATGCCCCCATGGGGGTTTACAAGCCAGAGCAATTTTATGTATTTCAGTGCAATGGGAGATGCTACTTGTACACAACCTTATTAGATATGATCATGGTTATGTTAAGCATATATCCCTGACAGGATAAAAACTAATGTGGCTATATCCAGCAGTCTTTTATTTTAATAGCAACAATACTTTATTCTCTTTATAAGGAACTGGAATTGTATTCAATAATAATTGCTTAAATTTCAATTAAAATGAACATATTATTCAGATAGCTCAAAAATTTATATATAATTATTTAAATTTGCACGGTGCCCATTGCAAAAAATCACTCCGTCTTCCTGCATCACCTAGAATCAGCTCGCGCGCACACCTGAAGCCTGAAGAGGGTACTTGCGAAGAATTCCCGCCCTGGCCAACAAGTCTTAAGGACACCCCATCCCCCCGCCCCCACACACACACAACACAAATTTTCTCCTCGAATTTACACGATTCACAAAAATGGGTCTTGAGCTATTAAATCCACGGAAATCTGCGGATCCCCGGAAAATTCTCATCCTTGTCTCCAAGTGCTCATATTTTACTTCATTAATGGCTGAAATGGATTGTATGGATTGCATTGTTGATTAATTTTTACATCAGTATGTGATGTCACTCAATGAGATCTGGACCAATTAAGTCCAGACTATCAGTATATCAGTTTGTTTATTATCTAGATAGTGTTTCAATTTCAATATTATTCTTATTATTCTTATTAGTGATAGGAGTAGTATGGGTAAAGTGAATAACAAAGGAAAAGAGAAGAAATAATGAAAGTAATGTTGGTAATTATTTTTTTTTCCTTTCATTGAGTATTAGACAATCCTGCACATAAGCTGGATTAAACAAAACAACCTGATTCATTACATTAGGAAAAAGAAGAAAAAAATGACTACTGAAAGGTTTTTGTTTTATTATTATTCTAACAAGACCTCACCAAGCCCTACAATCCCTTGTCCTATCTCACAATGTTAAATAATGCAATATCAAATGAAGTTTTCCTTATCCAAAGCCCTGCCTCTAGAGAAATTTGACACAAACTGTGTGTAAAAGCACACTTGGGCTGCATTCACACCTGGTATTAAAGCGGAATGAAAGGAAAGCCTTCCAGACTCTCCTGTTACACTGAAAATGTGTATATTTTCATCAGTAGGTGGTTTTTACTTATATATACAAAGTTGCAATCTGAAAGTCCGTTCAATAGGTTGCATTAGCCTGTTTGAAAAGGCTGCCACTTGTAGCCCGTTTCACTCTTATGAGAGTACAGAATCACTAGAATAGGATATAGATGCATCAGATCCAAAAAGGCAAGATAGCTGGGAGGAAAAAAGAGTGTACAGGTTTTAAACTACCAAATCAGATATAAACTAATGAACTTCTGAATAAAATAAGGTTCAGCACATATGTACATAATACTACACTATATGCACATACATCAGACGGGCATCTGCTGGTTTATATGAACGCATGGTATATATTCCAGTACGCTTAATGCATAACACTTCCGTGTTAACTATTTATTTGACATCAACTTTCACAGTACAATAACTCTCTCCCCCACCCCTCTACGACGATGTATTACTAATTTCACAAACAAATTAATTACAATAGAGTGTATTGATGTGCAAAGACATATACTAAATATAGAAGCTTTTATTAAGTTTGTGTTTAATTCCCCTTTAACATGTATCCTGAGTGATTAGATCACTAGCAGGCCGCAATCTCAACGGCACGGTGTGAACCAATCGTACAATTTGTATTCTAGGGGTGGTCCTGGAAACATCTGACCACATCATGTTTGTAGTGTGAATGTCAATGCGTCTTAATGTGTCCGGAACAGCAATGAAATACCAGCTAATCGACCGTCATCACAGTAACCATAAGTTATCGGATCATTACAAGGCTTTTAGAAGTCTTGTCCTCCCATCACTTATTGGTTTATAACTATCAGTAGGAGAGCATGTGATTATAATCTTTGAAATAGTCTGTGCGGCTACAGGACAGGATTCACGAGACATTTTTTTACTGCCTGGCAATAAATAAATAATTAAACACACCAAAAAACTAACGTGATTAATGTGTGTAATAGTGTTTCTTCAGCAGAAACAACATGTGGGATCCGATCTCAATTGGTCATTGATTGTGAATGCGTTCATAATGTCAGGTGTGAGTGGGGGCTCAGACTTAAATAGAATTAATATTACCTTGTTTATTGGTGTCCTGATTCTCAGTTCTGGCTGGAGACTCTGCAGCAGGATCCGGCTGAGATCAGGAGGCAGGTGGCGGAGGCGGCCCGTAAAATGACGTTACTGCGTGTGAACGAGAGGTCTCTGACCCGCCGCTACACCACTCTGACGGAGCAGGGGCAGAATCTAAGGAAGGAGAACAACAAGCTAAAGGACGACTCTGTGCAAATGGAAGCCACCATTACTGAGAGAATCGGCTACCTGCAGAGGTTCAAGGTGTGCCTTCATGTGATTATTTCTCTCTCTCTCTCTCTCTCCCCCTCCCTCTCTGTCTCTCTCTCGCTCTCAGTTGCTCTCTCTCGCTCTCTCTCAACCTAGGTTGGATTTGTTAAGATAAAAATATAAAGATATATTTTAAAAAATTAAAAATATATTTAAAGATTATTAATGTAAGTAGAACAAATAAATGAATTACTGTTTTTAATTCATAACGCAAGAAAGACATCTGTTCATCTAAACATTCATGTCATTTTGGTAGGAAATGGCTGCGTTTAAAATGGCAGCACTCCAGAAAGCGCTCGATGGCAGTGTCCCATCTTTCGAGCTGGAACGTGCGAACAAACAATACAACAACCTCACCATGAAATACAGGGACTTGCTCCAGAAAGACAACACCCTCGTTCAGAGAACCACTGCACTGGAACATCTGGAGGTTTCTCAGAAGTTTTCCTGTACTAACAATTTGTCTAGTCCCTTTTTTGGTGGTGACATGTTCATTTTGTTCGTCGTCTGGTTTCAGGGTGAGAACATCTCACTCCGAGAGCACATCAGTTCCATCAACAAGGAGCTCGAGATCACGAAGGAGAAGCTGCACACATTGGAGCAGGCATGGGAACAGGTTTACACTGCTGGTAAACCTAATGCACCCCGCTTATCATAAATATTCACCCACCCCCTATGCAAAAGATATAGAATCTATACAAAATAGTGATATGTATACTAGTAATATGGAAGTACTGACAGGATGAAGTCAACACTGTGTGCATGTTTTTCCAGGAGGAGAGAGCAATATGGATAAAGCTGCGAAGGCTCTGGCGAATAGCGAGATTGTGGCCGTGTCGAAGCGCATCTCCACCCTGGAGATGAAGGAGCTGAACGAGAGACAGCGAGCTGAGCATGCTCAGAAGATGTACGAGCACATGAGGAACTCCCTTAAACAGGTGGAGGAGCGGAACTTTGAGCTGGAGGCCAAGTTTGCAGAGGTTTGTCCATTGCACCGTAAAATCTATCAATAGTATGGCTAAAGCCTTATTCTAGAGGTAATGTAAAGGGGTTTTTTTGGGTGTGGTGGGGCATGCTCAGATAGCAAAACAGAATCTAGAGGCACAGAAGATCGAGCATGAGCTACGAGATGAGCTGGCTGACAGTGTCAGTAAAGAAGTGAGTGATGCCGACCGGATCCGCATCTTTGAGCTGGAGAAAGCTGAAGCGCAGCTCAGGATAGAAATGTCTAAGTAAGTTTCTGTTCATGAGACACATTTCTCATCTTGTTAATCAGTAATTCTAACTCGGATGTTGATTAAGTACAACATGTTCAGGTTGCGTGAGGTTTCAGACATAGCAAAAATGCAGGTATTTGCACTGGAAGCCAGGCAGCAGTCCCGGGAAACGGAGGTGGAGTGTCTCAGGAGGCAGGTGCTCGACTATCAGGTGACCACCAGGTTGTTTGTAAAAAAAACTTGTGCAGGAGTATTTTTGAATATTTTGATGCGAAAGAAATTCAATCCTATCAGGCTCAGAGTGACGAGAAGGCGCTCATCGCCAAGCTCCATCAGCAAATTGTGGCGCTGCAGCTGAGCGAGACGGCGGCAGTCAGCAGGCTGGAGGCCTACACCACCCGCCTTCACCACCTAGAGGCTCAGAGGCTGAGGGTGGAGCAGCAGCTGGACGCTCAGCAGCAGGCACTATGGCAGGCGAGGCAGGAAGGGCGTCAACGTACTCGACATCTACGCCAGGCCCTGCAGTCCCTTCGCAGACGGTTCTCTGGGGCACTACCCCTCAGCCAGCAAGAGAAGTTCTCCAGCACCATGCTGCAGCTACAGGACGACAGGGCGAGGGCGCGGGATGAGGCACTCCGGGCTCAGAAGGAGCGCAGCGCAGCTGAAGGGAAAGCACAGGAGCTGGAGCTCCAACTGAAGGGTCTGGAAGAGTTGACAGCCACGCTGAAGGACGTTAAAGGAGCGCAGAAGGTATGGAGGAGAGAGATGAGATGAGACGGGTTCGAAAGGTTTCTTATTATCTTATCAGTTAAGATAAAGTATTACGACATTCTCCACAGTGCATACATGAGCACATATTTGGCAAGCTGTGACTGAGATGAACATACTCATTCTCTCTCCTGTCACAGTTATGAGAGTCCTAAATTACAATTGTAATTTAATCATCGTAATTTAATAAGCACAGCATGGGTGGAACTTCCGGATATTTTGACTCTAGGATGAGAAGATAAGTTTACTCAGACTGTGGACCCATTACAGGTGATCGAGTGGCATAAGAAGTTGGAGGAGGCTCGTCTGCAGGAGCTAAGGAAGAATAGAGAGCTGGTGGCGCAGCGGGAGGAGATCAGGTATCTGAAGAACATGGTGGCCGAGCAGGAACGCTCCATCAGCAGCCTGGAGGAGGAACTGGTGCAGCAGAACAACGTAAAAAAAACCTGTTTGTTTGCTGATCACACAAAAATAGAAAAGAAAAAAACTTGCTTTTTAAAACTGTGTGGGTGTGTGTGGTAGGTGTTGGAGGAGCAGCAGCTCTCATGGGATCAGAGAGAGGTAGAATTGGAGAGACAGCTGGATATGTACGAGAAACAGCAGAACCAAATCATCAGATCCACTCACAAGGTCCTGTCACTACTCAACTTGCATACAGTATATGTTTAACACAAGCCCTAAATAAAACTTTTGAATGCTAGAGTAAGAAGCAGAGTTTCCAAATATACCGGTGAGTAAGAAACACCTTGGTGTTGTAATTGGTTGGATGTTTTAGATTGGCCGGTTTGCCTTTGGAGAATTTTTAGGCTTGCTCTGATTGGCTGATGAGAGAGTGATCAGTTGTGTTGGTAATGCCTTCATTCCATCAGCTGTCTGAATGTAATCATATCTTTCCACCAACATGTTGCCGTGTGTCTTTATCTGGTTTTAGTTTGAAGAAGCCACTGGTTCTCTTCCAGACCCGAACCAGCCTTTAGCTCATCAGCTGGACCAGGCTCTGAGTAAAATAAAGGAGCACATTCGCACCATTCTGGAGGCTCAAGCCACCTGCAAAACACTAGAGGAGGTAAAAGAAAGTTTTGCTGAAAGGAATACTATGGGAATACACAGGAAATATGTTTATTTTGGTTATTGATTGTTATTGTTTGCACAGTTATAGCGGAGCTCCTGAGCAGAGCCCCATAGGCATTGAATATCAATAGCTGTCCCATGTCCATCTGTCCTTACCCTGGTGCTGACAGGATACAGATTGAATGTTATGTTTAGCTCATGCATGGTTGGCTATTATGTTTAGCTTAACAAAACTGAAAACAAAGGTGAACCTGAAGATGGAGGGTCATAATAAATTCAGAGGTTCCTCACAATGTTTCCTGTTCATGGTTAGTGCAAAAGCTCATCAAGTTCCTTTAGATAACTAAAAGAATTGAGCTGAATACATACATTCACACTTTATGTAGTATAGAAATGTCATTTTTCTACATTAACCATAAAACACTTAAATTTTGAAGGTTTTTATTTTGGGTCTCACATTGCAGAGGTGCATGCTGGAAGTATGGATGTTTGAAAACAGATGGTGTTATGATTGGTTCTCTATGTAATGATGTAATCATCACCCAAACCTCTCTCTCTCTCACACACACACACAAAATGCTTGCAACAACAATCAACAGCAACTTGTTAAACGGATAATTAAATTAGGTGATACAAAAGAATGCAGATCATCTAGTGAAAGGCGGTGAACAAAAAACTCAGTATTAACCTCAGTGATGTTGAATATATAGACCACACATCCAGTAGGGTTAGTTAAGGCCACCATGGCAAATCAGCAATAACATCCGGTAGTGGCAAAAAGCCAGATATAAACAGTTCATTGTCAGTTGCTTAGAGTTTGATTTCTGTTCATTTTTCAGCAACTGTAGCATTTCTCAGCAGTGTTAGCACAGAAGCTTATCTGCAGAGTATACAGATGGCGAGATCAGAGAGCTGGACAGACTAAAGGACTAAAGCCATAAACTTTAGAAACTTTTGTCATAAAATAAAATAAATGACTCAAAGCAGTTCTGCCGTCTAATGATGTGTTCGCATTGAGCAGTTGTGTTGTGTTGGTTGTGGTCTAACAGAAGTTGAAGGAGACAGAGACAGCGCTTTGGCAGGCTGAGCAAAATGTCCTGTCGCGGGATCGAGTCATCAACGAGCTGCGCCTCCGTCTCCCTGCCACTGCTGAGAGAGAAAAGCTTCTCGCTGACTTGAGCAAACAGGACGACACAAGCAGCCAGCGCGCCCTGAAGATTGCTCACCAAACCATCAGCAATCTCCAGGGTCTCCTCGCACAGAAAGAGGAGGTTCTCAAGAAGTACCAGAACCTTCTGGCCAGGGCAAGACAAGTAAGTACAGAATGCTACTGCTGGCAAAGTGCAGTGGCATAAGAGGAATTAAACACTACAGGATGCACCATTATTGGAAAATAATCCACTTCGTGGTGTTAACAGTAATTCCGTTTCATACCACCACTCCATCACTGATTGTTTTCCTGTAACAGAACACTTACTGTTTTATTAACCTGATGTTGCACTTCTCCTATTGTGCGTATTATTTGAATTGTCAGATAATGTTGATAAAATGAAGCTCTTGTGCGTTGCTGAGAGTTTAGCTTTTCTGTCTTGCTCCCTGCTATGGGCTAACAGGAACAGGAAGAATCCTTAAAAAAGCATGAGGAGGAAGTGAGGAACCTGCACCAACAGCTGGACCTTCACTCAGACTTGTCCCTGGACCACTTTCGACAGAAGACCCTGGTGAGGTCACACCATCTGTCTAAAATATAGCACACATGAAAATGTTTAGGTGTGACGATCAGGGGTTCGAATACTTTTGGCTGTATAGTGTACATCCAGTTATAATCAACTGGTTAAGGTTTTATATTTTAGCCGACACTGAAAGATAAAATTCTGAAGAGTTTGAAAACTTTTAAGTACCACTGCACACCTGTATTCACCGCCGGTTCATACCACTGTGTTATGTAGGAGCTGATGAAGAAGCCCACCCTGGACATCCCGACCACGAAGCAGATGGAGCGTCTGGCTGAAATGGAGCAGATGATGGCGGAGCAGGACACATCTTTGTCATCGCTAACGCACAAACTGAAGCTGCTTAGCACTGAGCTTGAGAGACAGAAACATATCACTGCGTCACACGCCAAAGAACATGCGGCACAAACGGCCAGGTCAGTCTGATTGATACTGTGCCACGCCCAGTAAAGTGAGAATACAAGAAATATGAGTGATCTATTTCATAAATGGGGTGATAATCAGATTGTGCACCTGAACAGTTGTATGACTTTAGTCATGGACCTTAAGTGAAATATCTCATTCCTCATTCACTTTCTGAACCGTTTAATCCTAATTAGGGTCACGGGGAGGCTGGCACCCATCTCAGCCGACTCTGGGCGAGGGCAGGGTACACCCTGGACAGCTCACCAGGCCATCGCAGGGCAGAAACACGCTGACGGCAATGCAGCCTACTCTTCACAAAAATCAGCAATGGTTCTTTTACATGCCTCTCAGCATAGAGAGTGACATGGCCTGCATTTGATAACCCAGTTAGCTCCACTGGGGGGACAGCAGTGACAACCCGTTGATAGTGGGGCTTGAACCCCCGACCTCGGATCAGTAATCCAGCACCCTACCACCGGGCCACCACTGCCCCACAAGTGAAATATCTTTAATTTTAAAAATTTATTTTAGTTTTAGTAAGAAGATTTTATTAGTTTTAGTTCTTATTTAGATTTTGTCTAAACTTTACTGCACATTACCTCTTCTTTCTGGAATGAGTCCGTTGCTATCATTGTCTTCATTTTCATTCATCTTGTCTTTCAATTTTAGTTTTAGTTAGAAGAACTGACTAGTGTTAGATTAGTTTTATAATTTTAGTCTTAATTTTATTGTACAGTACTGCATCCTAGTAGTATAGTAACCACAGCACAAGTCAGAGGGAGGGGGGCTTTGGGGACATTAGCATGTCCGCCTTACACCAAAAGGTTCCTGGGTTTGAGTCTCAGGCTCTCCGAGGAGGTTTTTTTTGGAGTTTGCATGCTCTCCCCTCGTGCTTGTGTGGGTTTCCTCTGGGTACTCTGATTTTCCTCCCACAGTCCAAAGTATTTCATTATCATATGTAATAGAAATCTTTTTAGTGTTACAAATATTTCTATTTGTATTTTAAGAAGTGGGCATGATCTAGCTAACGGCAGAAGTCTTTTTTGAATGCTGTTTTTGTCATGGGATCTTCATGTACCCAACCCAGTAAAAAAAAGTCACAGTAGCTGTGTTCATGGCTCTCTAGTGGATTAACAGAGATGAACTCTTTGATCAAAATCTCTCAATTATATTCTCAACAGATTTTAATTTAGAACACAGTTTCCACCGGTTCTGATTTCCTTTCCTGGCCTAGATTTGAAGATTTATCAGACCAGTCCTGATCAGCTTTACCGCTGTGTATGGATAGGATTTGTCAGTAATTGACTTTAAAGTGCAACAGAAATCATGCGTTTTGTGAGAAACCCTGTTGATTGCCTCCTTGCTGTGTTTTTCAGACTGGAGGAAAGGCATGCGTTTCAGATAAAGGCCATGTCGAAGGAATCAGAAGAGCTCCGATCCCAGCTTTCCCAGATGGAGAAAGAGATGCAGCACGTCAACACCGAGCTGGATGCCCAAAAAGAGGCCAATGTTCGCTCACCAAGCAACACCATGAAGAACCTTGTTGAGCGTCTGAAGGCCCAGCTGGCTCAGAAAGAGAAGCAGTTGAAGGTGACCGAATGATCATTCCAAACATACAACAAACCATCCTGACAGATTTCCTCTCCTGAGAAATGCTAATGCTATTGTTTTTTGTTTTGATTAGATTTCTATTTTTGTAGAATGCTATTGTTTTTTGTTTTGATTAGATTTCTATTTTATTATTATTATTTTTGCTAAGCAGGCTCTCAGTAAAGCCATGCTTGAGTTTCGGGCCCAGATGACATCCCAGGCTGAGCAACAGATCATCACGAACGCAGCTCAGAAAGAAGAGGCACTTAATGTACAGCAGATCGTCGACAAGCAAACCAAAGAGCTCAAGGTCAGAGCTGTAAAAGGAAGTGCACACACAGAGGTGGAGATCTGCTCGGATGTGTGTTTATCAGCATATAAATTAGTAAATGATAGTTAGGGAATCATATTAGTTAGTTATAATAGCTTTTCTATTACAGCGGTTCTTAATACCTATACCCATGTAATTTCGTTTGGAATCAAATCACCATTATTGTTGATAATGTATACATATACACCATTATTGTATATGTTGATCTGGTTTGTAACCAGTACTGCTTTTCTTAACTAATACAGTCTCTCCTGTTCACATTCATAAGGCTTCTGTTTAGCCACGAACACAGTGAGTCATCACATGACCCAAATGGATTTTTTATTTACATTTTTAAAGACAGCTAATACAAAACTTTCCTGTGCCTGATGGTGTCCCTAATGCCTTACACCACACAGGGACTAAAAACAAACTTTGTAAACAAACAAATTATTTTCCCTCAGTCATTTCACTTAATAAAAGTTTAAATAAAATTGTTTCAATTATTTTATTTGAATTATTGTCACTTGTGATTGGATATTTAAAAATTTTTTTCACAACTTCTAATTATTTTTCTATTTTCCTAAATGTTTTGGTAAATATAATTACCTGTATCAGGTATTTTACTGTAGAAATACATAGTTATGTTAAATTAATTAATAAAGATAAAACATTGATGATGTTAATTGGTGTATCACTGATAAGCTCCAACATGTGTGTGTATGCATGTTCACATTGTCAGGCCCGTGTAAAGGAGTTAAATGATGAGTTGCAGAGCTGGAAGGAGAATGTGAAAGCAGGGAAAACCCGAGAGAGCTCTCTGAAAGAGGAGGTGGAGAGCCTGAAGTGCGAGCTGCAGAGGAGCCAGAAGATCCAGAACAGACTGCAGAGCGATAGAGACATTCTGGAAGAACAGCTGGACGAGCTCAGGCAGAAATTGAAGAGACTCAGCAGCAGCCTGCAGGTACAGACACGGTGCCTGCCACCGCACCTGATGATGTGTAAAGTTTCAGCCTGGAGTCATAATTCATAATGAGACACAGTGAATTGTCTGATAAACACCACTAGGGGGCACTGTTCTAATTACACAATCTAAATCATACTGACAATCAAATAATCAGTTGAAGGTATAGTAAACTTTCAGCATCATGTTTAAACCAGAGGTTGGGCAATATGACGAACATCACATCATGATTCAAATGATTTTGTACAATACTTAATATTGTGTGCATCACAATATCAGTTCACTTAGCAATAATGCAGCAGTATGATATATACATACACACACACACACACACACACACACACATTAACATTCTTCACTCATCTGCAGCACAATAGGATGTACCTTCAGTCTGACCCTAACACACATACACACACACACACACACACACACACACACACACAAATACATATATATATAGATATATATATATATATGTGTGTGTGGGTATGTGTGTTAGGGTCA
>JBCNYH010000024.1:29250546-29264334 GCA_039654325.1 Tandanus tandanus
CACACACACACACACACACACACACACACACACACACACACACACACATAACCTCTCGCTTTTCCACACATACATACACACACACACACACACACACACACACACATATTATATTATATTTTCCCTTCAAAACATTCCCAAATATTCATATGGCTGCCCTTGATCGATAAAGGTCACAAATTTCAATATTTAATATTGCCTCCTCTGTTCTTGATTACAGCTTCCAATTCTCCTTGGCTGTCGTGTCGTGTTTCATCGTCGCTATTGTGTACTTGTCGTCAAAACGCTTTCCAGGTGGTCTACGGACATGTCGCTTGTGAACCACAAACTGCTGGAGGGTCGACTTGTCGGAGAAAAGCACTTTGCCCCATTGCTGGGGTCCAGTGTCTGTGATTCTTAGGACAGACCAGATGTACAACGTTTCGTGGTTACGATGCTCGAGCCATAAGTCATTAACAATCGTCTTTCCGACTTTCGACGTTTGAGTCGTAAATACGCCTGTCTCTCCTTCCATTACAACGCGTCTTCCAGTGTGCAAGTCAACCACAGGAGCAAATGTAAGGAATTGTTCTCTTTTTTTTTGTTTGTTTGTTTCATTTTATTATTTTATATTTGTCCTCCGTATGTTTTTCTTACTGCTAGTTGTGCTTTCATGTGTCATAGAAATGTGTTTTTATATCCTAGATTAGCACAGTTGAGTGGTGTGATCCGACTTACGACAAAATCCGACTTTCAATAAAATCCGACTGACACCGCGACGTAGGAAAAGAGCCCTGTCATAAGTCGAGGACCCACTGTACATACATACATACATACATACACATTGATATGTATGTACACACACTTGTCTGGTGTTGTTAGCCAGGTGTATGTAAATGTACAATGCAGTTTCCAAGCAGGAAATTCAGGTTGAGAAAATTTGACATTCCTAATGTGATTTCAATGTGGAGTGTCAGTTATTAACCAGAAGGCTAAAACAAACATCCCAGCAAACATACAGTACTGTGCGCAAAAAATATATATATATATATATATATTTATTTATTTATTTTTGTATAAACTTTGCTATAGATTTTTATTTTATAACTTATATATAAGCAAGTTAGTACAAAAACACTTTAGATTTCCTAACATTAGTTTTCCAGCACAAAATGAAATGTTAGTACAGTATGTCAATAAAGAAAGCAGCATATTACGTATAAGAGACCACTTTTCAGACAAAAATATAATGAAGGCTTCTGCGATTTACATGCAAATAAAGAATCAGGTGTGACAGTCAACATTTCCAGGAGAGCTGTGGCTGGTTCTGTAAGATACCCGGTAGATGCTGTACACAAAGGAATGGTGTTGAACAAAGATGCCTCATATTTACATATAAATAATGACATTAAATTAAATTAAATTTAGCGAGTGGAGAAATAAAGAAAATACAGTGATATAGTGATGATTATACACTTAACAAAATGAAGATTAATCAGAAACCAAGTACTATTCAAGTATTTATTTCATGTAATACTGAATGATATTGATGAGAATAAGTAAACAAACAACAATATATAGTAATAACAAAAATAACGGTCTCTTTTTTGAGGAAAAAAAAAGTCAATATTTAGTGAGGCCACCCTTTACTTTGATTACAGCATTTATCCTTTCAGGCATAGTGTTCACATATATTTAATTTCTTCACTCGCTAAACCATTCTACTTGGTTTGAAGTTCATTCATGCTATGAAAAAGTCAAAGAAATAAAATTTGTGACACCTTTCAATTTTTCTGAAAAATGTGTATTTTCAGTGTTTTTGTTTATTAGCCATACTTTTACCTCAATATACTTGTCGGAATGATTTTTTTTGGTTCTCATTGCCTACAGTAGCATTGTTCAATACATTTTCACCAAAAAATGATAAGAAATTTTTCACTTCCTTTTATTAGGAGCCCTTTTAGACCAAAGTGGTGGTGTAGTACTTCACACTACTGTGTGCACGTGTGTGTGTGTATATATATATATATATACACCTAGGTGTTATGATATGGTAGTATGTAGTTTCTGGTGATTCCCATCCCTAACCAACAGCTTTATACAAATGCAAAATATGTAATTATTGTCATTATGTACTGTAATAATTATAGCTAGTAATAATAACTTCATCATTGTCATGTTTGTTTAGAGGTGTTATAATGAGTTCATCAGGAGACAGACAGTACTCCTCCAGGAAGTCTCTGCATCCTGATTTCTCACAGGTAAAACTTTAATGATGATTTGTGTTATAAAATAATGTAATGTTAAAGTGTATCCAGTGTTTGTGTTCGCTGCCTCACTTCACTACTCCCATGCAAACTTTCCTGCTAATCACACAAAACCTCTCCTGAAGAAACAGTATTGTTTAATCTTTAGACGTGTGAAGATATAAAAACAGAGACTTCAGATGGAGAGACATGCGAAGTGTTTGAAGTCTGTGTGAAGAAAGAGGAAATGCTGGAGCTGGGCATCTACAATCATGGAAACATCCTTGACATCTCACCTGAAGTTTTCGCCATTAAAAAGGAGAATCCTGACCATGAAGACTACCTCTGTAAGATATCAGGCCACTCTGGAGTTCAGTAATACACTTACCAATGTAGTGGCTACACTATCTAAAGCACTAAAAGTACAATAGGGGGTTATTTGTGATATAGCCTCTATCTCATATTATTAAGTCAGCAATTTGTAGCAAATGGTATAAGATTTTACCTTCGTTAAATTTTTAAAGTTTTGATGGAGGTATTATAATCACCGGCATTTGTGAGTCAGTTTGTCTTAGTAATTTCCTGAAAGCACCAGTAGACAGATTTTCACCAAACTTTCAGGTATTTATGTTTATAGAGTGTAAAATATCATACATAGACATGAGAGAAACTGTGTGTATGTGTTTTCTTCACTTCCAGACTGTGAAGTTTGCAAATCATTCTTTTTCAACAAGTGTGAGCTTCATGGAGCGCCTCTCTACATCCCTGATACTCCTGTTCCCATGGGAGTTCCTGACCGAGCCAGACAAACTCTTCCTCCTGGACTGGAGATTCAGAAGTCCAGTATTCCTGATGCAGGCCTCGGAGTGTTTAATAAGGGAGAAACTGTTCCCGTTGGAGCACACTTCGGACCCTACCAGGGAGAGCTCGTAGACAGAGAGGAAGCCATGAACAGTGGGTACTCTTGGGTGGTGAGTTTATTATAAATTTAGAAATGCCCCACAAAAAAAGTTATAAATTTATCATCAAGTTTCTTTTAAGAAGTGCTCTTCTATACATGAGCACAACTCCAGGTAATCTCAGTTTCTTCTTGTCAGTGGATATGAAAGTCTAATCTAATGTAGAAACCAGCAGATATCTGAGTTCATCAAAAAAAAATGCTGTTGTTTTTTTTTAATAACGAAACTGAAACCCCCCAAGAAATGGAGGCTTATACACTACCACTCAGACTCGCACAGAATAAAAAATACACAGTCTAACTCCTAATGATCCTAGGAACTATGTTGTCGGGGGCATTATGCCCCTTGTAGGGTCACCCAAGGCAAACAGGTCCTAGGTGAGGGTCCAGACTAAGTGCAGTTCAGAAGATTCCTATGGAAAGAAAACGAAGAATCCAGTTTCCCTTGCCCAGTCATGTGTTACCTGGGTCCCCACTGGAGCCAGGCCTGGGGTAGGGGTTCCAAGGCGAGCACCTGGTGGTTGGGCTTCTGCTTCATCCTTGTTGACCCCCGTCTTGGTGCCCACATGCTGGGGTTCTTCCTGGTTGACGAAAGGGTAGCCTCCCTCCGCCTTCAGGTGGGTGGACGGGTCCTGACTGTTGTTTCAAGTTCAAGAAACTTTATTGTCATTTCAACCACATATAGCTGACACACTACATAGTGAAATGAAACAACGTTTCTCCAGGACCTGGTGCTACATAAACATGCAACATGAAGATCATATTCGGGGGGGAAAAAAGCAAAAAAAAAGCACAGAGCTAGGACCAAGGTTTTTGTCCGAGCCACATAAAGTGCAAAGTGTGCAGCTAGGTGTAAACAGTGCAAAGATAATACAGTGCAAAAAACAGTACAAAAAGAAAAAGACAACACCAGAATAAGACATTTAGTGCCGAAAGAAAGAAAAAGTTGAGATGGAATAAAAAATGAAATGATATACAGAATAGTAGCGGTTGAGGTAGTGCAAATAGAATATAGGCATGGACATGAATATAAACAAAGCAGCGTAATGAAATAACAGGGTTGAGGTAGTGCAAAAAAACAAATAGTGAACAATGTAAGTTATGTGTGTGTATGTGTGTCCACACAGGCAAAAGAGAGTGTGTGTATGTGTGTGAGATGGACAGAGAGTTTCGTACAGTTCAGTTCTTTTAGTCTTGTACAGATGTGTGTGTGTGTCTGTGTGAGAGTAAGAGAGAGAGCTTTTTGTGTAATTTATTCCTGGGTGTGGAGGAGCCTGATGGCTTGATGAAAGAAACTGTTACACAGTCTGGTTGTGAGGGCCCGAATGCTCCAGTACCTCTTTCCAGATGGCAGGAGGGTGAAGAGTGTGTGTGAGGAGTGTGTGGGGTCATCCACAATGCTGTTAGCTTTTGCGGATGCAGCGTGCAGTATGAATGTCTGTGATAGAGGGAAGAGAGACTCCGATGATCTTTTCAGCTGTCCTCACTATCCGCTGAAGGGTCTTGCGGTACGAGATGGTGCAGTTCCCAAACCAGGCAGTGATGCAGCTGCTCAGGATGCCCACAGTCAGGATGGGGGAGGGAGATGGGCTTTCCTCAGCCTCCTCAGGAAGTAGAGGCGCTTCTAGGCTTTCTTGGTGATGGAGCTGGAGTTGAGTGACCAGGTAAGGTTCTCTGCCAGATAAACACCAAGGAATTTGGTGCTCTTGACGATCTCCACAAAGGATTCGTCAATGAACAGCGGGGAATGGTCACTATCTGAAGTCAACAACCATCTCTTTAGTCTTGTCGATGTTCAGATACAGGTTGTTGGCTCTACCCCAGGCTGTTTGCCGCTGCACCTCCTCTCTGTAAGCTGGCGCGTTGTTCTTGCTGAAGAGACCCATCACAGTCGTGTCATCGGCGAACTTAATAATGTGGTTGGAGCTGTGCATTGCTGCACAGTCGTTAGTCAACAAAATGAACAGCAGTGGTCTGAGCACACAGCCCTGAGGAGCTCCAGTGTTCAGTGTGGTGGTGCTGGAGATGCTGTTCCCAATCCGGACTGACTGGGGTCTCCCAGTCAGGAAATCCAGAATCCAGTTGCAGAGAGAGGTGTTCAGGCCCAGCAGGCTCAGTTTTTCAATCAGCTGCTGAAGGATGATTGTGTTGAATGCTGAACTAAAGTCTATGAACAGCATTTGTACATATGTGTCTTTACAGTCCAGGTGTGTGAGGGCCAGATGGTGGTTGATTGCATCGTCCATAGAGCGGTTAGGATGATACGCAAACTGCAAGGGCTTCAGTAAAGATGGTAGCTGTGACTTGATGTGCCTCATGACGAGCCTCTAGAAGCATTTCATCACGATTGGTGTGAGTGTGACGGGATGATAGTTATTGAGGCAGGAAACCATGGACTTTTAGGCACAGGGACAATGGTCGTTGTCTTGAGGCACGTTGGGATGATGGATCTGCTCAGCGAGATGTTGAAGATGTCAGTGAAGACATCTGCTAGCTGCTCTGCACACTCCCTGAGCACTATGCCATGAATATTGTATGGTCCAGCAGATTTCCGTGGGTTGACTCTGCATAGAGTTCTCTTCATGTCAACCGTGGTGAAACAGAGCACCTGGTCATTAGGAGGAGGGATGGTCTTCCTCACTGTCGTGTTGTTCTGCGCCTCAAACCGAGCATGGAAGTCGTTCAGCTCGTCTGGGAGGTTGCCATTACTGTCACAAGCAGGTGGAGTTGTCCTGTAGTTGGTGATCACCTGGATGCCCTGCCACATGCGCCGGGAGCCTCAGCTGTTCTGGAAGTGGCCGTGGATTCTCTGGGCGTGTGCGCGCTTTGCCTCTCTGATGGCTCGGGACTGTCCCCTCCTCTGAAGGCGGAGTCTCTCGACTTCAGAAGAGCACGCACTTTTACAGTCATCCACGACTTCTGGTTGGAGCCTGTGATGATGGTCTTGGAGACGGTCACATCACCGATGCACTTCCCAATGTAGCGCGTCACTGATGTCGTGTACTCCTCCAAGTCAATAGAGTCGCTCCGGGAGTCGCCATTGGCTGCAGCCTCCCTGAACATGTCCCAGTCAGTGCACTCAAAACAGTCCTGAAGAGCAGAGATGTCTCTGCTGGCCAGGTTTTAACCTGTTTTAGAACCGGTTCAGAGCGTCTGACGATTGGTCTGTATGCTGGAATCAACATCACAGAGATATGGTCTGAGTAGCCGAGGTGGGGGCAGGGCTCCGCATGATACGCGCCAGGAATGTTTGTGTAAACAAGATCCAGCGTGTTCGCTCCTCTCGTAGCAAAGTCCACATGCTGATGGAATTTAGTGAGCACTGTTTTGAGATTCGCATGATTAAAATCACCGGCGATGATAAACAGTCCATCTGGCTGAGCATTCTGCAGCTCGCTAATAGCTCCGTAGAGCTCACACAGAGCCTCCTTAGAATTAGCGCTGGGTGGAACGTACACTCCGATAATAAAAGTGAATTCCTGGGGTAAATAAAAATGTCTGCATCTAGCAGTCACGAACTCCACTACCGATGAGCAGTGGTTATACACAAGCACAGAGTCCTTACACCATTTCGTGTCGATATAAACACACACGCCGCCACCATGAGTCTTACCACACAGAGCCGCATTCCTGTTGGCACGAAACAAGTTTAGCCCGGCTAGCTGAATGGTGGTGTGGAACTCTGACGTTGAGCCACATCTCTGTAAAAACAAAGACACAGCAGTGTCTGTGCTCACGCCGTGTAGTTCACTGGAGTCGGATGTAGTCCAATTTATTGTCCAGTGAGCAGACGTTGGACAAAATGATGGAGGGTAGTGCCGGCCGTCTAGGGATTGTTTTTTGTTTTTGTGTTTTCTGCTTCCTCGTGCACAGCTTGCGACGTCCTCTCTCCTGGCCACTGGGCTAAAACAAGGATATAGCACCATTTTTTTCCCGGATACTTTGCTACTGCCACGCCGCCATCTTGTACGCTCATGCTTGTGATTATGCACCAAATTATAGTTCAGACGAGCCACCTTTGTGGAGTCCTTATGGGGTGTGCTAGAAGAACCCCACCCCTCGGGGACTCCCTCGTTGTCTTGGGAGCTTTCAACACCCATGTGGGTAATGGCAGTGTGACCTGAAAGGGTGTGATTGTGAAATACGGCATCTCTGATCGGAACCCGAATGGTGTTTTATTGTTGGACTTCTGTGCTCATTACGGTTTGTCCATCACAAACACAACATTCGAACATATGGGTGTCCATAACTGCGCTTGGCATACTTTGTAGTTGGGTCGCATGTTGTGGACACTCGGGTGAAGAGAGGAGCTGTGCTGTGAACCGATCACCATGGAACCGATGGCATGGGAGGCCGCCCTCCAGACCCGGGAGACCCAAGCATGTAGTTAGGGTCTCATGGGAACATTTGGCGGAGTCTCCCACCTCGGAACTACTACCAAAGGAGGCAGGGAACATGGAATCCGAACGGGCCAAGTTCTGTACCTCCATTATTGATGCTGCGGCCCGTAGCTGTGGCCAGAAAGTCATTAGTGCCTCTCATGGTGGCAACCCCCGAACCCGTTGGTGGATACCTGCGGTGAGGGGGGCCATCAAGCTGAAGAAGGAGGTCTATCGGGTCCTTTTGGCCTGTGGGACTCCCATGGCAGCAGACAAGTTCTGGTTGGCCAAACGTGCTGCAGCCCGGGCTGTCGCCCATGCAAAATCTCGGGCGTGGGAGGAGTTCAGTGATGGCCTAGAAAGCGACTATCAGTTGGCCTCGAAAAGGTTCTGGGCCACCATCCGACACCTCAGTAGAGGGTAGCAGTACTCCACAAATGCTGTTTACAGTGGAAGTGGGGAGCTGCTCACCTCGACTGGGGATGTTGTCGGGAGGTGGAAGGAATACATTGAGGACCTCCTCAATCCCACCAACACGCCCTCTGTGGAGAAGGAAGACTGTGGAGGTTTGGGGGGGGGGGTCTGCTCATCACTGGGACTGAGGTCGCCAAGGTAGTCAAAAAGCTCCTTGGTGGCCAGGCTCCGGGGGTGGACGAGATCCACCCTGAGTACCTCAGGGCTCTGGATATTGTAGGACTCTCTTGGTTGACACACCGCAACATTGCGTGGTCATAGGGGGCTGTACCTCTGGATTGGCAAACAGGGGTGGTAGCTTCCCTTTTTAAAAAGAGGGACCGGAGGGTGTGTTCCAACTATCATGGAATCGCTCTCCTTAGCCTACCCGTGAAAGTCTATGCAAGGGTACTGGAGAGGAGGATCCGATTGATAGTCAAACCTCGGATTTAGGAGGAACAGTGTGGTTTTCGTCCCGGCCGCAGCACTCTTGACCACTTCTACACACTCTACAGGATCTTAGAGGGGGTCTGGGAATTTCACCAATCTGTCCACATGTGCATTTTGGATTTAGAGAAAGCTTTCAACCGTGTCCCTTGGGCTATCTTGTGGGGTGTGCTCCGGGAATATGATGTACCGGACCAGTTGCTACGGGCCATTCGGTCTCTGTACCACCGGAGCCCAAGCTGGGTCTGCATTGGTAGCAACAGGCTAGAGTTCACCAAGGCTGTCCTTTGTCTTCAGTTCTGTTCAGAATTTTTAGAGATAGAATTTCTAGGTGCAGCCGAGGCATTGAAGGGTTCTGGTTTGGTGGCCATAGGATCTTGTCTCTGCTTTTTTGTGAATGATGTCCTTTTAGCTTCATAAAGCTGGGACCTACAACTCTCATTGGAGTGATTCACAGCTGAGTGCGAAGGTCATGGTTCTCATCCGGAAAAGGGTGGAATGCACCATCCGAGTCTGGAATGAGGTCCTGCCCCAAGTGGAGGAGTTCAAGTTTCTCAGGGTCTTGTTCACAGGTGAGGGAAGGAAAGAGGAGCTTGAACCAGTAAAGCAGAGCTTGTACTGGTAAAGAGAGAGCTGAACGGAAAAGCAAAGCACTCAATTTACCAGTCACTCTAAGTACCCTTACCTATGGTCATGAGCTTTGGGTAGTGCCTGAAAGAACAAGATCATGGATACAAGCAGCTACAATAAGCTTCCTTGCACGGTGGCGGGGCTCTCCCTCAGAGATTTGGTGAGAAGCTCAGCCATCCGGGAGGAGCTCGTAGTAGAACCAAAGCTAAACAATAAACAAAGGCTGAAGCAGGAAGTTCCGGCTCGGAGGGAGGTGTCACGCTGGACAGACCAATCGGTGGCCGCTCTGCAGTACGCTCTGGATGACGCAGACTGGGACATGTTCCGGCGCAGCTCTGATGACATCAACATGTTTACGGAAGCCGTTGTGGGATTCATCAGGAAACTAGTGGATGACACAGTTGAGAAGACTATCATTAGAACGTTTCCTAATTAGAAGCCGTGGGTGGATAAATCCGTCCGTGATGCTCTGAGATCCCGTTCCACTGCGTATAATACGGGGCTCGCCAGTGGAAACATGGACGAGTACAAGACTGCATCCTACAACGTGTGCAGAGTGGTAAAGGAGGCGAAACTAGAGTCACAATTCCAACAGAGTGGCTCTAGGAGTCTGTGGCAGGAACTAAGGAATATGACGGACTACAAAACACCATCTTCGAGATCGGTGAATGGAGACGCTTCTCTGGCAGATGAGCTAAACACTTTTTATGCTCGCTTCGAGGCTGCAGCTCACAGCGCTAACAGCGTTAGCAGTGCTAACACCGCTATGGGCAGCACACTTCTGGAGCATAACCTAACAAAGCTTCTGGATGCTAACCCGTTCGTCATTTCGGAGCATGACGTGAGAAAGGCATTCAGGAGAGTGAATACAAGGAAGGCAGCAGGACCAGATGGCATCACGGTCGGGTCCTGAAGACCTGCGCCGACCAGCTTGCTCCAGTGTTCACTGTGATATTCAACCTCTCCCTGGATCAGTCTATAATCCCGACGTGCTTCAAACAGTCCATCATTGTTCTGGTCCCCAAGAAACCTCAGCCCGCCTGCCTGAACGACTACCGCCCAGTGGCCCTTACCTCAGTAGTGATGAGGTACTTCGAAGGGCTAGTTTGTCACTTCTTCCCTACCAGCCACCCTGGACCCGCTACAGTTTTCATATCGTCCCAACCAATCTACTGAGGACGCTATCGCACACCTCCATCATACAGCCCTGAGTCATCTGGACAGCAGAAAGGGGAATTATATAAAAATGCTGTTTGTTGACTACAGTTCAGCGTTTAACACCATAATTCCCTCCATACTCACCACTAAGTTGGAGATCCTTGGCCTCAGCCCATCCCTGTGTCGCTGGATCTCCAACTTACTGACAGACAGACCACAGGCAGTACGGTTGGGCAACCATGTCTCACCCTCTCTCACCCTCAGCACAGGAGCCCCCCAGGGCTGTGTTCTGAGCCCGTGGCTGTACTCAAGCGGTGTTGGACCAAGGCCAGGAAGATAACGAAGGACCTCAGCCATTCCAACAATGGACTCTTCTCTCTGTTGCGGTGGGGGAAACGTTTCCGTTCCTTGAAAGCAAACACTGAGCGAATGAGGAGGAGCATCTTCCGGCAGGCCATTCGGACCCTCAACCAGAACACTAGTTGCTGGACTTTGTAGATCTGCCCTTCACATGAACATTACATTCTACCTCAGCTGACTGTTGCTCACACTATTTGCACTCTCTGAACACCCTGCACTACTGTGCACACACAACAACCACACTCACTGTACATCTTGTGTACATACTGCACCGACGCTTTACTTATTTATCGTCACTACATTTATATTTTATTTTATATTTTATTTTATATTCTACCTTTAACTATTGGTTTGTCCTTCAAATAGTTATAGTTATTGTTATTTTTCCTTTTTTTTATTTTTTAAATTTATAAAATTTTTTTGATATTGATGGTTTTTTATTCTCTTCAAATATAGGACAGTCATACTGTACTGTGTATGATTTTGTACGTGACAAAAAAATTTTAATTTGAACCTCTGCTCCTCCATGTTGAGAGGAGCCAGTTGAGGTGGCTTGGGCATCTGATTAGAATGCCTCCCGGACGCCTTACTGGTGTGGTGTTTCGGGCATGTCCAACCTGGAAGAAACCTTGGGTTGACCCAGAACACGCTGGCGAGATTATGTCTCTTGGCTGGTCTGGGAACGCCATGGTTCCCACCGGAAGAGCTAGAGGATGTGGCTGGGGAGAGGGATGTCTGGACCTCACTACTTGGGCTGCTGTCCCGCAACCTGACTCCGGATCAAGCGGAAGATGATGATAATGACAGTCTGTCTTGGGTAGGCAGACAAACTTTCACAAAGCAAAACATGAACGGACACATGGAACACAAAGTCATTAAACAGGTAATTAAACTAACAAGACAGGTGATACAAATGAACATGGAAATCAGTGAGTGAATGGCAGTGAGAAGGAAACCCAGTGTTAATCTTTCCTGCTTTTTCTCCAGACAATAGTTGGGAAACATGGGAGATTTATTTATTTATTTCGTTCAGTGGTGAAGTTGATTCAACTTTAAAGGTGTTGCACTACTCTAATAACACCATCTTTGGACATCTTTAAATATAGATATCTATCGGGAGCTCCACTTTTAGGCAGTGCCTAAATCTATATTAGCTTTGAAAAAAATGGTCAGATTTCAATCTCGGCACCAAAAACAAGCCTGGACTCCGTTTCAGAGCCAACCAGGCCAGTGCATGCAGGTACAGACACATCACTACCCAGGTTTCCCTGGCAGATGAAAGAGAATTCATCATCAGTAATCATGATCCATTAATAAAAATCTTTGCTATCCTGAAAATGTAATGACTGGCAAACCTCTTGGTCATAAGCATCTAACCCCAAGGCAGAACTGTTACTAACATTGTTGATTTTTGTGGATTAGTCACCTGATTAGAGAGCAAAGCACAAGAAATCCAACGTATGATTCTGCCTTTATTAGCCTTGATATAATATTGGCATAATGTTGGCCATCATTCCTTTTCTGTGTACCTTATTTAATTTGATGGCGTACATGGATGTAATGAACACAATTGAAATGTATAATTTTTTTTTTTACAGATACACAGGAACAGACAGTGTGAAGAATACATAGACGCCTCAATAGAAACACATGCAAATTGGATGAGGTAAGGAATCATTGTTCAGTCATTGATTTTACAGATTCTGATGGTAGAAAGTTATCTTCCTTTTTTCACTGATATATCTCACATGCTTATCATAGTCTGTAACTTTGATCTGATTTTTATTTATTCTGCCACTTTGCCTCTTTCTTTTAGGTATGTGAATTGTGCTCGTAATGATGAAGAAAAGAACCTTGTGGCATTTCAGTATGAAGGGGAAATTCTGTATCGCTGCTGTCAACCAATTTACCCTGGACAGGAGCTCTTGGTGTATTATGAAGAAGAGTACCACAAAGAACTCAGTCCTGTGTTTGCCTACCTCTGGAACAAAAAGTGCTCCATGAATGGTAATGTCTGTCCATACACACTTCAAGTAATTTCAGTTTCATTCAGTTGTGTTTGTATGGCGGAGTATCCGATTGTGGATAATTATTAGCAACATTTCTGGCCAGTTTCAATTTATGTACAAGGGAGAACTTGAATTCCTAAAGGGAACAAAGTCAGCTGCTTTACCAGATCATTATATGCTTAATGCTTGGCAATAACTTAATTGAAGAGTTGATTCTTTGAGACTGACATTGTTGCTTAGGCTAATGTAACAGAGTTAACTTGAATTCAACGGGTCTGAAATAATATGTTCAGAGATTTTCACAACCATTCATGAGTTCAAATTATTAATTAAACCAGCTACCTTTTGTGTGGTGAAATGCCTGTGTGCAGGTGAGCGAAAGAAAACCAGTGAGCAAAAAGGAACTGAATGAATCAATGTGTTCTACACAGCTATATGATGAAATATTATTTTTACACATCTTAAATAGTTTAAAAAAAGTAGATCTGACATGTGACCTATTTGGAACATCTTTATAAGCAGGCATATGTCATTTCCGACACACATACTTGCAATCAGGTACAGGGTTCACCTTTTGGATCTGCTTTCCTCACCGCAACTAACGCAGCACAAATCCACCTGTCTATCTCCTGCTCCATTCTTCACCCACTCTTGATCAAGATCTTGAGGCTAGATCAGACTCTACTAAACAGACCTAGAAATTCTGTGCATAAACGTTATGAATGGAATTAGTGACAAAGAGCAGCTTCTTCAGAGTCCAGCCCCCACTGGGATTGAGGCTATACAGGAATGAAATGACCCATAGTCAAGGGCCCAGTAACCCCATACTCTCTAAACACCCCTTACTGATCACCCAGAGGAACATAATCTGGATACGCTTTCCAAGTCCACAAAGCGCATGTTGACTGATTGTTTAATCTCTCATGCACTCTCCAGCACTCTTTTAAGTGTAAAGTGCTGGTCCAGTGTTCCATGACCAGGGCGAAAAGTTATTTGTGTCTCCTGAATCATAGTTCAAAAAACTTCTAGGGATGAGGGGTGTGATCCCTAAATTTAGATCACCCCCCCCTCTGGTCCCCTTTTTCCCAGCCCAGATACTGTCTCCAAAAACCAAAAAAGCTGAATATTCTTTTTTTTTTTTTTTTTTTTTTTAAATAATAAAAAAAAAT
>JBCNYH010000024.1:29264434-29286213 GCA_039654325.1 Tandanus tandanus
TTTTCATAAGCTGTAAGCCATAATCATCAAAATTATAACAAATAAAGGCTTGAAATATTTCACTTTGCATGTAATGAAACTATATAATATATTAGTTTCACCTTTTAAGTTGAAATAAATGATATTTTGCACGATATTTTAATTTTT
Organism: Tandanus tandanus; assembly: GCA_039654325.1. Classification (NCBI taxonomy): domain Eukaryota; kingdom Metazoa; phylum Chordata; class Actinopteri; order Siluriformes; family Plotosidae; genus Tandanus; species Tandanus tandanus. The sequence continues at coordinate 29,264,582 of JBCNYH010000024.1, forward strand.
CGAGTTTCACCTGTAACTGTGTCATCAGTTATGGTAATCAACAATTCATCCACATAGTATACAACATGGGTGAAGCCTTCCCCTCCTGAGTCGTCTGACAGTTGGTCTAAATCTCTTTGAAACTGCCTGAAGGTCATGCTCCATGATCTCTCTGAACCTCACCCATGCCTGGTTTTTGGCTTCCACAACTGCCACAGCTGCTGTCTGCTTGGATTGCCAGTACCAGCCAGCTGCCACCAGAGGCCCATATGCTTAACAAATATTACACCTTGACAGTTCCCTTCGCCAATGGTGTTCTTCATTATGCCATTGTGGCAGGCAACAAAAACATTATAGCCACATGTCTGTACAGTCACATCAGCAATCTAGCTGCAGAGCATGGCCCATTCGAATTGCATGTCCCAGACCGGAGCCTCTGACAGATGCTCACAGAGATTTTGAGAATAACGTACCATGAGAATAAAGTTGTAGTCCAATATTACGAGGATTACGGGTCTTAATTTTATGTTCACTTCGTGTTACAAAAATAAAGTTGTAATGTTAGCTGCGGTTGCTCAATAGGCAAATCCACACTGTTCTTTTAAACTTTCTGTTTACAATATCTGTAAGATCTGAGCAGAAGAGGGGTGTTTGATTTTTGTTATAGTTTGGAACAGTGGAAAATGACAATGTTTTAGAAATAAGAAAATAAATGATGTAACAGTAATTGTGAGCTACTTCTTATGGACAGAGCCTGACCCAAAACTACAGTATTGTTTCTTACTGGGGTTCTCTTACTATTTCATTAGTATCATTCAGTAGATGTGTTGCTAGTGAGAGGGTCCTGGGTTCGGGTGTTTCTATGGTAGAATATTAGGATTAAGCGGTTCAGCAAATTATGAAAAATGAGATGTGTTGCTATTCTACTCCAGTCCAGTTGGTGGCGGTAACGCGAAAAGTAGCTGCCTCTACAACCGCCAGAAAATATTGGAGAAGAAGTGTTGCAGGATTCTCACAGGAACGTGTTTAGCTTATCAAGCCAAATTATTTTTATTTTTAAATATTACTAATAGGGCTTACTGTTGTGTTTAAAATATTTTTAATATAATCTGTCTATGGTTGAGGGTTTGGTTTGCTTGGAGCCCTGAGGTAAGTTCATCTGAAGCCCTGTGGCCGAATCTCATAGATCTTTATTGTTTAAGTGTAAATAGCTAATTCAATAATGCAGTATACACCAAATGTAGTTCACTATTTGTCCAGTTTGTAACTCGGCCTTAGTAAAGTTTTTAGTTTGCACAATGCTTTGTTCATATGTAAAATTTTATCCAATCAAGAATTTAAAAATCCCTATAAATTTACCTAACGAACCTTTCAGCTAGCGGTCTATTGTTTACAATTTTATATTTTGTTTTTAACTGTTTCTATAAAACAAATTACTATTATGGTTGAGAGATTAACAAACATTTAAATATTCCTATTGTTTGCTTTTATTTTCATGCAGAGATATTAAGGACATTATTATTATTGTTGTTGTTATCGTCATTATCGTTTTATAGTGATCATCTTGTTTGTTTAGAGGTGATGTAATGAGTTCCCCAGGAGACAGACAGCACTCCTCCAGGAAGTCTCTGCATCCTGATCCCTCACAGGTACAACTCAATGATGAGTTGTGTTATAATATTATGTAATGTTGAAGTTTACCAGTGTTTGTTTTTGCTGCCTCACTTCACTTCTATCCTACAACCTGCCCTGCTGATCACACAAAACCTCAAAACACATAATCAAAAGTCAAAGTCAACTTTATTGTCAAATATGCCGTATATGCATGACATACAGCACAGATGAAATTACAGTCCTCTCGGACCCATGGTGCAAACAGGCAAAAAAATAAATAAATAAAATAAATAATGAGAGGTGCAAGTGTCTCCTGAATAAACAGTATTGTTGTTAAATGTTTAGACGTGTGAAGATGTGAAAACAGAGACTTCAGATGGAGAGACATGCGAAGTGTTTGAAGTCTGTGTGAAGAAAGAGGAGACGATGGAGCTGGACATTTACAATCATGGAAACGTCCTCGACATCTCACCTGAGGTTTCCTCCATTAAAGAGGAAAATCCTGATAATAAAGACTACCTCTGTAAGATATCAGGCCACTCTGGAGTTTAGTAATACGATCACCGATCTATTGATTACACTTTCTACTGCACTAAAAGTACAATCGGGGTGATTTAGGATCACATATTATTAAGTTAACAAATAACTGAAAAAAGTGTATACAATTGTATTTATTTATTTTTTAATTGCTAACATAGCATTTTGCAGGATGTCACATAATGTATAGAGAGTGTAATATCATACATATTACCGAAGGAAATGTTTTCTTCACTTCCAGACTGTGAAGTTTGCAAATCGTTCTTCTTCAACAAGTGTGAGGTTCACGGAGTGCCCCTCTACATCGCTGATACCCCTGTTCCCTTGGGAGTTCCTGACCGAGCCAGACAAACTCTTCCTCCTGGACTGGAGATTCAGAAGTCCAGTATTCCTGATGCAGGCCTCGGAGTGTTTAATAAGGGAGAGACTGTTCCAGTAGGTGCACACTTCGGACCCTACCAGGGAGAGCTGGTAGAGAGAGAGGAAGCCATGAACAGTGGGTACTCCTGGGTGGTGAGTTTGTTATACATTTATTATAAAAACTTTTTATTTATTTATTCTTTTTTTAAGTATGAATAAAACTCCAGGCAATATTTTTTTTTTCTTACCAGTGGTATGTGGAGGCACTCTAATCACACTTTCAGACACATAATCAAACTGCATATGTCCAACAAAAAATTATATAAATGAACAGCAAGAAAGAACACCAGCACATATCTAACTGCATTTACATCACTAGCACATATCTAACATCAGTTACATGCCACACCTTTACGTACTCTCAAGTTATAGAGGCCTCATCCCCAGATTTTACGTCTCACACAGTTGTAATACAGTCAAGATGAGAAACTTCTCTGTCTTTGAAATAGAGGCGTAAATATCACAAGTCCATTTGAACAATTGTTTCTATTTAGCAGCATGAAATATATCCATTATAAGAATACAGAAAAATGTAATATTGACAGAAAGCGTTGCCTTTGACCATCAAATTCTAGCTGATAGTTGAATACTTTATTTATATATGGCAGAAAACACACAGAACAAGAGGTTTACTTGTTAGGGCCAATTTTAATGATTTTTAAAGTAGATTCAATATAAATAAATTATATATCATTTTTTAGCTTAGGGTCTGACCTACTTAAAATCATAAAAATTATTAGCACAAGCCTTGTGCTAAAAAAGTGTAAAAAGTAGGTCAAGGTCACTTACCCATGGTTAAAGTTTCAACTAATGATTGAGATGGTAAAGATTTACTTGATTAATACAATCCAATTTACTGAAAACATGTTACAAGTGACACAAATTATAACAAAATACAGTGAAAATATTTCCAAAAAAATAACCTGATTTATTCGCAAGGGGATAATCCAAAAAAGTTATGCTTTAAAGAAATAATGCCAAGAAAATATATAACTATAGCTATACCATACTAAAGAGCAAGATAAAGAGATCTTTGTCAACTGTTGCATGAACAATGAAAATCAGTTTAGCAGCTCTCTGTTTAGCAGACAACTAAGGTAACTACACAAAGCTATATATGTGCATAAACCTACAATCACATGTATACACATACCTATATGTAGACCTATAGACACATATACATATATATATCCTGTATATGCAAACACATGCATCTATCCGCATATTTACACATGTACAGACTTATACATTTATCCACATATTGACACATTTAGAGACGTATACAGAATAGTACTACTACTAATAATAATATATTTAATCATTACAAAAATTATTAATTATAGTAATAATTATAATTAATAAAATAATTAATTAATAATTATACAGGGCTTTCAAATTATTTTCCTCCGCAATGCGTTCATTTCATGTCAGATCGGCGCATAATTACCTGGAAGAGGTTTATTATAATTAAACCAATATTATCAATTTTGGACGTGTGTAAAAGACTAGATCAGCTTTTCAACTCGCGCTGATAATGCAAAATCCCGTATTATATCAGCGGAGAGATTATGTGGAAAATCCAAGTTGAATTCGTGATTCTGGGAAAAGTAAATTAAAAAAAATACAGCAGTTCACTGAGTAAACTAAATAAATTACTGCATAGCCTATATGTATTTAGCCTTTTTTTCTCCCCTCTAGAGCAGGCATGCAAAATGCGTGTTGCTCTCTGAAGCCAGTGTAAGATATCTAAAATGCGCACTTGCTTTGTCTGTTGTGAAAAGCAGCTTGAGCAGTAAGTACACTGACACCGGAACGATCAAGTGATCAAATATATTTTTATAATATAATACGTGTATGTATTGTTACATGGTGGATGCACATTGTGTTGAGGAAATATGGAGCTTTTTTTATTTTGAAAACAAAAGTGGGATGGAAATCCAGCCGGCCCCCGTATTAATTTTGAAAGCCTGTATATAATAAATATGTCAAATAAATAAATAAAATAATAGGAAATTAGAAGAGAGTATGTAGATCTAAAAAAAGAATAATAGATCTTAGTACAACAATTAAACGGTGAAAGGAAAGGGCAGGAAATCGGGAAACCCACTTCCTGACACAAATAATAACGCACAATAAACTATGCCGGATGTTTTTTGGTTTTACCTTTATATTTCACCTTAAAAAAACTGCTTACCTTGTCTTGTTTGGTGTCATTTTTTTTCAGCACAACCTCACCTGTGTGACCTTGCAGTTACTTTTTTATTTTGACATACTGTATTAACACATTGGACCCAAAATTATGCAAAAAACACAAAATTCAAGTAGAAAAAAGGTTGTTTTTTTACTGTGAAAAAAACAAACGTTTAATGAACCATTTTTATAACTTAGAATGCAAATATAAAGTGTAAATTAAAATAATTATGTACAAATTTATTACTGACATTTCTAAGGTGTGTTTTATTTCTCCTGTTGTCCACTTGATGGCAGCGTTTACCTCCAGACTGCCTTGTTGTTGTTGTTTTTTTGCTGACATAACACCGAGTAAACTGCCATCGCAGCGAGTTAAATTAAAAGTATTAATTTATTAATCATAACTCTGTTTTTACTTTTCTTGCCACCTCATCTTAAATCGGACACGTGATTTGGAAGTCCATCGACTTCTAAGGGTTAAAATATGTTAACACTGACACTGACATGCTCCATTCACTGCGTCTGAAAATGACGTCTGGTATCAACAACTGGAACCCAGAATAGTGGTCATAGCACGTATGTGCACATGAGCTTTCCACGACCGGACAGGAGGAGCTCGGGATTTTTTATTATTTTTTTTATTTTTACAATAAAATTATAACTTTTTATCCAAATTAAATCCATAAGTTACATAAAAATGGCTAAATAGAAGGTATAGAACAGTCATTTAAGATTTACTTTACTGTTTTGATGAAACGTACTGGAGTAAACACTCCAAAAAAATAGACTTATGACGTCACATTTTTTTTTATCTCGGTACAAAAGCAATAATCGTTTTGCTTTTTCTTTATCAGCTATTTGATTTAAGCTTATAAGCAAAATATAAAACATTATTCATTTCTTGACTTTGGAAGTACAGTAGTAAATCCAAGTAAATACTTTCTGTCATGAATTCCGGACTTACAACACTTCACAAATGTAACAAAAATTACTAAAGATTTTTTTTTCAAAGCTCTTGCCATCACAGCTTCAGGAATTGTATAGCAAAGGAACAAAATAAAAAACAGGACTCAATTCACTATCATTTTGATATTACTTAATTGTGACAGTGGAAAATGCCTTTTCAGACATCTGTCTGTTTTCTGCCATATCAGTGATGATGCATAGTTTATATTATATACTGTATATAATAGGTACCCCAAAGTATTTTTACAAGTACATACTTCTGAATATTTATTTATTTATTGAGTGGAAAATAATGATCCCTTATTTGCAAATATGTCTTTATTAATAAAATAGTTATTGCATATTGAAATTAAGCAAAATAGGTACTGTTTTGCTATTTTTGACGAAAACAAACAATCAGGTATTTTCACATTGTTATGAAACCGTAAATAATGGTACCATGTTTCCTAAAACATGTCTACATGATATGTCTAATTAGTGTGAATCATTCACACTATCATTATTGTAATTAACGTTTAATTTTTATTTCTTAAGTCCTTTCTGAATAATGAAAAAACTATTTAAAAATACCCCAAAGTTTAAGCATCTAAAGCCTGGCAATATTGAATGACGGGCAACTTTGTCTGATATATTGGTATCGAATATTTCATAATAATAAGCCTAAAAAATCATTGGATTCCTAAGACTAAGTGCTTTAAAAGTATCTCCAAGGAAGATTAAAAGTTTAATTAATTTTTTTATTTAAGCTAAAGAAAGAAGACCTTTTTCATCCAGAACATAGACTTAGCCATTCCTAATATTACATGGCATTTCCTTCATGTCTCATAATTTCTTCAGGAGTGACCAGGAGATAACATTACCATAATAATACATGAGAAAGTGAAACTTTAAAATGTGCCTCCATTTGGAAATGCTTCTGTGAGCATGTGCAGCTCGGGAAACTTTAAATGAATTGATTTTGTTTAATGATTTTAAATCAATCATTTTTAACTATTTTTATTGGTTTATTGTGGGGGTTATGTATTTTCACATCCAGTGATTGAATAGCAGTTAATCCAAGCTAAGTATACTGGACATAGTGGGGAATCTCCTAACATGACCCAATGCAAACTGAGATTTTGTGGCATTTTTCGGGATATTTTTAGGAAATTTTTTTTAGCAAAATTCTGTGGCACTGTGCAAGAACCAGACAACCCACTTGATCATTAAAGTGAGTCCAGAGCACTATTGTAGACCTTAGGCATCATAGTACAATCTATAAAATTGTTAGAACAGTATTAGTTAAAGATGCTATTTTCCAAGTGTTTTTTTTTTTTGTTAATAAAAATTAAATTTTTGAACAACAAAAACTCATCTTGTTTTTTCTCAAAATGAACATTTTGTGGGTTGTCTGGTTCTTACATGGTTCCACAGAATTGTTCACACATTCCCTCATTAAAGGTATATCCAGTATAATTTATACAAAACACGACTAATAGTAAAATCTAGGCATTTATGCTAAAATCTGAAAAATTGTCATTTTCACTTTAATTTTTTGATTCTCAAAATACGGTCCTGCAACTTTAAAAAAAAAAAAAAAAAGATCAGACAAAAAAGAACCAGATCACAAACTTGCTACCAAAAACAAGCCTGAAGTTAGTTTCACAGAGGCAACCAGGCCATTGTTTGCTGAGAGATGTAGTGAAATCATATGCCCTCTTTACTGGCGTACCACCACCCTAGATACCTTGTCAGAAAAAAGCAACTTAATAGTTGTCATTCTCCATTAATAAACATTCCCTGCCATCCTGAAAACCTGTCTTGTATCTTAAGACATGTGGAGGTCTTTTACCAGAGCCAGATGTGCCATTCCTGAAATTTGATCACTGGAAAAGCTCCTGTTAATAAGCATGTAACCCATCATGTTACAAATTAATTGCTTGAATTATGTCTCTGATTGTTGCAGCCCACACTCTCTTATTTTATATGGTACCATTAGTTTTGCACAAGTTGAACAGCTAGGCTTGTTTGTCTCGGTTGTTTTGCATAACTGATTTAAAAGAATTCAAATTAAGTTTCACAGAATTTGTAAATGTATAATTTTCTACAGATACACAGGAACAGGCAGTGTGAAGAATACATAGATGCCACAAAGGAAGCACATGCGAATTGGATGAGGTGAGGAATACACCAGTTTTCGGGTCTTTATTTAGTCATTGATTTTATGGTTCCTGATAGATTGGACTTATCTTCCTGCTGTAACTGATGTATCTTACATAACTTCTCTTGGTCTATAACACTGATCTGATTTTTATCCCCTCTGCCATTGTTTTAGGTATGTGAATTGTGCTCGTAATGATGAAGAAAAGAACCTTGTGGCATTTCAGTATCAAGGAGGAATTCTGTATCGCTGCTGTCAACCAATTAATCCTGGACATGAGCTCTTGATGTATTATGAAGAAGAGTATGCCAAAGAACTCAGTCCTGCATTTGCCTACCTCTGGAACAAAAAGTGCTCCTTGAATGGTAAGGCTGTTCCATACACACTTCAAATAATTTAAGTTCTATTCAATTATATTTGTATGGCAGAATAACCCTGATTGTGGATAATTATTGGCGACACTTTTGGCCAATTTCATTTTCTGTACAAGGAAGAACTTGAAATCGTAAAGGAAACATAATCAGCTGCTTTAGCGGCTCATCAATGCTTGGCTTCTCACATGCTTGGCAAAAACTTAATTGAAGATTTCATTATTTGGGCATGGGCAATTGAGGAAGAGAAACCCAGCAAGCAAAGAGGAACTTAGTGAATCATTGTGATGTATGATTGTACACATCTTAAATAGTAAAAAAAAGGGAGAAATTTGATATGTGACATGCCTGGAACACCTCTAAGATGGGAGCATCCTAGCCAGTTGTCAAACACCTCAGCTGACTCCTTTCAAAGGAGCAGAGTCTTGACTCTGAGCCCCTCCTGATTCTTTAAACTCTGCACTCTACCTCTAAGTGTGAGCAGAGACACCCTTTGAAATAATGTCATTTCCATGTGTGTACCTGCAGTCATGTTCTTTTGATCACTACCCACAGTTCGTGGTCATTGGTGGGGGTTGGAACATAGATTGACCAGTAAATGGACAAGTTTTTTTTTTTTTGCTTAAACCTCTCTTTACTCAGGCTGATGTTGTACCAATTTGTCTGTCAGGTTGCTGCTTCCTTTTCCCCCCACTCTTGAACAAGTCCCCAAGATAATTGAACTCCGCCACTTGAGCAAACAAATCACTCCCAACCAAGAGCAGCCAATGCACTCTTTTTCCAGCTAAAAACCATGGCCTCAGATTTGGAGTTACTAATTCTCTTTCCAGCTGCTTTATACTTGGCCAAAAAATACATGTAGTCTCTCACAAGAGGAATGTACCCTCCATTCCTCTTGTGACAGTAAAAAGCATGTTGAGTGTTCCATGACCAGGGTGGAAATTGCATTGTTCCTTCTGAATTTTAAGTATAAATGAACGACTGACTACCATGGAGGCTGAGAAGGGTGATTCTCTAAAGTTAGAACACACCTTCCAGTTGCTTTTCCTTAAAGAGGTTGACCACCTTCCCAGTATGCCTATCCCGAGGTAATGTCCCACTGTCTCCCAGCAAATGTGTGTCAAAAAAAACAGCCCAACACCCTGAGCCTTAAGAAACTCTAGATGGATCTCATGTACCCTGAGGTCCCTGCCACTAAGGTGTTTTTTAACTACGTCAGTGACCTCAGCAGAAGTTGTTTCTGTAAGAGCCAGGGGATCCTTGAAGTATTTCTTCCACTACCTGACTATATCCTCAGTTGAGGCTGGCAACACTCTAGTGCATAAGGTATTGATGAGGCACTGTTTCCCCTCCTCAGTTGTCTGATGATTTTCCAGAATCTCCTTGAGGCCAAACAAAAGTCATGGTCCATGACCACACTGAACTCCTCAGAGTTTTTTTACTTTGGCAACTGCCAAAGCTATCCGCTTGGACTGCCAGTGCCCCCCAGGTGAAGTGGACCTGTCTATTATTAGACTTGCCACGAAGGGTGATTATTTGACACCTCAACTCCTCTATTAAACAGAATGTCCGATGTGGTCACAGGCCTGATTCAGTTTTATTTACAGTGAAACCTTGCAAGACGAGTGCCTCTATATACGCGTGTTTCGATATACGAACCCTGATTTTGCTCAAAATATGCATCGATATACAAACTCATGTCTCGCTAGAGTGTGACAAAATGTCTGTAAATGTTGGCGTGGGTGTATTTGTTTTGGGTTTCCGCTCAGCAGTGCAGTACTAGCGCTCGCAGCATCAAGACTTATTCGTATCTTTGTTTTTTGTCTGTGCATTGCTTTTTCACCGTGTATGTGTGTGGAACTTTTTTTTCCGATTAACCTTAGTCACCATGCCTCCTGCAAAAGACAGTGAAAAGGACAGTGGCAAGGAGAAAAGGAAAAAGGAGAGTATAACAGTTGAGATGAAAAAAGAAATCATCCAGAAACACGAGGCAGGGACCCGCGTGGCTGAATTAGCCAAACATTACAACAGGTCCACGTCGACGATATGCTGCATCCTGAAGAAGAAGGAGGAGATAAAGGCTGTGAATACCGCTAAAGGCGTGACAAAGATGTCGAAGCTAAGAACTCATTTTATTGACGCAGTAGAAAAACGTCTTCTAGTATGGATTAACCAGAAGCAGCTTGCAGGTGATACCATCACCGAAGCCATCATCTGTGAAAAAGCAAGGCGGATCCATAAAGATTTAGTTGCTGGGACTTCGGGTGAAGAGCACCAACCTGTAGAGGATTTCAAAGCCAGTCGTGGGTGGTTCGAAAAATTCAAAAAGCGCAGTGGTATCCACATCGTGATGCGGCATGGCGAGGCTGCAAGTTCGGATGCCAAAGAAGCCGATGATTTCACCAAGGAGTTCCAGAGGGTAATCAACAGAAAAGGCTACCTGCCACAGCAAGTGTTCAATTGTGATGAAACAGGCCTATATTGGAAGAAGATGCCCAAAAGGACCTACATAACAGCAGACGAGGTAAAAATGGCAGGCCATAAGTCTATGAAGGATAGACTAACTCTCTTGTTCTGCGCTAATGCGAGCGGCTCGCTCAAGGTCAAGCCTCTGCTCGTATACCACTCGGAAAACCCGAGAGCTTTCGAGAAGCACAAGATTCAGAAGAATCAGTTATCAGTGATGTGGCGAGCCAACCATAAGGCCAAGGTCACCAAAACAATCTTTGTGGAGTGGGTCAATGAGATCTTTGGCCCTGCTGTTAAGAAGCACCTTCAGGAGAACAGCCTACCGCTAAAGGCTTTGCTCGTCCTTGATAATGCTCCTGCTCATCCTCCAGGCCTTGAAGATGATTTGCTAGAGGAATTTAATTTCATAAAGATAAAGTATCTGCCGCCTAACACTACCCCACTAATTCAGCCTATGGACCAGCAAGTCATTTCAACATTCAAGAAGCTGTACACCAAGGACCTCTTCCAGCGGTGTTTCGATGTCACAGAAGCCACAAACCTTACACTTAAAGAATTCTGGAAAGAACATTTCAACATAGTAAACTGTCTGAAAATCATAGACAAGGCCTGGGAAGGAGTTTCAAAGAGAGTCCTGAATTCATCGTGGAGGAAACTGTGGCCTGAGTGCGTCCTTGAGTGGGATTTCGAGGACTTTATGCAGCTGGACGAAGAGATTATTGACAACATTGTTTCCATCTGCAAAAACCTAGGCCTTAAGGTGACCAATGAAGACGTCAACGAGCTCATAGAGGAGCACGCAGAGGAACTCACCACCGAGGAGCTGCTCGCGGTGCATGGGGAACAGCACAAGGAGTTGGTTGAGGAGTTATCATCTAGGGAGGAGGAGGTACTGGAGGAAACCATCCCTATGAGTGAAATTAAAGACATGCTTAGTAAGTGGGAAGCAGTGTCAAGTTTCATAGAAAAAAACCATCCTAACAAAGCAGCGTCAGGACGTGCTGCTAATTTGTTTTATGACAATGCTGTAAAGCATTTCAGCGACATTTTAAAGAAAAGAAAAAAGCAAATTTCAATTGAAAGGTTCTTTGCTGAACACAGCACAAGTGAATCAAGTGAGGCAAAAAAGCTTAAGCTTCAGCAAAGTGAAGTGCGAGAAAAAACTCCAGTCGATATTCCAGACATTATAATGGAAGGGGACTCCACTTCCAAACAATAACAATCCTCCTCCTCCCCACCTCCATCATGGTCTCCATCAAGCATTTTCATCTCATCTCCAAGGTAGAGTTCTGATTATGTATTTAGTTTTTTAATAATCTTTTATTTGAAATATTACCTGTTTTCATTTAACAATAATGTAGAATGGATAAATACAAGGGCTGCACGATATTGGAAAAAAAAATATATATATTTTTTTTGTTTTGTTTTTTGCGCCGATAAATATTGCGATATTAAAAAATATAAGAATTCTCACCAAATGACTTGAATAGCTCTATTTGGAAAGAATTGTGAATGAACAAGATTGCTGGTATATAAAAGGGATCCAGGAGGCCATGTTTCTGTACTCCAGATCAAAACAGTGCATTAGGAATGGAAGCCTCATTCACATTAGGGAATTAACACGAGTATCAAAACATACTTGCACACATTTACGGCATTTGGCAGACACCCTTATCCAAAATGACTTACATTGTTTTATACAACTTAGCAATTGAGGGTTAAGGGCCTTGCTCAAGGGCAAACAGTGGCATCTTGGTGATATTGGGGCTTGAACCACCAACCTTCAGATTAGCAACCTAGAGCCTTAACCACTGAGCCATTTACATGCACGGCATTTGGCAGACGCTCTTATCCAGAGCGACTTACAATTATCATTTTATACAACTGAGCAACTATTTTTGTTTTTATTCAAACATAATTGCTTAATTGTATTAATGTATGCAAACTTTTTTGTGTGAATGAATTATTTGTAATTATTGTTTGCATATAATATGTCACCAATAATTACAAATATTAATTCAATCACACAAAAAAGTTGCATACATTAATACAATTAAGCAGAAAAACAATTACATATAAACATTTAAAGTAATATTTTTATAAACATTAAAGTAATTGAGTGCATTAATTAAACACTAATAAAATTATACACATTGATATAATTATATGACAGTTTTTATTCATGAATCATTAATTTGAATTGTATGTTATTTAATTTATGGAATATGCATTTTAAGTGACGCATTATTAGTTGCTTATAAGTTACACTGATTAATTTATCTGTACTATGCACATCTCCTTTACATCATGATTCCCAGTTAAATGTTATCATTAATTAAATATAAACTATAACACTATATAGTTACGTTAGATTAGTCTGAGATTCTTTCATAGAAACTTAAAAATTACTGTCATTAGTCGATTTGCTAAAGAATCTTTACAAAAGTTCCAAGGGGCTGATCTAGTTGCCATGGTGAAGCGGAGTCATGAAGGCAGGGAAAAGCATTTAGAAGTGGGCTGATGCGTGCTGTGCATGGACGTTCGGTTAAGAAAAAATAATTCCCGCTGATTAAATGTTTGATCTATTTGCCGGGGTCATGGAGGCAGGGAAAATAACAGCAGACGCTTGCAGAAAAATAGCATGTAACAACATTGCTGCAGTAAAAAGGGTATGGCGCTTGAAAAAAGGCTTGGCGCTGCACCATGCTAAAAAAACCTAGCTGGAACATTGTGCATTGGGGAGAGGGGCTGACTGCTCAGAGTGTGTGTGTTAGAGAGAGAGAGAGAGAGAGAGCAGAGCAAGGAGTCGGTTCAGAGATGCTCTTCTGAAGCAAAAAAAAAAAGTTGACATGTTCTGAAAAAAGAGAAAACATTGCATGTCCTGCGATGTGACTATCGCACATGTGCACATCGCGATGAGAATGCTCAAACGATACATCGTGCAGCCCTAATAAATACCTGTATCATTTCTGCTTTACTTTGTATAATATCACATTATTTTGCGAGCTGGGTCCCGGAACAAATTAAACTCGTCTTGCGAAGTTCCACTTTTTTATTTTATTTGTATAGTGCTTTTATCCATCTGATGGCATGACCGCATAGTCAATCAACGATCTATGGCTTAGAGTGTCTTGGTGCCATGTGCATTTATCAACATTTCTATGCTCAAACATGGCCATTGTTAATGGCAATCTGTGATTTGAACAGAAGTCCAATAACAAATCACTGTTAGGTTTCATGGCAATGGCCTGGCGAGCTGTCCAGGGTGTACCCCGCCCTCACCCAGAGTCGGCTGAGATGGGCGCCAGCCTCCTCGCAACCCTAATTAGAATTAAGCGGTTCAGAGAATGAATGAATGTTTGGCTTCAGATCAGGCAGGCTGTTTCTCCTAATCACTCCCCTCTAATTTTCACTGCCATTGCTTTGAGCATTGACATTGAGATTGGCATTAACTTCACCCAGCGGAACAACAGAGTCCCCCTGAAACACATGGAGTCTCATATGAGTTCTTTTGTTGAATTTTGAAAAATGTCCCAACTTTCTTGGTAATGGATTTAGTTTCTGCACCAAAATTGGGGGCTATATGTGAACCCACACCTTCTTGACTGTGGTCAACTGGGGCAACTCCAGAGTGGAATAAAGTCCAGACCTTTTTTAGAAGATTGGTTCCAGAATCTGTGCTGTACGTTAAGGTGTGCCTGACTATATCTTGCGGTATCTATCAACCGCTCCAGCTCGGGCTCCTTCCACACCAGAAAGGTAATGTTCAAGCTGATGTGCAACGTTCAAATAATGTATTACAAATCACATACAGTATTTTATTGTTTTACTTCATTACCAGCTCTAAATTCCCCATCTCATGTTTTTTTTTTTTTCAATGTTCTGCAGGCCACAAATGTAGGAATAGACATTATTATTCCATGAAATCAATTTGATTAGACAAAACTCAAAATATCTTGAAATAAAAAATTTGTTTCCTTCGGGATGGTGGCAACTGTTCCCAAAACTGCAGATTTGTGTTGAAGGAAGTGCCACTCAAGTAGATTTGTTCACATCACAGCTTTCCATCAACAGTCCCATGCAGTTTTTTTTTTTTTGCCAAGGCTCTTCTCAGATCCATTTATTCTGTAATCGGTTTACTGTATCTTATATTCATAAATCTTCATTCATATAGACTCTTGTATGTTTTTACTTAACCTCAAACTCTTATTTAAATTGGAATGGTGTTCTAACATTTTAAAATCTTACCTCATTGTCATTTTTGCTATTTATGACCTTTTTACAGAAAGTAAACAATACATTGTTACAAGTCATTTCCTGCTCCACATGACTTCTTTCCTATGCATCTCAAATTTCCCTAGAGAAATACATCCCGAGTGGCCACTATGAAGAGCATATGAGACTGCAGGAATTAGGGGAGATGCAATATGATCTTCAGATCCCCTCCAGATGCTCCAATAATACACCAGCATATGATAGTGATACTCTCAGTTGTGACAGTACTCACAAGAAGAAACTTCACTACTGCTCAGAATGTGGAAAGAGTTTCACTCGACAGGGTGATCTAAACCAACACCAGCGCATTCACACAGGAGAGAAGCCGTATCACTGCTCACATTGTGGAAAGAGTTTTAATGGACAGGGTGATCTACACCGACACCAGCGCATTCACACAGGAGAGAAGCCGTATCACTGCTCACAGTGTGGAAAAAGTTTTAATCATCAGAGTAATCTCCAAACACACCAGCGCATTCACACAGGAGAGAGGCCGTATCACTGCTCACAGTGCGGAAGAACTTTTAATCAACAGAGTCATCTCTATACACATCAGCGCATTCACACAGGAGAGAAGCCGTATCATTGCTCACAGTGTGGAAAGAGTTTCAGTAGACAGACTTATGTCCGAGTACATCAGCGCATTCACACGAGAGAGAAGCCATATCGCTACTCGCAATGTGGAAAGAGTATTAATCGACAGTGTCATCTTCAAACCCACCAGACCTTTAGTTTTTCAGATCCATTAAAGTCCCACACATGCACTAACCCAACGCCATTGTATGATCTAAATTTGCCAAAGTAAACATTTATTATTAATTGTTTTGGCTAATTGATATGTATTTTGAGCTGTTTATTTAATTTTATTTATCTTGACATTCTGTGAAGATGTAAGCTATGCACATTTTATGTAGTTATCTTTTGACCTGAAGTAGCCATGATATGTTATTACCACATAAGTCATAACTCACAATTAACTACAACACTAATGTGTGTTTAATACTGCAGCATTACACTAACACTGAGCCAGTAAGATACTGGATATAGTATAGTAAAATAATATGTTTCAGTTTACTCCCGTTGCATGTGAACAGAGTGAAAATTCCAACATTTCAATCATCTCAAATCTTTTTGCCCATGGTATCTATTTTTTTTTAAATTTTGTCTTATTTTTATCCATACTTCAGTAATGGCCAATTCCTACCCCTTGGATATATTATACCAGAGCTACCAACTAGGGAGGTCATCAAGAGCTGTCAGCCATCCACATTTTTTTGAACCGCTGCTCATGAATCATCCGGGGCCATGTAACACATTCAGAGGAGCGCACTAATCGTCTTTTTTACATGTAGAGCTCAGCCATTTCTGCTCTCTTGGGCTCCTAGCCATGGATGGCTGTGCCATCACTGAGATTCAAACTCTTAAATTTACTGATGATGGTGCAAGCTCTCTTCTGTTGCACCATACAGGAGCCTTTGAACTGTGAGAGACAGTTGCACTCTTTTTAACCTGGTGCGCACTCTCAAAGATACAGCACTATACAACCTTTTTGGTGAGGTCATAATGTTTCAAGAAGGGGAACAATAGTTTCTTTAGAGATTTGTTATCCTTTGGCATTTTTTAGATTGACAGTACAATGTGTACACTTAGCTTGCATTAAGAACACTTGAAGTCCCTTGAAGTTATGAGCCCCTGGTTTGAGTCAGTGAGTGTATGTAGTGCAAAATGTGATCAAGTCTTGCCCCATTTATTTATTACATTTGGAAGCAAGGAAGGTTAGAACATATTTCATCTTCATGTTTCAGTGAAATGCACTGTTGAATGAATTTTTGGCTATAATCACAATTATAGATGAACATTAGCAAAAAAAAAAAAAGAAATTGACAGCTTCATCAACTAAACTGTTCTTGAGTAATAATTAAATTAAATATCTTTCTGTAACTTTTTGCAGTAAATTCTTGGCTTTTTGTTTACAGCATACACTTAATACTAGAAAGGCAACCCGAGAGTGCACAGAGAACGTGATTTGTTTCGGCATGGAAGCAGGAGTGCTCTAATCTGCTCACGAAACTTATTGATAAAGCTGAGATAACGTTGACAGAGATGGCTCTTAAAACTGAACACATGATTGATATTAACAATTTGTTTTATTTAGTTTTGGTACCTAAACAATGACAAGACAGTGGTGGCTGTGTGGTTAAGGCTCTGGTTTAAGTCCCAGTACCACCAAACTGTAAGTCGCTCTGGATAAGGGCTTCTGTCAAATACCATAAATGTAAATGTACAATGAATTATTATTAAATTATATTCGTATATATTAGAAGTGTTTTTAGAGGATTTGGATCTGAAAATGTAAATTACTCATTAGTATTTGTTTTCCATAATTACTATTTGACTTGTGTAATGAAAATTGAACTTCACTGTGTAAAGCATGTAATTCATATAGTTGTAGAGGACTAGTTTTCCCCTAAGTCATTTATTCAAAAAAAAAATAAAATAAATTAAAAAAAAAAAAAGATTCTCTATACATCCAAGAAGATTAAAGATGGTGGTGCAACAACAGCATGCATCAGCCTCTCTGAAGCCAAAATGGTGCTAATTTGGGCTATTTTCTTTCTTTGACCGACCTTGTGTAGTTCAAAGATATCAGAACAACCAGTGTGTCTATTCACCATATCCAGACACTTCTTCAGTATATAAATCATCCAAAGAACAACCTAAATGATGATCTGCTGGAGAACTCAACCTCAGCTTACTGTGAGGAACAGGCATCCAGTCCTCAGTGTCGCCTGATGTTGGTGACCAGGGGAGGGGCCAACGTAAAAAGGGTGCGTGAGAAAACGCAAACATGGCAAGTACGTGGGAATCCATGCTAATGCGAACAGCAAACCCTAACTGCCCGGCTCACCCGTCCATTCTACTATCCAATATCTGCTACCTGGAAAATAAACTGGACCATACTGAACTGCCTCTAACCTACTGAGATGTGGCTGTGTGCAAAGGTCTGAACACGGCCACTCAGCAGGTTGGGCTGGATTTGTTTTAAACAGACAGAAATGCAGCTCTGTGCGGCAAGATTCATGGAGGTGGCTTGTGTATTTTCACCAATACTCAGGTGAGGAAGCTCATCCTGGAGGAGCAGCTGAAAGACCTGGTTGAGCGCTTTGTAGTCACTGAGCTAACGCAGAAAACAATATGGAGGTGTGAATGAGTCCAAATAAACCATGAGTATTTTTATTGTGTAAAATAAAGTATATTTTTAAACATTTATATGTAAATTGTTGGTGTTTTAAAAATCACCCCAAAAATGACCCACTCTTAATAAATAAGTGACAAAATACTTTTTTGTGTTGAACTTCAGTTCAAACTCTTAGATGTGTTTATTAGGACAGTACTTGTATATGTCATGTACATGTCATATACTTCACCTTTGGTGAAATAACTTCTCCCTCTTAAAATCGAGAGCAACTCGACAGAACATTTTGGGTTCATCATCAACATGATGCTGTGATTTATTACGTGCTAGTTTACAGCATTCCCAAGCAGAAAATTTGTAAATAATTCTACCACGCCGATTCATCCTGTCAGCTATTATGAGGTGAAATGGAGGGGGAGGAATGGCGTATTAGCGATCAGGCTTTAAGCTGGATGTCACTGATGGAGCAGAAACTGTGACCAGAGAGACTAGAGAGAGAGGCAAACAGGCTCTTTTGCGAGTCAGATGAAGCAACCGGATCCAACAGGAGCTGGGTCACGTGAACCACAACAGGCCGGGAGTTTAAAAAGGTATCGCCATCAGGCCACTTCAGACCCAAGTGGTGCCGATGAATCTGCAACAACAGGTAATATCTGAAGTAGGACTACGCAACACCAAGAATATTATATTATACTTTAGGCAGTAAAATAATTCAGCTTATTTAAAACTGTAATTTGATTATAATACTCACTGTAATGATATACAGTCATTACAGCTTATTTGTACATCTATGTCAGGAATAAAACACTGCATGATCTTCAGTTACAGGAAAATAATCAACCACAGGGTAGTGTAATGGAGTGCAGTCACTGTTTCCACCCAAAGGTTGATTATTTTTCCAATAAAAGAACATCCTGATATTTATTTTTCTCTCACACCACAGCGATTTGCTCCACATTTTATTCTTAAAGAACATCATGCTTGTTTTTGTCCATTTACAATAACATGTTGTGGATTGACACTGGAGACTTGCTCCATAAACGCTGAACAAACATCTACCTATAGAGAATTATATAAAAGATTACATTTTAACTGAAGCAGGGTCCAATGTGAACTAATAAATTGTTACTATCGAAACCAGAGACTGAGAGATCGAAGACGTTACCTTGATGAGAGCACCGTTATCACAGTGCCACACTATTCCCTCCACACGACCCTCGTCGCTTTCCTGAAACCATGACTGAAGCTGATGGTACTCGACTGCGGGAGCATTCTGAATTTGCAGGATTCCATGCGGCACCAGAACATGGAGCGGATTCTTCTTACTGCCCAAACCTGAGAGCAAAACCAGCACTTATTACAGGAGTAGCTTTTAACTCCAGACATTTGAAAATAAAAAAAATGTAGGCTCCCAAATTGCACATTAGCAAGGTGCATGACTATCAACCTGGAGATTGCAGGTTCGAATCCGGGTTGATGCTGCAGTCTGAGGCCAGAAGTCCATGGGAGCTAATTGGCCGAGCTCTCACGGGAGGAGGGACGGCATACGCTTGCCTCCCGGTCATTTACAGTGATCACCAGCCAATCATGCGAGCTCATTCATACAAAGGAGCGGATAGTGTTTTCCCTCCGAGTGTGTTACGCCGCTCCCGAGTGCACCTTTGCAAGCAGATTGTAAAGATGCGGGTGGCAGCATCACATGACACCAAGCAAGTGCTTGCTTTGGTTGCCGTGTGTGATGGGGAGGCATTTCTTGACAGGTGGGAACAGGCTATGGCTAAATTAGGGGGTTAAAAATCCCCCCAAAAATCAAAATTATACAAGAAAATGTTCTCATGTCCCTATTTTTTTAATACATTTACCTTTTTATGTGTTTTTAAATTACTTATTAGGGCAGATCAAGGTGTTTTAAAATATTGTATCACGATATGTGAAGACATTTCCTTGATACATGACACATCATAATATATAGATATATTTTTCCTGCCTTATCACTTTTTAAATTATAATTTATTAAACAGCAAGTTTTTATCATTTTTATTTAAAGTAATATCTATAATATATATTATTTAGCAAAAAAAAAGCCAGAACAAATAAAAATAGATGCTATAGTATAATACTTTTTTTTTTAAATATTCTAATATACATAAATTAATACAGAAATGTTTTTTAAATGATTTCTGAAATCATTTCTCAGAAAGGTGCATTGTGAGAATTTATCACCATTTTTATATATATATTTTTTTAATTTTATTTTATATTTATTTATTTATTTAATTGTATATAATCCAGTCTTAATGCTTACCAAAAAAAGAAAGAAAGAAAGAAAAGAAAGGAGTTCATGACATTTCAGAGGATGCACCAGTAATGCTCACCATACGGGTTTCCATTCACGTTGGTCCCAATGAGTTCCAGGGTTTGCTCCATCAGCTCGATCAAGGGAATGCTGGTGACTTCCAGCATAGCTTCATCCTTGCCAGTGGGTTTAAGAACAAGAGCCACTTGGGCATCATAGTCCACCACAGACACATGCCAGCAGTACTGCTTATTGGAACTTTCCACTGGAACCCAGCCTTCAAAATAATAATACCCATATAAATATACATATAAATACACTGTCCGGCCAAACCAAAAAAAAAAAGTCACACTTAGCCTTGCTTACAACACATAATTGTCATGCCAATGTTTCAACAAACTTAAGCAACATAACATTTACAGTGGAAGCTCGGTTATCGAACTTAATTCGTTCTTAAATGTTGTTCAAAAACCGATTTGTTTCCCATAGGAAACACTGTATAATGGATGAATCTGTTCCTGGCCTCCACCTCACTCCACAGTCGTATTACAACATGACATACCAACTGAATAAAGAATAAAGTTTTAGGTAAGAAAAGACAATTTTATTCAGTACCTGAACCAACTGAATAAAGAATACAGTTTTAAATAAGAAAGTTTCCTTCACCAGACACCATTTTCATACTTTCATATGATTTCTTTCTTCACCTTTATCTTTTATTAATATCGTATTATTATATAAAAAAATATATAAGAAATAATACACAATACAAGAAATATCACCAAAATCTGAGAAAAGTTCAGAGTGAGTGTTCTGTGCACTGAACTGTATTTAGACTGGAACGGTGTCCAGATGAAAAACCCGCGATTTCGCACCGCCATATTGGACCAGGATGATGTAGAACAGCCGAGCAGGTTTCTAATGTAAACAGACCTGCATAGCTGCTTTTACGGGCTAGGCTTTCTGCAAAGAATCTCATTTTATCGAAGTCTCAAGACATCACAGACATTATAACCTGTTTAAGAGAAATAAATGTATAAATGTGTGTGTGTGATTTCAACATATTTGCATATATTTTAACAAATAATAAAATGCATTGTAATTGCATTAACATCTCATGTGCATATCAATAATTGAATTTGTACTTTAACATTTCTAAACGGGGTATTTGAAAAAATG
>JBCNYH010000024.1:29286313-29303514 GCA_039654325.1 Tandanus tandanus
GTTGCTAATATCTCATTCTACAGTAGTATAAATTTTTGTTCCAATGTGTGTATGGATTTTGCATTATTTCTTAATATTAATTAATAATCATTAAATTCCAAATATAAATCATAAATCATCAAACAAAAATCATAAATAAATGGATATTTCAGAGAATATTCAGGGGTTTTTTAACCACACAAATGCTAAGTTACTGTGTTTTTGTACACTTGAGGTTGAAAATTGTATTCCAGTACATAATAAATACATCCATCAAGAGTACGTTGTATAAATATTATACTACTATGTTTCTAACTGAAATATAAGAATATAAGTCTTTCTAGAATCTAGATCTGAATTATACTTTATAGAGATCTACATCTACAATAGATCTAGTCTAGACAGTCTTACAGACTATAACAGTCATTCATAGAAATAGGACTAGTCTATATCTAGCTATTAATAGGTTAAAACTCACTTGTGAAATGTTATTCCAGCTCTTCTGGATTCTACGTTCTGGTAATTATTGCAATTTGTTGCGTAACACTTTTCCTTTTGTGGATTTTGCTTTTTTCAGTATGATAGCCATGGTCTCCGATCAACTGACGTACTTTCTAACCCCCATGTTCCTGTTTCCAATATGGCGGCTCCGAGTTGCATTTCCAAATAACATACAAACCGATCAGTCACCGTTCCAGTCTAAATACAGTTGAATGGTTCTGTGTGTAAGCGCTGTGTGTGTGATGAGACAAACGCAGCCAGCAATGTGTGCGTCGGAGTGGGCGTTCCTTGAACAAGCTCTGTTTTGCAGGGGGTTGCTAGATTATTCGACAACCGAGCATTTGTGCAGCGAGTGAGTGCAACTATGGCTCCTAAATTTTGTTCGTGAACCGATTTGTTCGAAAAGGGAGCTGTTCAAAAACCGAGGTTCCGCTATATTTCCATCCAGAGTTGAGTTCATGAACCACTCCATAAAGTCTTTTCCAGCACATACCGAAAACTTTCAATAGGGTTAAAGTCAGGACTCTGGGGTGTCAATACATATGTGAAAATGATTCCTCATGCTTCCTGTACCACTCTTTCACTATTTGAGACCCCATTTTACATCCGTGCCATCAGACAAGGAAAAAGTTGATTGATGTGATAAACTGTTCATTCAGTACATTTAGGTCATCAGCTGACTTCATTTTATTGCCATATTAATGTTGCTGAGCCTCGACCTGACCAACTGGAGCAACGATGCCATAGAGATTACATGCTGTGATCAAGGCTAAATGCACTCCATGAAAATATTACAGTGTCTGACCTTTTTTGGCTGGGCAGTGTGTATTTCAAATCCAAATGTCGTATAAACAGGCAATTAGGGTCCATTAGTATCTTTGCATACACCATGATTAAGGTTAACTAGTGTTAATTAAAGTTAGCCCCACCAATAATCAAATGAACACAGTTGTACACCTGGACTACATGTGAACCTAGCTCCACCCCTATTCGATTAATTCACATATCAGCATTTCCAGGAACTGAAGCTCAGGTGGATAAAAGTGTTATCCAGAGAGCACATGAAGAGCTGTTACCGATATATATATCATAAGAACTACATGAATAAAAGTAGGTACAGCTCACTGTTCTTCCAGATTGTGTACGCATAATTATTGTAACCTTGGAAACATTTTTTTACATTCCTGTGTTACTCAGATGCATATCATGATCAATAGTATATCAAATTTGAATGTTGTAGAATGTGAGGGGGTCACTTCCAAGTGATTCGACTCGGAATCAACTCACCTGCAGGAAGTCAACCAAAATCTGGTCTAAAATCTTTTCAGATGAAGTTAATGTTAGTTTTGTACAGAGTAACAGAACAGTACAGTTTCTGCCTATTTTACCCGGAATGTGTCCATGTTCATCAGGTACTGGATGACCACCCTCAACCTGAACTCGCCGTGCCGGAATCCAGGATTCAGGCACGGTTCGGAAATCTTCTTCTACATTCCACGTGAAACCTAAAGTTAGAGAACAGGAATCAGAGCAGATGTCACTTACAATACAACCGTAGCCTGTAATCCGTAACCCAACACTTTACTGAGATCTACATAAACAATCTGAGTGATGGAGGTGGAAATCAAAAAAATTCATACCTTTACATGTCTTTTCAGAGTACTGATATTTCTTGAACCTCTTATCTGCTTGCTTGGTGGGTTTCCGATCTAGGCGAGCCCAGAGATATGGTTCTCCTTCAAAGCAAAAGGATGGAGAAAAAAAACCCCTGTTCTTCATACATGTCGAGGATTATCAGGATGTAGTGAAGCTGTGACAACAAGTACGAAACCATATATTGAACACATATGGAAATGTTTTATGATACTACATCCATCGTATTACTGTATGGGAGTACTCTGTCTCCCAAGTCAATGATGGTGACATGACTGTTTATGAACTCACATATTTAGAAGAGAGCAATTAGCACTTTCATCTGAGTTCATTACACTATCACTCAACAAAGATCAGACTACAGCACAGGAAAGTACATCACTTATGCAAGCAGATGTGTGGCACCTCTGTACAGAGTGATGTAGCAGCACGTGCCATCCAGCTTTTCAGTGGCAAGCGCATGATGGATGCCAGACTCTACAGCCACGGGGTTCACCGTATTTGTGGCAACCACCTGAAAATGCTGAACACAAAAGCAAGATCACGTAAAAGCTTAGAGTGTTCACTCATAACCACAACATTGCAATATTGTTTAGGAAGGAAGGAAGATAGAAGGAAATAAAGGAAAGAAAATAAGAGATGGAAAGAGGAAAGGAAAGAAGACAGATGGAAAGAAGGAGAGGTAAAAGGACAAAGGGTAAAAAGAAGATAGAATATGGATGGAAGGAAACAACACTAATTGAAGAAAAGAGAGAAGGGAAGAAGGAATTAGGGAAGAAAGTAAGATGGAGGGGAGAAAGAAAAGAATTAAGATAAACTGAAAGAAAGAGGAAGGGATAGGGTTGCACGGTGGCAAATGTTTATGCGGAGTTTGCATGTTCTTCCCATGCTTGTGTGGGTTTCCTCTGGGTAGACCAGTTTCCTCCCACAGTCCAAAAACATGTACATTAGGCTAACTGGCTGTTCGAAATACTTAAAAAAAACTGGCTGTTAGTGTTAATGGCTGTGTGTATTAGTCCTGCGATGGACTGGCAAGCTGTATAGGGTGTACCCCACCTTCGCCCAGTGTCAGCTGAGATAGGCACCAGCCTCCCTGCAACCCTGATAGATTCAGTAAATGAGTGAGGAAAGGGAAGAAGGAAGATAAAGCGATGGATGGAAGAAAGTTTTATTAATCCCACAGGGAAATTCACACAAACTAAAAATGACCAAAAAAAGAAAAGGTTGAAGAAAAGGCAGGAAGAGAAGGAAAAGAAAATTCTTAAGCTGTGAGCAATACTATAAAATAATATTTAAATATTAATATTACACAACAAAATAATTATCCTACATAAACCAAAAAAAAACCAGTATGTACAATTTTTTTCCTAAAAATATATTTTTCCTAAAAAATATATATATTTTTTAAATATCGGAAAAAAGGGTGAAAGATGTTCATAATACAACACGAATAATAAGACGCGATACAAACAGAAATATCACGACTTGTGGCTGGTCGCAATCTGCACACATCACACTACATGATGTTCACTATACATCATAGTTATTATCATATACTAGATCAAGCGCGAGTGTGCCTCAGCCTAGCATTTGACATCAAACTGCCACCATCTTGGAAGTGTGAAACATGCGAAGACCCACATTGTGCAACATACAATTTATTTCTGTTAGAACAGTAAAAGTAGCTATACAGCATAAGCACGTTGCACATCTCAGCTCGCACAGTGCATTGTGGGATGGCAAATATTTTACTACATATCATGAGTGAGTGAGTATATAGAACATATTTAACTAAAACACAATCTGTCACATTCATGTACATATCACATTATGTTACTCTGACATTGTACAAGGAATGGAACATTTCCTGATGTGTGTAAAAGTCACGTAAAGAAACCAACCCTCACATACAAACTTGCAGAAGTCATCACCGTGAGCAGAACTACGTTGAATACTCAGGCGATAATTTATGCAATCACTTTGTCAGCACTTTAACCATAAACCCAAAGTATAATGTTGTTAGATATACATTGTTCTTTGTTTATTAAAGTCCCCCAAAACAAACAAAAAATTAAAATGTACAGCTTTTACCCACCTCTTACGTCCATCTGGGTTTTACTTTTCAGTAGGAAATGTACCAAGTAAATGGCAGTTCACATGTACACTGATTTTCACAATGCTCAGTTTTCCACTATTCAGGCTCATTCAGGCCGTTAGAGCAGCCAACAGTGGCATAATATACACCCGACATGACTGTTTATGAATCATAATTTAAGGCTGAAAGCTTGCCTTTAACAATTTATGCAAAAAGAGTCCACCACATTCCTTTCCTCTTGTTTCTTTTCCTTTCATTTCCTGTAAATGTTAGTGGGCAAAATTCTTGACCAAGAAAAGTTGAGCATACATGCTCCTCACTTATTACTTATGTTATTGCTATACATACAGGAAGTACATACATCTCAATTTATAATCATATGATTTAGAGCAATTTGAACATGACTCACAGGCTGTCAAAGATGCAATTTGTACAGAAATCCTAAATATGATCAGATTTAAGCACCTAACCTACACTGGTACAACAAGTGTGCATTAAGATGACATTTTATTTAATATTAACGTAAATAATTGTTTTTCAATAACAACACCATTTTTTAAATGACACTTGAAATCTGCAGTTGTCAGGAAAAAACAAATAAAACAAGTCAAATCAGCTCGTGCCCACTCTCTGATTAATACTGCTCACATTACAAACCCAGCGTCAATCACACTACCGATATGGCGTCACAAAGTTCCAGCCGCCAGTGACCTCTACAGCAAATCTAAGTATTATGGTACGTCTATGGCTCTGATCATGTGCTGTTCAGCTGCACAGTCCACAGGTATAAAGACAGAGATACGAAATTGGTCCATTTCGGCACGTCAAGCGGAAGCGGTGCGAGTTGGGAGCAAGTCTCTGCTGTCAACTGTTTCTGAACAAAATTGAGACTGTCTATACATCAAAGTTTCCTTTGCAGTTATGTGATATAACTTTCATGATACAATAATGAAAAGCTGCGTTAATTAATGTGTAATTAACCAAGTACAAGCACATTATTTGATGACGTTTCACCCAAGTTTGCTACACTAAAATAGTGACGTGTCACACACACTTCCGCTGTGTTATGCAGTTACGTACCAAGAACATGAGGGTGACTGTCAAATTGTCTAAAATTGAGAGTAATACGACCGCATCGGAAGTAAAGGTAAGTTCATAATCACATTATTTATGTAGTTATTGATTTAGATGAAAATGTTCGCTTTTCCCCTCGTGGTTTAAGATAAATACATACTTTGATTAACAATATGCATCTACACTGTTTGCGATGCATGTTACACAGTACGCCGAATAAATTCTTTTCACAAAGAAGAATGCTATAGATGGTTTCTATCGAGGTATATCATGGCAGATTTTTAAAGTAAGCTGGTTTAAAGCAGTTAAATCTAAGCTAAAGCATTATAAATCCTGAAAAGCTGCAATGTGTCACTGTAACACGTCACTGAACCACATAGACGATCGGTGTCGCTTGAAATGCAGTTACTCGAGGGTAGTGTAGTTACGTTGTATCATAAAATGCATAAAGTTTATTTTAAACAGACTTTTCTTTGAAAATATGAAGCGTTTTGAGCGTATATTTATTTCTCTTATACTAGTAATATATATTGTTACTATAAATAATATATTGCTACCACGTAGCATCTTGTAAAGACTTTTTGTCTGGGCCACACATTTACATCAATGTAATTTCCCTATCTCTAGCAACCATACGTAAGAATTTTGCATCTGTAGCTTTAGTATGTTATCACAGGACACAGAAAGTTTATGATGTGAAGATTTATGGCAGAGATCTTCCCCTGGGCTTGAAACACAAAAATGTTCGGATATGGGATGTAACTGTGTTACGGCGTCACAAAAGAGAAACATCTATTAATACAAATACATATATTTGAACATGCGTTTGTGTGTAAAAAGAATAAAAATTATGGCAAATTTATAATCTATATGAGGTATTTTTTATTCATCCTGGACATTGAATTAATTTTCAGTCACTGAGCTTGAGAAATGTGCAATAACCCCTGCAGTTAATCAGTTTGTATTATGTACACAATTTGCAATAGCATCCCTAGGCTAAATTCTTGCCCTTTTGGCCAGTAAACAGTATAACTATATTTAAATTGAAATGATTATTTTTATTCATAGCTACTAATAGATAGATATTCCTTTTTTTAGTCTTACATTAAAATGAAACTAATTTTGAGAACCAACACCAGAGCTCACAGAGCCAGTACATGAACAAAATCATATCCATCAAGTCCATCTGAATCAACACTTATATCAACATTTGATGTATTAGTCCACTTCATTTTAAACAGGTCTAGCCGACAGACTATAGCCTACTGTCAGCTAAACCTGTGTACCGTATGCGGTCGCTTTTTGACGATAAATAAGCCTAGGTTTGTAATTATCCTAAAAAAATAACACATTTTGACTATAAATAATAGCTTTATTTTCACATTTCCATCAATACTGGAATAATTTATTGGCGGCCCTAAAAACTTCAACATATATAAATAATATATATACACCCCAGTGATTGAGGTTCGTACTGTATACTAGACATGCGAGACAGTGTTTGTTTACATTGGTTCACCTCCCAAAGATGGCAATCCAATCACGTACCTCGCGAACGTTCGCATAGTGAATTTCTTGGTCATTCTCATGAAAGTGTAGAATTTCTAACTGCACCTTCCCAAGGAATAATTTTCACAGAAATACTTGCAAAATATCTACAAATAAACACTTTGGTACAGAGTATATTTCTGGAAAGTTTTAAAAGCTCCGGCTTTTTTGAATCGTAAATTACAGCAATATTAATACAGGATTTAACAGTTCACGTAACAGAGTTGACAAAGTTCTTGGGGACAAAAGTTCATATGCTCGAAACGCCAAAATGTATTAATTTTCTGTCTTTGTACATAAACAGCTTAATTTGTCAACACATGAAGGCACTTTTATATCAGAACAGATCTGGGCAAATCCAATTTAATAACTGGAGAACTGATGCTAAAGTAGTGACAGCGGTATTGGGGACACAGCACATTATTAATTCAGCACTTGTGCACATAACTACAGTTAAGATAGCTGTTGCTTTTTTTTAAACATTTATTTGTGTGTAATTATACCATGAGATTTATACAAAATGAAAAACTGCAAGCTTTAAAAAAAAATAACTGGGTATATAAAGAGTGGGACATAAAATCTGCATTTCAATGAGAATGACCCATCTATGTCTTTATACCTATGGTTCAGTCGACTAGTGTGCGGTTTGGGACGAGGCCCGTGCTCGCGCCTCCTCACCTGACCGTCCCGTTTTCTTGATGCTTCCTCCTTAACCTCAGAGAGAAAAACACACGGGATTTTCTGCTGTACAGACCCGAGGCGCCTCATGGTTCTTACCGAAATACCTCTGTCCTCCTTAATTTCCACCCTCTACACGCTGTTCCGCCATTTTATCTTTTTTTAAATAATATTTATTTTGCAGAGGCAGCACTTCGCATTTATCTACGCCGAGCTGACAACGCAGGGCTCTCTGCTGACCCCTACTGGACCGGAGTCGTAACTGCACCAAGCCAGTAAATACAGGATGAATGATTCATTAGGAGGTAAATGATTCAGTAACAGAAAGTGTGATAAAGAATGATTCTGTGCTGCAAAGCGATTCTGAGAACAAGTGATTCAGTGATCTGTGAAAGGATTCTTTGAGAGGAAACTGATTGAGTAAGGAGCAGCGCTTTAATACAGAGAAAGGTTTCATAGTGAAATCATTGTGATGTGGTTTGCATGAGTATTTTTTGTAGTACGAACTGATAATGACACGCAGAGATTTTTAAACACACACATGAATTCTTCCTTTAATATCCAGAAAAAAGTTCATCTCAGCTTCGTAAAGTCAATAAGTCCATAAATTCAGTGGAGTCTGAGAAGCAATCAATAAAAACAGCAAGCATTGCGTTTTTCTTCCATGAATATTGACGTGTAAAACGTGTAAACGTGACAGCAGACTTGTGGATAAGTAACATCAAATCCAAACCTGTGATCGTCAGCGTGACATTTAGAGATGTTCTGAAGCTGCAGGATCATATTTGGGACGGTAATTAGTTTTGTATTTACACTAGATTTTTTTTATTCCGCGAGCAGCACTGAGTCTCGAACAGTCTCTCCAAAGCACAGCAGTGGCCCTCTACTTCAGCTCAGCGTCAGGCTTCATGCTGAACGGCTCAAGGCGCTCGCTCTCGGGCAGCAGGTTGTTGAGGCGCTCCATCAGAGGCACGGTCTGGTCAATGCCCATCTGAATCCGTCGCAGGATCATGGACATCTCGTTCACCTTCTGGATCTGCTCGGCGTATTTGGCGTATCGCTTCTGTCTGTCCTGCATAATGCTGAAGAGCGCCTCCACTGACAGGTCCATCTGAAATAACACACACACACACACACACACACACACACACAGGAATAAATATTTTTACATGGCTCAAACAGGAGCTCTGTCTGCAACCTGGGTGACAGGCTTATTATTGCACTCGCTGTAATGTGTTAACCTTTAGAGAGAGACAGACAAAGTGATAGAGAGACAAGCGAAAAGAAAGAGAGAGAAAGAACATGAGTGAGAGAGAGTGAAAAAGAAAGAGAGAGAGAGAAATAGACAAACACAAAATAGACAGAGACAGAGATAAAGAGAGAGTGACAGGCAAGAGAAAGAAGTCTTTCAAAGAAGTCTGTCAGTGGAGAGTGGGTAAAAAAAAACAGATGGAAAGAGAGAAAGACAGAGACAAAAAGATACATAGGAAAGAGAAAGGATGGGGGGGGGGGGGGCTGACTCATCGTGATGTCACGTCACATCTCCCTGGTGTTGTGTGCTAATGTTTACATAATGTTACACTATAAATAAACACTTCATGGCAAGAGAGTGTGAGAGAGAGAGAGAGAGAGAGAGACCAGTAAAGGGATGACTGTTTATGTCTATAACTTAAAAGAGAACAGCTACAAATAAAGTTGACAATTGTTTCTGGTTTTTAAACAAACATTAACTCTTTCATCATCATTACATCATGATTCTGACGAACCTCTTTAATCCTCTTGACGAGAGCGTTCTGGTCGAAGGCCACGGCCTCAGCGCACTGATGCAGGTGGTCCTGATAACGCACACACAACTGCAGCACCTGCACTGTGTCCAGCTTCCCCAGAGATACGGTGCTGGGGGACGTCTGTCCACTCAGGACACCTAAACCCAATCCCATCAGGGAGGGGGGCATGAAAGGGAGAGAGAGATTAGGGGGAAGGAAGAGAGAGAGGAAAAGAGGAGGGAAGGGAGAGAATAGAAGAGAGAGTGAGCGAATGGGAGAGAGTCTGTTGTTGTTGTGAGGTTTTCTTTGTTGATGGAAGGAGTCTCCAGTGTCAGCGCTTTATCTTTGATGTTTTCCAGTTTCTCGGTAACATAAATGACATGTATGGCCTTTTTAAGTTTAAGAGGTAAAAACAAAGTCATCTTATAGCTGCTATAACATGAGTGAGAACTCTTTTCACCAGATGTTCAACAATATTAAATGGATTTAAAAGAAAAACATGTCATTTTTAAATAAATAAAAATTGTAACTGTTGAAACTTTGTGTTATAAATCGAGTAAAAGACTTCTGGGCATAATTTATTCCAAAACTGTGTACAAATTCAGACACGGTACCTGTCGGTTTCAAAAAAACGATCAAAATTCAAGAGTCCCTAAGAGCACTAGATGACTGGTGGTATCCCTTAACTTAAACATACCTGCATGTTTACACTGGACTTTTTTAATCATTTGCACTGGACTGCCAATTTGCACCATAACAGTACTACCCACAATTCTTATACTTTTTTTTTTTACTATGTCTGCCTTAAGTTCTTTAATTTTTAGTATATCTGCCTTTAACTTTCGTTTCTCTTTGATAGGATAAGTGTGTGCTGTTTACTGTAAACACTGCTGGAAACTGTGAATTTTCCTCTGGGATTAATAAAGTATCTATCTAATCTAATCTATTGGTACTGAAACAGCCAGATGCTCTTACCCTTCAACAGAGGCTGAAACGTGGGAATCTCCTGAAGCTTGATAACATCAGGGTCATTGTGGATGTTGCGTAAAGACTGCGTTCCTTGAGCGACCACCACAATGTCGTCCATTTTTGCTCTGTGCTTCACTGGCGAGGGCACGACTAACAGAAACAAACAAATATAATGTATATATGCACACAATAATTACAGAGCTAGTTTGTACAACCAGGGTCTCCTCAGCAACGGTGGCTCTTGGCAAAAATGCTCAAAAATACATAATGTAAAGTGGATTCAAACTTTTTGCTCTCAACTGCACAGGAAAGCCAAGAGGCACCGCGATCATGATCTGTGAAAGTAAATGTTTATTCACTGTTTCCTGTGACTGATTATGTGAAACTGTACCTGAAGCACTGTAGTCGGAATGCTTATGCTCAGCATCGCCACTCTGTTCAGCTCCCATTGTGTCTGGACTTTTCCTGTTAAAATAATATTAAAAAGTAAAAAAAAAAAAAAAAAAAACATTTATCCTCAATACTGTTATTCATTAAGTCAAATTTTTAAACGCTAAACACTTTGCTTTAACAAAATGACTAACAAAAATACCACACTTTTCAAAAACATTTCTCAAACATATAATCAGATATGTAAAGCCATATGCTGGTTTAGCATACATCAGTGTACCATCCGCCAGTGCGGTGCAACTGCCACCAATGTAGCACCCTGTCAGTATGACATCCGCCAGTGTAACACCCATCAGTGAGACATCCATCAGCGCAATACCTGTCAGTGTAACATCTGCCAGAGTAACATCCTCCAGTGCAGTGCAACATTGATCAGTGTAACATCCATCAGTGTGACATCCGCCAGTAAAACACCCGTCAGTGTGACATCCGCCAGTGCAGGAAAACACCCATCAGAGTAACACCCGTCAGTGTAACATCTGCCAGTGTAACATCCAGATGCAGAAAAGCTGGTCCATGCCTTTGTCTCCTCCAAGCTGGAGTACTGCAACGCACTCCTCATCGGGATTCCTAGCAAAAGCGTTCAAAAGCTCCAATACATCCAGAACAGCGCTACAGCACATCACTCCCATTCTCAAAACACTCCACTGGCTCCCTGTCTCACTCCGCATTGAATACAAAGTCTCTCTCCTCACCCACCAATGTGTTCATGGAACTGCCCCCACCTACCTCAAGGATCTCATCACTCCCCAGACATCCTCTCACTCCCTCCGTTCCTCCAACACCTATATCCTTAAAACTCCAAGGACTAAACTCCACACAGTGAGGGATCAAGTTTTCTGCCTGCCTATGGAATGCCCTCCCAGACCACAGACACATTAATACATGCCCTAAAAACCCACCATTAAAAAAAGCCTTTCTGTAGTTGATTTTATGTGCTGTTATGTGATTTTACTCTGTAACACTTTGAGATTTGTTATTAATGAAAAGTGATGACATCCGTCAGTGTGACATCCATCACTGTAACATCCATCAATGTAACATCCATCACGGTAACACCTGCCTGTGTAACACATGCCAGTACAGCATCTGCCAGTCTAACACCTGTCAGTTTTCTTGTACCATTACTACTCTTTAAATACATTTTCCTTAAGGAGTTTACACTTTTCTGTCTTAACTTTAAGTTAGATTAAAACTCTGAGTCCAAGAATATCATTGCCAGTAGTGATGTTTGACTGTTACCTGTATATGACAAATAAACTTGAAACTCCATCTTCTAACTGAAAATACTTTTACCAGCTGTGATTTCAGATATAATTTTGTGTGAAACTGAGCACAATAAAGACATAAACTTATCTGACAAAACTGATGAAGCACTAACTTACCGTATATGTTCTTTAACGTGTACCTGCTTTTAGCTTTTAGTCTTCTTATACACAAAAGATACTTAGCATTAGCATTAGCCAGCTGTATGTCATTATAATTATATTATTTAAAGCCAATTGTCATTACTTAAGACATTTTGCATATATTAACACATATGTTACTTTATAAATCATGCAAAATTTTGATTTGATCCTATAACTAATTAAGTTTGGTAAATGTTTTCAAATGAGGCCGTTATCATCTTCCCTGGTCAGATGACAAGCAGCGCGGAATGATGACGAAAGCGGCTTACGTATGACGCAAGTTTTAGGCGACGAAAAAGTCTTCTTGGGGCTTGTTATGAAATTTTCAAGAATAAAACAAGTTTATTATATATTGTTTTTAATATCTGACAATGTGCATATTCGTCAGATAAAATTGTATGATGAATCTGAATTTTTAAGTTTTCTAACGATTTGTTAGCTTTAATCATGTAAAATGTATTAAAAAACAAAAAAATACTGTCAACTAACAATGTATAAGTTATTTGCTTGTATTTCAGTGTAAATATACACAATGTATACTTATGTGCATGTTGTTTATTATGTGGCACATGTTCTTTTTTCATGTTTTTTATTTAAACTTTAGTACATTTTCATTATGGCATTTGCCAGACACCCTTACCCAGAGCAACTTACATTTTATTTCATTTCTTACAACTGAGCAGTTAAGGGTATAACTTAAGGGCAGAACAGTGACAGTTTGGTGGTGCTGGGGCAAACTTCTGATCAGTAATTCACAGCCTTACCACTGGCTGCACTTTATCTTGGTCAGGGTCATTGTGGGTGCAGAGTCTATTCCAGGAAAACACTCATTCAGCACTTAGCACTGCTTTATAGTATACTCTGCAGTACAGCTATGAAAAAGTCTGGTGTTAACCAGAAGAAATTGATTCCCTTTTGGTTCCTATCAAAGTTTCTTCCCTTTGTCATCTCAGGGAGTTTTCAGGTCCTGCGTTCAAGTCCTGGGCTCAGCAAGAGCGTTTCTGTGTAGAGTTAACAAGCTCTCCTCATGTTTGTTTGACATGCAGTCTGACTAATTAGAAGCTCCAAATTGCCCCTAGGTGTAAGTGTGAATGGTTGTGTGTGTGGGGGTTGCCCTGGAAGGGATTGGCGAGCTGTTCATGGTGTACTCATCCTTTGTCCAGAGTCGACTGAGATAGCGACTCTAGCCTCGCAGTGACCCTAGTAGGATTAAGCAGTTTGGCAAATGAATTAATGAATGATTTGATGACCATCTTCTGACATGTTTTTGGAAGGTGAACAAATGGAATGCAGTAGAAAACCCACATAGAATGAGGAGAATGAAATGTGAACTCAGTATCGAACCCAGAAACCTGGAGCAGTGTGGTGGCTATAAAGCCTGCTTTAAAGTCATGTCACCATTTGTATGTATACTATATATCGGGGTGCCCAGTCCTGTTCCTATTGATCTTCCTTCCCGAAGATGTTCACTCCAACCCTAATTATGCCTATCTGACCATCCAATCATCTAATCAAGACTTAAGACTTGGAAATGAAAACTTAAACACAATGCTATTTTAGGCAGTGAGAACCAAAAAAATTATTCTGACAAGCATATTGAGGTAAAATTATGGCTAATAAACAAAAACACCAATTTTTCAGAACAATTGAAAGGTGTCACAAATCATTTTTTTGACTTTTGCATATCATGAATGAACTTCAAACCATATGGAATGGTTTATCGAGTGCAGAAATTAAAAAATACAGTGATGATTATACACTGAACAAAATGAAGATAAATCAGAAACCAAGTACTATTCAAGTATTTATTTCATGTAATATTGGATCATATTGATGAAAATAAGTAAACAAACAACAATGTATAGTAATAACAAAAATAACAGTCTCTTTTTTGAGGAAAAAAAAGTCAATATTTAGTGTGGCCACCCTTTTCTTTGATTACAGCATTTAACCTTTAAGGCATAGTGTTCACATATTTCCTAATTTCTTCACTCGCTAAACCACTGCATATGGTTTGAAGTTCATTCATACTATACAAAAGTCAAAAAACTAAAATTTGTGACACCTTTCAATTTTTCTGAAAAATTAGTATTTTCAGTGTTTTTGTTTATTAGCCATACTTTTACCTCAATATACTTGTCAAAATTATTTTTTGGTTCTTATTGCCTACAATAGCATTGTTCAATACATTTTCACCAAAAATTATAGAGAAGTAATTTTTTACTACTTTTTATTAGGAGCCCTTTTAGACAAAAGTGGTGGTTTATAATCTTCACTGCACACTACTGTATATCATGTTCTACTGAATATATTATTAATATAACTATACAGAAAATCTATTTGGAATTGCTTTAGTAAATAATACATGCATAATAAGTTTCATATGGCATTTAACTAAAAATGGGTGCAAAGAAAAAAACCCGATAATGATTAAAAAAGAGTTTTCATTCTTTTAGAGTAGAGAAGTTGCTTCAGAAATCTTTAGACTCTAAAAACAGAGAACAACACTTAAGTATGCAAACATTGTAGAACAGTTAATGTGGCATTAGACTTCATGTACAAGTTATGTCATTAACCTTATAAGGGAAATTTTATGTATTGCTTTAGCCTGCAGGATGTGCAGATAACAGTGTAATGATCATAAATCAAGATATTGTTTACTTTGAGTGTGGTGACAGTGTGATGAGTGCAAACAGGATGCCACAAAACAGATCTTATCATGTTTACCTAAGTATTTCGGTTGAAATGCAAGCTCCAAGTTGATAGTACAGATGAACCTGTCGTGTAAATGAACCTGTCAGTTGAATATGAAGAATAAGAAAAGTACAGAACAGTACAGAGTTCAGAAGATGTGGAAAAAGTCCAGACGCAATTATAAAAGCAATGTGTAGCATACAAATAAAGTCAGTTATTCATTATCTCTACCACTTATTCATAGTAAGTTGGAGTTGGAATAATTTAACTGACTTTGGGTGAGTGTTGGGGTTCACCCTGGACATGTTTCCAGTTTATCATGAGGTTAACAAAGACAAACAACCATTCACACCTATGGGAAATTTTGAGAAGTTAGTTGACCTAATGCGCATGTCTTTGGATTGTGGGAGGACACCGGTGTACGCAGAGGTAACCCACGCATGCAGATGCAGAACATGTACACACGGAAGGGCCTTGGTCAACTGGTAGGTTCAAATCCAGGAGTGACAGTAGCCAAGACATTTATTGGAGAATAGCTTATGAGATATTTATTGAACAGTCATGGGTTTATGATTTTTAACAATCAGTAAAATTTCTGCTGCAAAACAAATCTTCTGGATATTGGAAATTCCAGTTTCTCTGAAACTTGACAAGTTCATCTTCAAGAGCCAGAAGCAAGATGAAGGAATGACTGTTTGTCGCTGCTATAATGTAAGAAGTGACAGACATTCTGCAACATTTGTGTCATTTATTAATGAAGAATATTTTGAATGGTTGGGAAATGCTGTGGTATTAAAGGAATAAAACAGTTCAGGATGTGATTTTATGCTGAATGAACTTCTTGTCAGGAACAGTAACTCCACGTTCTGTAGGCACCTGGAAAAGATACCAGGGACAGGAGTTCAATGCAGGTCAATCTTCCCTTCCTCATACATGTCCCAAAGGTCCGAAAGAGACCTTTTTCATTCTTTCATTAATTCATTTTCTGAACCAATTAATCCAAATTAGGGTCGTGGGGAGTCCATTTAATAACAAGTTTAAAAGAAGAAATACCGTGTATGTGCACCAGGGTGTCAATTAATTAGTTAATTTCCTCTCTCTCTCTCTCTTTCTTTCTGTGTGTGTTATTCAGGCTAACACTGTTTTAATGGTGGTTATGCTACATATTCTCATATAAGAAATTCATTCATTTATTAATTTATGTTAATGAACACAATGTAATTGGACTACACCGATCGTTTTTCTATTTCTTTCTTTCTGGGTTTTTTTTTTTTTTTTGGTTTCTTTTTTAAAGCCCTCTCTTCTAATCAACAGCCATGTCTTTTACTCGTCAGGACCAACCCTATATCCTGATTGGCCACTACAGGTGCTAATCATGCGATCAAGGTTCAAAGGATGCGTCCGGATTGGTACACGGAAGTGCACGCGGGCCTTGGGAGACGGGATTGGATGAAAAATGTAGGTTAGTGGCCCGACGGAAGAAGAAAAGTAGGTCAGAGACTGTGTTTATGTCACAGTTCTCCCTGAGCTATACACCAAGTCTGAGCTAGTGGAATAGCCTTAACAGATGTTAATGTGATGCTGTTTTGCTCCTCGGGTGAGTGTACTGTTTTGTGATATGGTATTATGTGGGGGGAGGGGTGGTAATGATGTTTATTTTCTTCGGAGTGGTGTTGATGTTTTAGCAGCAGGAGGAGGAGCGTCAGTGACATTCCTCTGGTAAACGTTACCGAAGTGTTTACACATAACCGCTTCCACACCGCGTCTGCTTCATTTTTGACTTAATTTAACAGTCAGCTTTAATGTCTGAGTAAATGTGTAAATTCGCGACACCTTTATTGCGGTAGAGAAGTTCATGGGGAGGTACTGCTTTTATTTATAACACAGACGAAATGAAACCGGTGGATTATTACCATCTCCACTTCCTCCTTCGTCCCCACTCCCACCCCTCCTTCATCCCCTCCTCCACTCCCTCCTTCATTTCCGTCTCCACCTCCACTCCCTCCTTCATTTCCGTTTCCGCCTCCACTCCCTCCTCCGTTTCCGCCTCCACTCCCTCCTCCGTTTCCGCCTCCACTCCCTCCTCCGTTTCCGTCTCCACTCCCTCCTCTGTTTCCGTCTCCACTCCCTCCTCTGTTTCCGTCTCCACTCCCTCCTCTGTTTCCGTCTCCACTCCCTCCTCTGTTTCCGTCTCCGCCTTCACTCCCTCCTTCGTTTCCGTCTCCACCCCCCCTTCATTTCCGCCTCCACTCCCTCCTCCGTTTCTGCCTCCACTCCCTCCTCCGTTTCCGCCTCCACTCCCTCCTCCGTTTCCGCCTCCACTCCCTCCTCTGTTTCCGCCTCCACTCCCTCCTCTGTTTCCGCCTCCACTCCCTCCTCTGTTTC
>JBCNYH010000024.1:29321302-29339787 GCA_039654325.1 Tandanus tandanus
GGCTGAGATGGGCGCCAGCCTCCCCGCGACCCTAATTAGGAATAAGCGGTTCAGAAAATGAATGAATGAATGAAAAAGCAAAGACAAGGAAAGAAATAAAAATCTTAAATATAAGAAAATGTAAATAGAAAAACACGAAAAAGAAGGGGGAAAGGTAAATGGTAAAAAGGAAAGGAAGAAAATAAACAGGAAGCAGAGAAAGGATGAAAACAAGAAATGATTTTAGATGAATGAGTTAAAGGAAAACTAGTAAAGAAAGAGTAAATAGGAAACAAGAATGAATGAAAAAAATAGGAAGAATGAGGAATGTAAAAATTACAAGAACAAAAAGTAAATAGAAAGAAGAAAAATAAGGGGGGGAAAAAATCTAAGAATGAAGGAAAAAGCTAAACTGAAAGAAAGTAAAATGAAAGTAGAAAAAAAGTAAGTAGTACAGGGTGACCCCCAAAAAATCCTCCCATGTTTTTAATAAAAGATTAAAGGTAATCAAATTATTAATTGCACACATGAAACTTGATTCAATCCAGATTTCCTTTTCTTGAAGAGAGGGGTGTACCTGTTGCTGTAACGTCTGACCATTACATTGATATTCTCAAAACTTTAAAAGGCCATAACTCGAACACCTTGAGCTTGAAGTCGATGTGTGGTTTCAGTAATATGGATCTACAACACACACAAGCTCAAAGATCATTGGAAGTGTTGGGGGAAATATTTCTGGATCAGGTGATCTTGTTGTGTGGCAATGCTGGGTGACCGGCCTGCTCCCCACACCTCGCCCCATTTTTTTTCTGTGGAGCTTCTTTAAATCACGAGTGTATACTCATCAACCCCAATCTCTTGAAGCCCTTAAGGTTGCTATTCAGCAGGAGGTAGCTGCTGCTCCCCCCGACATGACCCGTCGAGCCTTGGCAGCCTTCAGAACCTTCAGGTGTGTATGGACAACAACGGCCACCATTTGAAGGATTTCATCTTTAAAACATGAATAAAAACTGTATTGAATGACATTTGATTTTTGCAAATAATTTAATTGTATTTAATATAATTATTTATATATAATATTTGCATTTGAACTGTGGGAGTTTTGGGGTCACGCTGTACAGAAATTAAACTAAAAATATTAGAAATAAAAAACCCAGAGACATTCACCAGGACAGACAAACCACATCAATCAGATTCCTTTTATTAAAATACATATCATGCTATAAAACCAGGTGGTGTTCGGAAACCAAGTTTTGTGGCCCCGTCTCTCAAAATAAAAAGCAACTAATAAACAATTAGAGGTTGTGACATCACTCGAAAATGAATTTAAAAAAAAAAAATTTATTACAGTGGCTCAGATCACTGTTTCTATACTGACAGTCATTAAAAATATTGAGAGAGAAATTTCTGTATATCTGTACTTGTGTGTGTGGGGGGGTATTGATGATAGTACTCGGGCACTTGAGACAATGATGAGTTGTCATTTTGTGACGCTTCATTGCACATGTGTAGGTCACTTTGCAATAGTGTACCAAATGCAGTTTAAGCAAAACACAATGTGTATCAGCACAATTTGAGGCAGGTTTGGAAAGCCTATATAAAGGCTCAAAAATGTCCACTATTGTGGACAACGTCTCCGGGTAATGGGTATGGTGGAGGCCGGGTTGAGCTACAGTAAAGTAGCGAGATGTATGGGCAGTACACAACCCACCATCAGTAACCTGATTGACCACCACAACATGACAAGGTCAGTTGACGACAGGCCACATCCAGGGCGAGAGAGAGTGACGACTCCTGAACAGGATCGCGGTCGCAGCACTTGCGGGACCGGTTTCGCCGTGCTGTATCAACGCAAACGGAGGCCATACCCGATACTGACTGTTGTGACTCATTTTGGCAGGTGCCATTTTGTTTTGTTGTTTTTGATGTGAATAATTTATTCTTAACACTTTCGTTTATTGTTTTTGAAGCCAACATGCCAACCAAATTATCCATATTACAAAAATCCAGTTTTGGGTAGCAGAAAAAAAATTATGTCAAAAATTATGGCCTCAAAGTTTTTACTTTGTACTTGTTTCACTCAGGTCAACTTTACTGAACACCACACACACACATGCCTATAGGGCATGCAGTGAAGGAAATCTGTGGCCTTTAAAACTGAAAAGAGTGAACACAATCAGAGAGCACCGATCTAATCTAATCCAGCTCTGCTAACGAACCGCTTTTTACTTTCCCTCACTAGATGGAAAATAGGAAAGCTGCATGTGACCACTTCGACCACAAAAGGCCTGTGTGTTCACACGTCTGGGTGTGTGTGTGTGTGTGTTTGTTAGCTTAAACCTGCTGAAATGTTTGGATGTGACAGATTGTGCTGCACTTGCTGTCTAATGATTAACATTTTGAGGCTTTTTGTTCATGTGCTTGCATTTGGTTTCGAGGCCATGAGCTGTGACACACCAAGCCGACCGGCACTCATGAGATTTTTTTTTGTGCCGTATCAATGGCACCGTTGACGCTGCAGTGGAGGTGAAAAGCACTGCTCTATTGAAATTGATTAAAGTCCACCAAGCAGATAATTTAGACAGGTTTACAGTGATATCCAGGCAGGAAGCTATGATTGCTAGTATTATGGCGAGTCAAACCATGTTAAAAAGTACATCATAAAGGGTAGAGCACAGTACAGGCACTATAGATGCACTGGTACGTGATTCAAAACGCTCGTTACTGCACTGTCGGAAATCTGAACTATGTACTATGTAAAGCCAGCTAACTTCCTTTATATGCGAACTGTATTCAGTGTCAGGTGTTCTGTATGTATATAAATATTAACTACTTAGTAAAACGCTTGTGTACATTGATTAAACTCATTTATTCACCAAAGAGAGTTACTTTGTTGATTTGGTGTTGCTTGTTACACTCAGGGCTCATGAGAACGTCTTCCTGAATTTAAGAGATTAGAGATTCCAAGTTTTTTTCTAGGAGGTATCAATTCTGAATTTTAGATGGTCCTACACTTAATATACTGAATTAGCACGTACCTAGCACCCATCTGCTTTACTATATTACATTATACACAATAGATAACACTTCTTATCTGAGTTTATTCGGGTCCGGGTCAACAAGTAAGACCTGGAAGTACAACAGAGCTTTTAGTTGGCTCATCAGTGATGTGCTAGCTGTGTTTGTAGGCTTGGTGTGTCAGGGCTAGAAAACACGGATGAAGAACTGAATACTCACAGGACACATATGATCATCATCACCATTTCCATGGAGTGATATCTGCCTTTAACACTGCTTGGATGTTATAGACCCTCTGAAGCATATAGCACTCAGGATACAGGTCGATTAAGGCAGGAAGGGGCTCAGAAAGGCATCATGGGTTTGGCTGCCTGTCTGCAGTGTCGCATATGTGTGTGCGGTGCGTGGATTCAGTCAGCGTGTCCAGACTACGCTTGCATTTATAAAATTCATACAGTTGGAGCAGGAGGATCCGGATCAGGGTGCTGTGGGTGGTTTGGCAAGATGTCTAGTTCATCCACCTGAGGTCCGTTGTGCAGCGCCACTAGCTGGTCGTGAGGAGTGTCTGCAGCTGCTGCCGCCAAGTTGCTGATAGATTTGCTCTTCACACATTGGAAGTCGACGTGGCGGCTCTTTCCCTCCTCCTTCTCCCAGGACATACGGATGAATGGTCTCTGAACGTAGTTGTAGATGACCTCAGGCCGGCCGCCGGGACGCTTTTTCACTTTCTCCTTGTAGGTAGGATAACCTGAGAGGAGTGAAAGGACATGATCACACACACATACACAGGTCCTGTAGAATGCTGTAGTGATTTTAACTCCAGTAATAACTTAGCACATGAATAATTTTTACACTTCCTGTCCATGATCATTTAAAAAAAGTTTTTGGTGGAGATTCGGTTTCATTAACACTCTGATAAGTGCATTAACAGTGTACATCACCTTCCACTACCTCGTAACCCAACCTCTTACCTTCAATGCCTAATCGGATTTTCTTCAGTCCTCTCTCCTTTAAAACCGACTTGGCAACATCCCGATTCTCAATGTATTTGAAGAATCGATACAGTTTTGTGCTGTAGATAACTACAGAAAGAAAAGGAGACAAACATGGTAACCATGATGACACTTAAAATAAGGTTCTATAGGAGGGCAATTGAGTGTCATCACCAGGAAGGAAAGGGTAAACAATAACATTGTACAATTTGTCTTCACAGTTAGAGAGATGTAATCATTTGTTTGTGTGTGTGTGTGTGTGTGTGTGTGTGTGTGTGTGTGTGTGTGAGAGGTATAAGTATAATACTGACTCTGAGAGTACTCTTCGCCCATCTGTGGCGGATACTCTTCATCCCAGTCCACCACGTCATCGTCCGTGAGCACTACCACGTGGCACTCCCTCTCTCCGCTCTGCGCACTGGCCACCATCAGCGGCAGCACCATTTCCTCCAGGTACGATTCAAACTGCCGCCGCGCACCGTCGTTCGACAGCTCATGCATCAGAGCACCTGAACAAGACGGGAAAAAACCTTGCTATGAGCTTAAATTTACTAATCTACAGCACATCACTCAGCAGAAATGTACAGAATGCAAACAGACATTTATTTATCTTCCACCACAACAATTTCCCATTTATTACAATTCTTAGGAGTTAAACAATATGTGCTTTAGCGTTGCTATAAAATAATCAGAATGAATTGTGTTTCTATAAGCACACAAACACATGTTCCTATACCTTTTCATGGATTTAATACAACAGAAAAAAGTAACTTGTTACTATTCTAATAAACTATAAAACATAAAAATTCCTGAAGCTGTCGGAAACCATTAAGCTACCTGTTTTACCTGTGACTAAGCGCAAAATTAAAAAAAAAAATCAGTTGACTCCTTTTGACCAATCAGATTTGAGAATTCGATGAAGCGATTTAAAGTAAATCTTATCAATCAATCGACAATCCTTGTACTAAATCTCAGACCGACTCTGAGAAAAATATTAGTATTATTAATACAATTAATTATTTGTGACAATATTCACCACTTATGTTGAACTAAACTGTACCTTATGGTATGTTTATTGTGAGGTAATGTTATATAACTGCTAGAAAAACAGTTTTTCACAGATATGATACTTTTAGTCAAACATCTGTTGGAACTGCAAAGGTTAACAAT
Source organism: Tandanus tandanus (assembly GCA_039654325.1). Taxonomy (NCBI): domain Eukaryota; kingdom Metazoa; phylum Chordata; class Actinopteri; order Siluriformes; family Plotosidae; genus Tandanus; species Tandanus tandanus. Next base: position 29,326,462 of record JBCNYH010000024.1, read on the forward strand.
CTGTATTAAATTCTTAAATGAACATGACATGTATTAAAGGGGAGATGTTATGCTTTTTCCACTTTTTTGACCTATAAAACGTTGTTAGAGTGTTGAATAGACGACGCCAGGGTGTCAAATAATGATGTTAGTGCACGTTTTCCTTCTGGGCTATGTGAACTGGCCATAAACAAAAGGTTTTCTCCGATTATTTGTTGGCCACACTAGTGCTTCACAGACCTTCTGATTCACTGGCCTTAGCCTACTGCCCCTGATACACAGCGGTATGTGCAACCATCCTTCTGCCTTCCAGAGCACTGAGCATGGAGCTTTCGGGTGACCATCAAAGCAGAGAAGACACAGAGAGTGGAAAGACCATAAATGTTAGGAGGAAGCCAAACAGGCTGTCCGATGCATCATCATCATCATCATCATCTTCTTCTTCTGCTTGATCCGTGGTCAGGTCGCGGGACCAGCAGCCTAAGCAGTGGGGTCCAGACGACCCTCTCCCCAGCCACTTCCTCCAGCTCTTCCAGGGGGACACCGAGGCGTTCCCAGACCACCCGAGAGACATAGTCCCTCCAGCGTGTTCTGGGTCAACCCCGGGGTCTCTTCCTGGTTGGACATGTCCGAAACATCACACCAGGTAGGCGTTCGGGAGGCATTCTAATTAGATGCCCAAGCCACCTCAACTGGCTCCTCTCAATCACTCCGAGCTCCTCCCGGATAGCTGAGCTTCTCACCCTATCTCTGTGGGACAGCCATGCCACGCCTGTATCTGCGATCTTGTTCTTTCGGTCACTACCCAAAGCTTGTCACCATAGGTGAGGGTTGGAACAAAGATCGACTGGTAAATTGAGAGCTTTGCCTTTCGGTTCAGCTCCCTCTTCACCACGACGGACCGGTACAAGCTCCGCTTTACAGCAGAGGTTGCACCGATCTGCCTGTCGATCTCCCGTTCCATCCTTCCCTCACTCGTGAACAAAACTCCTCCACTTTGAGCAGGACCTCATTCCAGACCCGGAGGGTGCATTCCACCCTTTTCCGGCTGAGAACCATGGCCTCAGACTTGGAGGTGCTTATTCTTATCCCGGCCGCTTCGCATTCAGCTGCGGATTGCTCCAATGAGAGCTAGAGGTCCCGGCTTGATGAAGCCAAAAGGACATCATCTGCAAAAAGCTGAGACGAGATCCTATGGTCACCAAGCCAGAACCCCTCAATGCCTCGGCTGGGCCTGGTGCAAAGTGCACTTATGGACACTCTTATGTTCGAACATATTGTTAGTGATGGACAAACCGCATAGAAGTCCAACAACAAAACATCATTCGGGTTCATATCAGAGAAGCCGTACCTACCAATCACACTCTGCCAGGTCGCACTGTCGCTACCCACATGGGCGTTGAAGTCTCCCAGGACGACGAGAAAGTCCCTGGGGGGAGTTCTCTAGCACACCCCCTAAAGACTCCAAAAAGTGTGCGTACCCTGAACTGTCATTTGGTGCATAAGCACAAACAACAATCAGGACCAGTCCCCCCACCCAAAGGCAGAGGTAGCTATGTGTTGAGGTGAGTCTGACTATATCTAGTTGGTATCTCTCAACCTTGCGCACCAGCTCAGGCTCCTTCCCCTCCAAAGAGGTGACATTTCATGTCCCAAGAGCCGAGGATCGGTCCGACAGAACCCATGCCTTTGGCTGCCACCCAACTCATAACGCAACAACCCCTATAGCCCCACCCACAGGTGGTAGGTCCATGGGAGGGCGGACCCATGTCTCCTTTTCGGGCTGGGCACGACCAGGCTCCATGGGCAGAAGCCCGACCGCCAGGCGCTCGCCTTGGAGCCCCTCCCCCAGGCCTGGCTCCGGGTGGGGCCCCGGTAACCCGCATCCGGGCAAGGGAAACTGAATACTTGTTCTTTTTTTATCCATTGGGGACTTCTGAACCATGCTTAGACTGGACCTTCGCCTAGGACCTGTTTGCCTTGGGTGACCCTACCAGGGGCATAATGTCCCCGACAACATAGCTCCTAGGATCATTAGGACATGCAAACCCCTCCACCACTGTAAGGTGACGATTCAAAGAGGGACTGTCCGATGCAACCACACAAAACCAGTGTAAAATTTAACTGGCAATGTGCTCTCAAACAGCCAGCTCTCATGTGCTTTCACTGGGATTTTTTAAAACAGCTACCGCATCCATTACAAAACCTGGAGAACTTTACCAGTGGTAGTTTTTCCCAGAGATTAAAGCATACTAGTGATCGATATATCCCATAAGGTGACTGGGCTTTTTAATTGTATCTTCCAATTTAAATGCGTCAGTGATTGAGAGCCGGTAACAGCATGCAGGTTTAACATTTTTAATCATTAAACTCATCTTACCTCGCCTCACATGTGCTCATCGCATATCCTTGCTTTTTGTCTGCTGAGGTTTGTTTAACTTTCATCAAATAGTTCGATGATTCTTGTTAAAGTTCATGATATAAAATCCCCTGAACACGGCCAGAGTGGTGATAATTATACCCATTCAAAATTTGCAGGCTTTTAACGATTTGTGTGTGTAAAGTCCAAGGTAGTGTATCAGACGAAACTGATATGTTTCTATCATAATCTTTATATATTCTTTATTCTAAATAAATAAATAAGTAAAAGTTCCCATTCACTCGTTTAGCCTTTTAACTTTCCCTGGTTTTATTATGGAGCAGGAAGCTTCTCTCCACCAGCAACCAGCTTAACATGATATCCATCCAACACAACTTTATCCAAGCTTGTTAATTTGTTTGAGTTTGTTGTCGGGTTTTTTAAGAGACTCTGTCACTGAGCCCTGTTGTCTTTTCTTCTGCCCTCCCAGTGACTGCACGTGTTGAAAATGAATGGTTATTGTATTCTGTTTTTATCAGGTCTGACATTAAACTTATCCTTTAATTTTTTTTTTTATACCTAAAAACCTCAAATATGCTCATCATATTTTTTGCCTCTACATCTGAAAACTATACATTTAATTGTACAGTATTGATATCTGATGTACTGCTTCCATGACCTACAGTATAACGAAACCAAATTTGTGTTCAGCAAACTAAAATCTAGTTACAGTATTTTAAACTTATCAATTTGTGAGTTTTATTTACTACATTAACAAAATTTGCATTGCAAAACAAAAGTTATCACTGCTTAAACCAATGACAAAATACTGCATGGGAAATGTTACACTGAAAAACAGCAACTAAAATGTAAACACGCCACAAACCTATACCCCCCACCCCCCAAATAAATAAATAAATAAATAAATAAACAAATAAATAAATAAATAAATAAATAAATGGAAAACAGGAATATCACTAACACACACTGACATGGAAACAGAAAAGTCAGAGAGGAGCATAAATTAACACCCAAGATTATGGGATCTATAGTGACAGTGGCTGCTGACCCGTATCTGACAAGCACGCCAGAAACTATTGACCTGTTTCCATTCTCTCCAGGAGTCATCTGTCTGCCTCACACACACACACACACACGACATGCTGCATTAACAAGCAGATTTGCCCATCTCTTTTGCCTGTCAGAAAGCCTTTTTTTTTGCAGAAATCTTCTGACACTTCTTGAATACTCACTCAGATCTCTGCACTTGATGGTGCTGTAGTCAAAGGAGATGCAGAGGTAGTCACATGCCTCCCTCAGCTCGGGAATGGAGATCCCGTCAGGGCAGCGGATTATCCCTGATTTGTAATAATCCTGCCATGCAGAAGAAAGAGAAAGAAGGGGGGGGAGACAGAGAGAGAGAGAGAGAGAGAGATCGAGAAGATGAGATACAGAGAGAAGACAAACAGGCAGCCATTACTACAACAGCTCGGTATACACACACACACACACACACACACACACACACACACACACACACACACACACACACACACACACACCATCTCTAAAGCTTACACTACATTGACCAGCTTATATATATTTAAATCCTGCCAAGTATGGAACAGATTCATGAACAGCATACTCTTTATATAAAAAAATATATATATAAAAAAAAACAGCAGTTCAAAACACAGCGAGTGTCTCTCCAAGCACGTGATGCATCCAGGTTTTTAATCCGCTGAGGCTGGAAATTGCTCGACGGTGTTTACATCGCCATCCAAAGGATCTAATGATAACGCTGAAGTAACACAATCGAAACCCTCTGAAATCCTTTTAAAAAAAGCTCAGTAACGACCTAACCTCCATAACAGGCCATAAGAGCCAGGGAAAAAAATCTTTTTAAATCCAACATAAAAGCTGATAAAGGAAGCAAGAGAACAGTTCTGTTTGCTTTTATGCACACACATGCGCACATTCGCGTGCACACACACACACACACACACACACACACACACACACACACACACACACACACACACAGGGAGAGAACAGAGTGTTGAAATACAACCCTAATAATGACAGAGGTACTAAAAGTTTTTGTGAGATTTATCAACCGCAATAATTAATAATTAATTACTATGGATACAACCCCTTAAAGAAATTTTTAAAAATCATAGTTTCATTTACACATTATACAAAAACAAGAGAGCCATGACTTCAGTAAAAACATGCCATTCAGCAAGATGCCACTCAGCAAGACGCCTGATTCGAGATTTTGTCAATGTTATCCAAATTAGCTATGAATCAGTACAGTGACAAATCCAAATATTCAGCCAGACTGATTCCTTGAACCAATTGTACTGCATGTTGTATTTTATTTCTTCACTTCCTCGCTCAAACCGTTCACACCTACCAGCAATTAGTTTGCATTCATTGCTTGACACAAAAAAAACCTTCTAGCCATGAATTCATCTTATCCTATCATTAAATGTGATATACTATTTTGCTATCTTATAAGATATCAGAATACTATATAGCTATCTTATAATAATGAAATAAGATAATCTCAGAATACTGACTTGCTATATCATAATGAAATATGAGATAATATCAGAAAACTGACATACTATCTTATCATAATGAAATACTATCTCATAATAATGAATTGCTCGCTCATATTTTTAGAAACCTATGAGATACAAGGACACATTTATGAGGTATGACCTGATTAATAGTATGTACTATGTGATGGAAATGGGCTTCTATAGTAATTATTATTTTAAAAAATAACAAATTAGTACCTCAGCCAAACACCCTGCACATCCATGCACTGCACAAAATCATTTTATGTCCGTATCTTTGGATGACAGATCAAATATTTAAATATTATTTATTTACAAAAAAACAAAAAACAAACAAACAAACAAAAAAAAACTGAACAAAAACGGCAAACAGACACAAGTGATTTAAATAAACGAACAGCACCACTCAGACACACCGAATAAGCTGGCGGAACATTCTGTACTGAAAAGTAAAATTTTTATGCCCAGTCACGACTACTGCAGTTGAATTTAAAACATAATCAATATGCTCTCAATGCAGCTGTGATATTTAAAGTCTGTAAAGATTTTGTGAAAGAGTATACTTACCAGGATGGCTCGGAATACGGTGGAGCTGATGCCCTCGGCCACTTCGTACTCGCCCTTCTCATTAGGCCGGGTAAAGTTGTACTCCCTGCCAGCTCCAAACATCCTGCGTGCGCACACACAGTACTCTTAAAATTCAGTTCTGTTTAAAACACACAATTAATGCTCAACACACTCCCTATGTAAGCATTAATGTTTTTTTCTCCATCACCTGGGAGTTCATTAACACATAGGCCAATGTCATAAAAAAAAAATTATCCAGGTCAGGCTAGATCTTTTCCTTAACACAGCACATGTTCTATTCCTTTTACACCACCCTAGTAAAGTTTTAACTCATGAATACACATAACACTTTTTTTTGCATATAGTTACACTCAATATCTTCGCTTCATAGCGTTTCTTTTAAGCTAACAATTAAAAAAAAAACTTTTAGCTCATTATGTAACAAAGAAACCAAAAAGTATTGATACAGAAATCGTATCATAATAATAATAATAATAATAAAATTCCAAAGGAAGAAGGTTTCTCAGAAATATGACAAGTTGCCTTTTTATTTATTTTTTTGGTTGGTTAATTTTTGTCCTTGTAAAAGTGCAGTCATCGAATCGAATCCAACACACTTTTTTGTCATATTCAGCAAATATCTCCTCTTGGTCTTCTAGCTGTCAGTTTTATATGCACTCGGAAAAAAAAAGTGTCAAATGGGAAAAATCTTGTGATTTACTGAAGGACAAAAACTTACCAACATCTATAGTGCCAATGTGAAAAAGTAATTTCTTCAAAACTCAATACATAGGACTGCGTTTTTACTAAATTTACTTTTTCACTTTTTTTGCATCGGCAGGGGTGCAGGTGTTTCCACAAAGTTTGGTTAAAATCCTTGCATGGATGTGGTTAGGATTATAAACAACCTTTGTGGAAACATTACCCTGCCTGCGTTATTGAGATTACTTGATTTGAAACTGTTAAGGTTAAAGGTGAGGGTCAGAGCAAGGTCACAGATTTTTGAGGAACAGCGTTTATAACTTTGAAATGAATATATAGATTTTCAAATGAGACAAATACCTTCAACATTCAGTGACCTTTAAAAGGTCAAATTCCAGACCTTGTAAAAACTTCAAATGAGGGTTTTGTTTTCTGCTAATTTGGTCAGACATACTAAAGATCCATGTAAGACAAGCACATGGGTAATTAAAACCAGTCCCCATATAGGGAGTATTTGCTACACTGTCCATACTGGATGGCGGAGGTACCTTACACTCTATGAGTGCCCCACTACTTCCAGATGTTACTGTTACATGTGTTTAAAAATGCATTATGATATATAGGTTTAACAAACTACTAGTGAAACAGTAGTGCCTTAAGATTAAAAATTAACATTAATAAACAAAAATATGATATTTAATGGTGCTAAAATTAGCTACCACTGAAACAAGGACCAAAAATTTACTTTGTAAACAAGCTGTCAGTTTCAAAAATTACACAATCTGGTTCCAGAGTCATGACACCTACAATATCTCAGAGAAGTGCATCATGCAATACATTCACAATCACAATATCGATATTATATCGTCATACCACCGAGCCCTACCACATAAAAACCTACAAACTTCAATACTCTGTATTTTATGTACTGTACACAGCCAGTTATCAAATATGGCTCTTACTTATTTTCATTAAAGAAAAAGAACAAACACTAAGGCTCACCTGCCGAGCATGGTGTTGGGCTGAGCGGTAAAGATAGCGGGGTCGACGACAAAGCGCGTGTTATCCACAATGAGCGTCACCCTCTCTGATGTCCTCACGCTCCGAGAGCCATCCTTCACGTTTTCATACACATAGACCATGTCTGAGCCATGAGGTTTACTGTGGGAGTCTATGCCTTTCTGAGGTCTGGGACTCGCTGACCTCGACCAAGATCCCGCTTCTCTCTCTCGATCTGGCATAGTGGAACACGACAAGTTAGTGTGTAAATGAAATTTTGTCTGTAGAATAATAATAATAATAATAACAATAATAATAATGATGATGATAATGATGATATAATGAAGATATCTTTATTTCAGTCTCTTCAGAAAAAAACAATTTCACATGTTCGAAGGCACATACAAATCAGCCACCGGAATAAGAAATAGGCAGAGGCCCAAGGCTGATTTAACCTGTCCTGTATCTCCTATAGAAAAGTCTCCCAAAATACAATATACAACAAAAAAAATTAAGCAGAACTAAAATACCAGCATAATTATTTTATCATTGCATAGTTGCCCTATACGTCATAATACTTCTCTCTTTTAAAGCTTTCTTAAAATTTAACAGAGACTTACACATTTTCAAATCATCACTTAAAATATTTCATAATTTGACACCGCAAACTGACACACATTGATATTTTACATTTGTTTTTAATTTTACATATTTTATAAAGAAAGTTTCCTCTCAGATTTTGTCTTCCATATCTCAAACTACACTGCCCAGACAGAAAAAGTTGCACACACTAATATATTCTCTAGGAGAGCCTTTAGCCTTGATCTCAGCACGTAATCTGCATGGCATTGTTGCTCCAGTTGGTCAGGTCGAGGCTCGGCCACATTAATGTGGCAATATAATGAAGTCAGCTGATGACCTGAATGTACGGAATGAACAGGTTATCACATCAATGCACTTTCTCTTCACTGATGGCATGTATATAAAAGGAGGACTGTTTATAATACAATAAGGAGATTTTTATTTGATATGAATAGTACTTCTAATATTTTTAAATAGATAATATCTGTGAATTTTTTAATTTCAGACCCACTAAAAAAACTTCTTAGTAGGTTCAAGGTATCCAGCCTTATTTATGATTCAAATAGCTTTCAAATGATAGTAATACGATACTTTGAGGCCATGCTCTTATCAGCTTACCACTTCATCATTGATATTTCACAATAACAGCATAACTCAAAGTGTTAACTATTTATTAACCAGCTTATTACAATACTCAATTCTGAGTGGTCAACTATTCAGTGGTCTGTTATTCCTTTACAATAGAGCACATCAGGACTGGAAAGAATAAAATTATTTTTTAAATCAATAAAATCATCACAAATCAATATTTTGAAAGTGACCTTGTTATAAGTTTGATAACGTACAGTAAGTTGGTCATTATAAAATAAATAGGTGGAGCAAGACAAAAATCAGTTCGCTGAACATTAACCCTTAAAAATCAATATCAAATTCCTTCAAATCTCCAAGGTATGTCAATTTTCATGCTGTCCTTACATCACGCTGTGTGTGCTGGCCTTAGTGTATGTGCTTTTTATTGTTATATATGCCGAAACATGGCTAGCACATTGCAACTGAGGGATTTTAGTGTGTGCCACACTTTCTGGTCTCACTGTTTGCACGCCAAAGTAAACTAAAACAGCAGATAAATTCACTTTGCACAGTTAATGTGCCCTAATAATATCATGCTTGAATATCTGACATGTAAGTATTCCTCTCAGTACATGTCCCTATGTAATGTCAGTCACCACTGATTCCAAGTAACTGTATAAATTAACAGCTGGCGTTAACACAGTGATAAATAGATCTAGGTATGTCCAAAGTTACTGTTAGTGTTACCGATCTGTTTGAGTCATCTTCAATCATGTTATGGTTTATTAGTTCCTCTCTGAAATAGCCTGATAACAATTGAACTGTTACTTTATACATTTTTCTTATGAATACCAGTTTCATCCTGAGCGATAATGGGGTAGATGTTCATATAGGGCACAGGTGTCAAACTCAAGGCCTGCGGGCCAAATCCGGCCCGCCAACTCATTTTATGTGGCCCACGAGAGCTTTTAAAGAATATGATTATCGTACTTTCTTTGAATCAACCATTACCATGAAACATAATTCATCATCCTTCAACTAGATGGCAGCAGCCTATTTAAAAAAAAAGCTAGTCATTCATGACTAAAGAAAGATTGTGTGTTGTCAGAAAAGAAAAATAGAACCTCAACTACTACTTTGCCATGCAGATTTCATTTCATGCCCTTTTCGGTATAGACTTTCAGTGATTATTCGGCTCTTGGTGATCTAGAAATTTTTTGATGTGGCCCTCAGTAAAAATAAGTTCGACACCCGTGATATAGGGGTTTCATACTGTTCAGATTTCATACCCGTAAAGGTAATAGGTAAAATAGTCTAATAACAATATATTACTTATTTTTTGTATAAATGCCACGATTTCATGCCAGCAGATGATAGGGATAGATTTTCAGATTCCATGCCAATAAAAAAGCGATAAGTCTATTTCTATTTCCAGTTTTGCATTCATATTTACCCCATATCAATAACAAATCACGCTTAAAGATGTGCGATAATATTACCACGTGTATTAATCTTTGAATCTCTGTAACCCCTTTGAATAGTGGATTTTCCAAGGGTATCGCTAGTACTTAACAGACAGAATGTTCTAGAGTCTTCTACTTGTTGCACTGAAGACGGTTCTTACCGCTGAGCTGCTGACGTGTAGGAGAGGTGATGTTCCTGATGCAGGGCGTGAGCTGGCCCTCGGCCCGTTCATGAGAGGAATCCCTGGAGCGATCTCCAGAGCGACGCCTCTCCCTGCGGTGCTCGGTCCCATGAACACTCATCCTCGCCACCTCACTGTGCAGCTGAGAGCCTCGCAGCCGACTGCCAGTGCTGCAGGGAACACACACACACAAGAACCTAAGACACATCAAGTGTGTGCGCACATAAAATGTTTTACACTTTAAATGCTATTTAAAACTCTGAGCAGTTTGGTACTTAAACCACAGCACTGTTAAACTCTTTTATCTGATTGGCCAGAAGACTGCACAAGCCCACTCTTACATGTTCCATTTGTACGTGGAAGCTCCACATCATCTCAGCCTAATAAACAGATCTAAAACACTTATGTAAGAGAAGCATAAAAACCTTGGCATGGTGAGGTTTTAAGTAAGGAAACGTTTTATTTATGGAAGGAGTCTCCAGTGTCAGTGAGCTGGGCAGGTCAGGGTAGAGGAGAAACTCTTTCCAATTTTCTGGTAACAAAAGCAGCATTTTTGGTAACTTCAACAAAAACAAAAGTGCATGAACTAGTAATAAATTATTTAATAAAAATAAAAAAAACACTAATCATTGGCACATTGCTGTAGTAAAAAACGTGTTTTATGTAAAATAATCAATCTTGGGGCTGAAACAGTAACTACCCGAGTTTCTATAATACCATAACACATCGCATTTTATTCTCCCACATCTGCTTTACTCTCCGTAGGAGGAAACCTCAATTGTGCTCTTTTTTTTTTTTTTTATTTAAAAAGTTTCTGCAAGTGATGCTCTCCTTCTGTACACCCCAGAGAATTGCTGCTGCTGTTCATTTGTCTAATTAAACCACGACTTCTGACCACTGATTCCTCTGCAGATATCTTCTGTATAGCACTGAAGTGAGTTTTGGGTACAGTAAAGCTCAAACCACAACCAAAAAATCCCTTTAAATGAACTTTCTGACGGGACAACAAACTGAACAAGTCACTCAAAGACAGATAAAGACCTGTGAGAGAGTAAATGTAAGTATTTGCAAGAAAATTGCATATTGTTAGGAAACCACAATTACAGAAGAGAATATGTTCCTGAAAGCAACCACACCTTGTTCGCAGAGCACGTATCCTTTTAATAAAAAGTGCCTCCATCTTCAGGGACCACATTACCCGATATGATAACGCTAAAGAAGAGCCTCGAGGTGAGCGAAATACAACAAACGGCGCTGATGTTGTGGGTTGAGCTTGGGATGTTTCCCTTTATCATTCTTCTCACACAGAGTGATATGCAATACCTTCTTCCCTGAAACGTATGGACGCGAGCCTGCTGCAAACCCAGTGGAGCGTTCACAGGGTGTTCCACTGGTTAAATAAGTGATGAATAAGATGGAAATAGGGCTTTTATTAGTTGAAAAACTTGTTCAGTGAAGATTGATTATGAGCTTTCTGGTTTGTCTCCGAGCAAACGTTAGGCAAACCGATCTGCTAAAATTCAAAGCTAAATTGCAAAATATACAAATTAGGTGCAAATTACCCTCTAGACAACACACACAAACGGATATTGCAAAAGGAATAGTGTAAACAGTAAGCACTGCTAAACACGGACTCCTTGCATTTTATGCAAATTTGTGGGTGATATTGTGAAACAGTGAATAGAAAAAAACACTCAGAATTGTAAAAGGTTTCCACACACAGGAGATCTATTAGAATTTAATTATAGGATGTTTTCAAATGGAAATTAAATCTGTAATGGTAGCAAAATTGCACTCCGAGGGCTCCAAAGTGACAAACTTACACCTATAGAACTTTTTCAGTTAATTTAAGTGCTGACCAATGCAACTGACCAATCAGAATTAAGTACTGAAATGAGCGGTGTAACAAACAGTTTATTAGAGGGCATCAATAGTATGTACGATCTGATTGGCTGTTTAGAGGTCAAGAATTTCCCTGTATGGACCAGTCAATATCTTTTTTCTTAGTCTGCCAGCACTTGTCCACATAACAAACTTCAAATAAAGAAAATGTTTTCTCATTTTCTTTTTCCTCACTCCATCCTAAAAGTTAAAAAAGCAAACAGAGATATGCTGTTGATGCAAGCTTCATTTTGGTTCAGTAAACACAGCCTCATTTTTTCTTCAAAATTGTATGCGCAACCTGCAACTTTGTAGAAGATTTCACACTATTTTTTGTGTCTCTCTCTCAATCTGTCTTGAGCATCATATGACATATGTTTAATCCTAATGTAGTGACTATAGGCAGCGCTACTGCTGGTCAGTTTTACACTTAATGGACAACTCCAGGATTCTTAAAGGGTAACTGTGGTGAATTTATATTGCTTGCTCTTTAAAACAATTATGTATGACATCAGCGGTTCTGTCAGGCCACTTCAGTCCTTGCACCTTGTCAAGTATGCATGAGTTCTGCCACACTACTACTACAAGGCATGCGCAGTGACATGTTGGCTTCTTCATTGGCTGTTCCAGCCCTGGTAGTAACTTGAATTTGCTGTTTTGTCCTCTTGGCTGAGTTGCATACAGCAGACACCAATCTAAGATAACACATTACCGGCCAGTGCTGCACCGTGTCGCCAGGAATATGGCGGAGTGCAAAGCAAAGGTCTGCACAAACAACAAGTGCAGAAATCGCGATTTTCTTTCAGACGCAATTCAGCAGTATGCGAAGACCAGTTCAACCCGACCAGTACCGGTACTATTTACCACAGAAATAAGTGGCATACTGAGTTAGACCACTATACTTTGAAACTGCCACACATATATACAGTGTAATCATATCGGACAAATATGCATATCCAAGTAAACGGCTTGTTTTGTTCACTGACAGGCTCTTATAAAAGAGCCTTTTTATTATAGGTGTCTGACAACATGGAGAAAATCTGTACCGAGATACACCCGTGTCTGTTTACTTGAAAAACTGTGAACTAACTAACAAACTAACTCTCATTGTCCTGCCTGCATTTTTTCCTGGTCCCCGACGTAGCAAATCATTCAGAGTGTATAGCTGATTGTCACATGGTCTGCATACTTTGCCTCAATTAACGTTCTTTCTCGAAAAACTTAAATATAGTAAAAGGTAACTCTTTTTTTGGCTGCATTATAAACATTGTTAACTGACTTCTTGCTGCTTCAAAATGTGAGAAACGAGAAGCTCCCCTGTCAGCCATGCACCTGTCACAGCACAACACAGGTTCCCTAGATGCACTGATTTTTGTTTGATTTTTTCATTCATTCATTCATTTTCTGAACCGCTTATTCCTAATTAGGGTCGCGGGGAGGCTGGTGCCCATCTCAGC
>JBCNYH010000024.1:29375192-29389560 GCA_039654325.1 Tandanus tandanus
GACAACATAGCTCCCAGGATCATTAGGACACGCAAACCCCTCCACCACGATAAGGTGGCGATTCAAGGAGGGGTACATGAGATTTATTTACTTATTTATTTATTTTTAGCATTTGTTACATGACAGTGTGCATTTAAGATGGTACAGAAAACAGAGGTTTGTGTAAAACTTGATGATCAACGTTTTAGCAAATCTCGCACGTGGTGCCTGAACACATGCTTCAGCAAAAGAGATGACTCATGAAAAATCTGGTCAACAACATGAAGTTGCTTTAATTTAAATAGCAACTCAGAAATTTTACGACATCTTGTATAGTCACAATGTATCACATTTAATTTTTCTGTTAATTTCCATTTTAAAATACATGTTTAAAAATCCTACATTTTAAGTGCAATGAATCACTAAAAAACCTCTACAAGGTTTGATAATGTGCAGCAAAATTAAAATTAATAATCAGCTATACTGTGGTTCAGATGCAGTATAAATGCATCAGACATAAACAGCTTATGTAACACTGCAGGCAAAGTACAGAAAGTTTGAGTTAAAATGTTATATTTGGCCAGTTAATAGTTCATATAGTTCAAATATTGATTCATTTATCTGCAGTAAGAACTTTATCTCAGTCGGGCTCGGACTTATTCGTAGACTATTCTGCAAAAACAGGGCATGCGGTGAAAAACAATTATATACGTTAAATATAACCATGTATAAAAATAGATACAAAATGTTTCTAATGGTTCTTTTACATGCCTCTCACCACAGACAGTGAGAGACATGGTTGGCCTTGTTAGCTGCACTGGGGGGACAGCAGGGACATCGCCTGATCTTCGGATCAGTAATCCAGCACCCTACCACCGGGCCACCACTGCCCCGCTAATTAAACAATATATTATAAATATTTCAATCATGACATGAGAAATGATGTTATAGTTGCTTTCTTGTAATATTACGTAATAGGAAAATCTAAATAAATCTAAATAAATAATATACAATATGTTCATTGGACCCCCAGTGCAGCTTACTGGGTTATCAAAGGTCAGCCATGTCTCTCACTGTCTGTGGTCAATAGTAGGCTGTATTGCCGTCAGCGTGTTTCTGCCCTGCGATGGCCTGGCGAGCTGTCCAGGGTGTATTCTGCCCTCGCCCAGAGTCGGCTGAGATGGGCACCAGCCTCCCCGCAACCCTAATTAGGATTAAGCGGTTCAGAAAATGAATGAACGAATGTTCATTGGATAAAATCAATAGACAATAAACATTAAGAAACAAACAAACAAAGTTTACCAAAGCCTACCAAAGTTGCTCTTAACTCTCCTGTGGTTCTGAGATTGAAGCTTTCAAATATACTCCCCAACGCATTAAACAAGAGAAATTCCACGATACAGTGCTATCAGACATGTTTTATATTTACCAAAATGTTTGTTAGAGCTCTTCATAATACCTTAAGGCCAATATTTTTAGTAACAACACACATCTGACTTCCCTGAACTCTGAGTTTGCTCGCCAACATCCAAATAACCATCTTGCTGTGTAGATATAAAATTACGAAACATGGCAAGCAGGGATTCAGCAGGATTCGTGCATGAGCAAGCAGAAATAACACCATCGTGTTCGGAAACGTTCAGTGCAGCCCCACTTCCTCTGAGTCAGTGAGGAATTTTTTTTTTTCATTTCACGGACAATGTCAGACCTAATGTGGAAAGACTCTAAGGGATTCTGAGGTGGTCTTACTGCTCAACACACAGCATAAACCCTGGCGACCAGTTACAACCTTACAGTGAACTCCACCTGGCCTGTGAGTAGTATACTCTTTAAATCCTTTCTAAAATGGAATTCTGATGATAGAGCAGTCCTGCTTAGGGGTCTCACACACACACACACACACACACACACACACACACACACACACACACACACACACACACACTGGCAATATCACTGCAAAATATAATATCATAGTAAGTGAAAATATCTTGAATAAGGTCAAATCCATGTCTTAGTTCCTATTGCAAGGTTACCATAACCAAAACTCATGATTACTAAACATATCTCCAAACACTTTAATTCACTTTAATTCATTTAAACTTTTAACATTTTTTCATTCTATTGCAATAATTTTGCTTCTTTAATTTTATTTCATTTTCAAATCCACCTCATCCTTCATTAGGGTTGCTGGGAGGCCGAAGCCAGACCACACCCAGGGGCAATCTAATGTGCATATCTTTGGACTGTGGAAGGAAATCAGAGTACCCAGAAAAAAAACCCACACAAGCATGGGGAGAACATGCAATGCTACACTGACATGCCCTCTACAGGCATGGGGTCCGAACCCAGAAGCCTTTTTGCTGCAAAGTTCAAGTGCTAACCAATCTGCCGCATGTCACCCCTAACTTTGTTTCTTTCTTAAAAAATAAATAAGACCAATTTTAAGTTGCAAATTAGTAGAAATGGCTTGAAAACACAGCTAGAAGGTACATGGTTCAAACCTTATCCAGGGGTCTTTCTGTGTGAAGTTTGCATGTTCTCCCCGAGTTTGTATGGGTTTACTCCAGTGTCTTTCTACAGTCCAAAGACATGTACATAAGGACAACTGGCTACACTAAATTACCCAGAGGTGTGAATGTGAGTGTGAGTGGGTATTTGTATGTGTTATTCAATCCATGACTGGTGACCTGTTCAGGGCGTAACCCTGCCTCTCACCTGAAGTCAACTGGGATTGGTTCCAACTTCCCGTGATTCTTTGAGAGATAAACAGTATAGCTAATGGATGGATTAATGTCTAAAAACTGGTTATATAATCTTATATTTGAAATACTATAAAGTGCTCCACCTCTTTTAATACCTCTAAGACTCCTGCTTTGACTTTTTGTAATCCCTCACTTTTCCTTCCATTAGCCTCAGTTATTTCCTCAAGGCCCAGCAATTAAAAGCTAGGAGCAATGAAGTTGGTAAATGTTGTTAGATTGTAATGCCGTATATAACTACAACATAACTTTTCTCTATGCCTCTTTCTTTTTTTTTCTTTTCTTCTTCTCTCACTTAATCATTCTCTCACCTTAAATCAATCAATCAATCAATCAATCAATCAATCCCTCTGTGTATTTATATTGAATTAATTATTTTTTGCTTTGTGTGCACTAGTAGTTCCTTTGGGAAATACAAATCTAGCTATTATTATCACTCCATTAAAATCAGTAAATACGGTGGTGCTTGAAAGTTTGCGAACCCTTAAGAATTTTATACATTTCTGCATGAATATGACCTAAAAAATCATCAGATTTTTACACAAGTCCTAAAAATAAATAAAGAGAACCCAGTTAAATAAATGAGACAAAACTATTTTGTTTGATCATTTAATATTGAGTAAAATGATCCAATGTTAAACATCTGTGAGTGGCAAAAGTTTGTGAACCTCTAGGATTAGCAGGTAATTTGAGGGTGAAATTAGAGTCAGTTGTTTTCGATCAATGGGATGACAATCAGGTGTGAGTGGGCACCCTGTTTGATTTAAAGAACACGGATCTATCAAAGTGTCAACGCATGTTTGTGGAAGTGTATCATGGCACGAACAAAGAAGATTTCTGGGAACCTCAGAAAAAGAATTGTTGACTCCACCAATCCACAGTAAGACAGATTATGTACAAATGCAGGAAATTAAAGACCATTGTTACCCTACCCAAGAGTGGTTGACCAACTAAGATCACTCCAAGAACAAAGTGTGTAATAGTCAGCAAGGTCACAAAGGACCCCAGGGTAACTTCTAAGCAACTGAATGTCTCTCTCATATTGGCTAATGTTAATGTTCATGAGTCCACCATCAGGAGAACAATGAACAACAATGGTGTGCATGGCAGAGTTGCAAGGAGACAGCCACTGCTCTTCAAAAAGAACATTGCTGCTTGTCTGCAATTTGCTAAAGATCACATGGACAAACCAGAAGGTTAATGGGAAAAATGTCTTGTGGATGGATGAGACCAAAATAGAACTTTTTGGTTTTAATGAGAAGCATTATGTTTGGAGAAAGGAAAACAGTATTCCAGCATAAGAACCTTATCCTATCTGTGAAACATGGTGGTGGTAGTATCATGGTTTAGGCCTGTTTTGCTGCATCTGGGCCAGGATGGCTTGCCATTCTATCAAAGAATGGTTAAAGAAGAATAAAGCTAATATTTCAGAATGGCCAAATCAAAGTCCTCACCTTAATCCAATTGAAATGTTGTGGAAGGGCCTGAAGCCAGCAGTTCATGTGAGGAAACCCACCAACATCGCAGAGTTGAAGCTGTTCTGTGCGGAGGAATGGGCTAAAATTCCTCCAAGCCGATGTGCAGGACTGATCAAAGGTTACCGGAAATGTTGAGGTGTAGTTATAGCTGCAAAAGGGGTCACAGTAGATAGTGAAAGCAAAGGATCACATACTTTTGCCGCTCACAGATATGTTATATTGGATAATTTTCCTCAATAAATAAATGATCAAGTATATATTTCAAGACATGTTTATTTATTATAACTGGAAATGAATTATTATTTTCTGTCTTGTTCTGTTTGCAAACCCCACAACCCCTCCCTCATTTTAAGCATTCAGTTCAAGGAATAATAAAATTATTTGCTAATGGGTAAAAATAAATAAATAAATAAAATGTGAACTCAGTAAAATGTAAAATACTTGAAAACAGGCTGAATGACCTAACACTTGAGAGAGAGAGAGAGAGAGAGAGAGAGAGAGAGAGAGAGAGAGAGAGAGAGAGAGATTCATATGTTCCACATACAAAACCTGCTGTGTAATGGTGTGTTGGTGAACCTGGAGATAGGATTGAAACAGGAAAGACCGTTAACCCCAAAACACATGACAGAATGAAAACAGAACACCAGGTGACATCCTGTGTGTGTGTGTGTGTGTGTGTGTGTGTGTGTATGTGTGTGTGTGAAGCGCCATCATAACATAACCGTGTACAATAATTATCTTCATGTGTAAAATGATTGACTTTGTAGACAATGTGAACATCCTGTACAATATCTTTTCCACATGCACTCTCCTCTGTAGGGCCATCTCTAGCTTTATTTCTTCCTTACATTTTTTCTCAGTTTCTTGTTGTTCGTCCTAAGACTCTTCAATCATTCATTCATTTGCTGAACTGTTTTATCTTACTAGGGCTGTGGGGAGGCTGGAGCCTATCTCAGCCGACTCTGAGCAAAGGTGGCATACACCCTGAACAGCTCGCCAGTCCCTCCAGAACAACACACACAACCGTTGACACTCACACTCACATGTAGGGGCAATTTGGAACAGCCAGTTATCCTAATGTGCATGTCTTTGGACTGTGGGAGGAAACCGGAATACCCAGAGGAAACCCAAACAATTACAGGACCCTTGCCAAGCCCAGGATTCAAACCGAGGAGTTTCTTCTGTGAGGCACACTTGCTAACCAATGCCACCTCGCTGAGCCCTGGAAAAAAAAATTGTAGCTAAGAGAATTTGTGTTTTAAATTCAATGACCACCCTGCAATGGACTGGTGAGTTGTTTAGAGTATAACCCCACCTTCACCCAAAGGCAGCTGGGACTGGCTCCAGCCTCCAGCTTTCCTGCCACTGTAAGCAGGATAAGTGGTACAGATAATGAATGAATGAATGAATGAATGAATGAATGAATGTGATTTGGTTTGGTGACTACTTGTTGCTTGACATAGTAGTTTTTTTTTACTGATTACTGATTGAATTACTGATACTTGTTGAACCCTTTCATATTATTCTTTCTTTTACACATCATAATTGAATTTCTTTGATTGTTAAAATTCTGTTGAACACATTACCTTCTTGTACATCGACAGCAGCTATACTTTGTGATTATATCAAACAGTTTCTCTCTTTCGACTAACAACTATTTGTCACTGATCTACAGTCTTGCACAACTCAGTCACTAAATTGTTGATTTACCTAAGCAGGTCTGTATACACCAATCTGGTTTTGTGTAATTAGTGACTCTGTCTCACTTTGTGTCCCTTTTTCAACATGGAAAATAGACAACACCTTGACAGCATCTCTGTTTTCGGTACAATGTCTTGCTATGTGGCATTTCCACATTTCACATCATGACACATTTCCCTGAATTGACTCTTCTAAATTGTTTGGGACTGATGTAGAAAAATTCCTCTTGTCTTCTCAGCTTTTTGAGGCAGCAGCAGGATTTCTCAATTTTACACATCCAACAGCTATGAAGTCCAAGCGCCAAGGGTGTGAAGCACAATATTGGTTTTTGTCTGTTTATTGTTTTTCAACTCTTTGGCCATTTTTGAGGTGCTTGGCATGTTTGACAACACACATAACTTGGCACAAGCATCAGAAATGATGATCATCAAAAGCATTTCTCTGGCAAAAACTTTTCTTCTATTTATGGACATCTTGTTTCATCAACATGCACCAAATTTGCTAGGTGTATGAAGCTCTTCAAGACATAACAATTATAAAATCATTAACTACAGGAACTGGAAGGTGGCCATTTTGCATTTTGTACCAAATACTCCAAATTCCAAATAAATACCCCTCCCAGGGGATTAATCAAATATTATTATATTATATAATTAGAGTGACCCATTCTTTGTGAAGAAGATCTGCTCCAGGTGGAAATCTGACATCTGGTGTGAATGTGAATTGAGAGGGATGGAATGTATTTTGCCACCTGGCTCTCCAAGCCTTTGTGATGTCAAAATTTGACATCCTGTACCAAGATTGTCGACCTCCATGCGATGGGCCCTGGTAACTGCCCAGCTTCAGCTTGACAGGTGAACAACAATGACCTGACATATGGCAGCAATTCAAATTTTGTTCAGCACGCTCTCAAGATATCTGTTATGTTAATTTTGCAATAGATTTTTGATATCCAAATCAATGTTTATATATAGAGAGAGCATATAGATAGGTCACACCATGAAACAGGAGGTGTGGCTGCACATGGAGACTTTAACCTCAAATTGCGATTAAATGTTTACATACATACAATCATTATGGACATCTTTATTTATACAGGGTCAAAAATATACATCAAGAACACTTGCTATTTGGTTAAATATCCCTTGCCAAGTTTCCTGTTGACCAGATGCTTTTGTTAGCTGTCAGTGAACGTTAGGAAGAATTCTGGTTGGATATTTCACCACTTGTCTTGGTAGCATTCACTGAGTTAAATGAAATTGATTGATTTTCTGGCATGGACCTGACTTTTAATCACAGTGCACACAGTTTTGATAGAATTCAGATCGGGAAGGCCATTACAAAAGATTAATATTTCTGAGCATTGACGTGCATTTGGGTCATTGTACTGTTGGAACTTCCAGTTGTGTTCAAGTTTCCATCTAGCTGGTGGGTTATGCTGAGGAATTCTGAGGTATAACTTCTTATTTATTATTCCATCAACAGTCAGTACGGTGTTCATGGGTTGAACGCTTCACCTTTACTTTTCCAAACATACCTCTGGGCATCCAAACAATACAATCTTTGCTTTTTTTTGTCCATAAAACATTCTTCTAGAAGGCTACAGGAGACTAATGACCTTCTACAACCTTGATGTATATGATACAGAATGGATGTTTTGTGATATCTGTTATCTTTACCAGTTAGACAAATCAGTCCATAGAATTCCGATTAGAGCTTCTGTTTGTCTGCTGTTCTGTTGGGAAACAGAAATTTTGGCAGAATGTTCTAGTAAACATTTGAGGAAAGCAGGGTAGTAAACACGCCTCTGAATCAGACAAAATGTACAGATTTGATCCAATCCCTGCAGGATCTCTATGGCCAGACTGAAATGCACCTAATATTCTCAAAAGAATTTCAACAGATGTCCAAACAGCTGGGGCATTTTTTGAATCTGGGATCAATGCTCTCATTTACGGGACCAGCCCTGCTGGTGCCATTGGGGATTGTGCAGAATTGTTGGTTTTGTGTGCTGTTGTGTTTTCAAGAGTGGATCTAAGTTACTAACTCTGGTACAACACTTTCTTGTTTCAGCTCCTCTGCTTCTTTCTTAAAAAACCTCAATGCCTTGCAAGTGCAGTAGCTCATTATTTGGTTTTAAACACTTCATAAAAACTTTACTTATGGTAAAACTTCTCTGGAGCCAGTCCTTTTTGTTATTTTAGGAGCATTCTCAGCTCAAGATGCAGCCCTCTGGCTCATCCACAACATTTTCAATTCCATTAAAACATTCCCTGTGTGTTTGTTAATACAATATCCAAATTAAAGGCTTACCTATAAAGCGATTCACAATTTCTCTTGGTTACTTCACATCTGTCATATGTTTTAACACAAACTTTTGCAGGCTTTTCAATTCAAATGTATGTCAGACTTCTTCTGTCCCAGTTTGTTGGAGGAAAAAACACTGCTCTGGCTTTACATTATAATTTTAACTTAAAAACTAAATACAAAAATTCTCAATGTACATCAGGTTTTAAGAGTTTTAAACTTAAGTGAGTTTTGGTTATTTTAGAAAAACTTTACAGTTTGGGAACTTTTTTAAGTTAAATATCCTTTTAAAATTTCCTGCATCCAGAATTTGTTCCAGGTTGTCTCCAAAATCTAATGGAGTCTTCCTTGTCCAAATCCCCAACTATGGTAGAAATTTAATGAAAATCCACACGTAACTTTTTTCAAATAAGAGAAAGTAGATATCACCCCTGCTGTGCTTTCTGTAATATGACACTTCCAAAAAAATCTCACAATCTTAAAGAATCCTTTAAAAAAATTCCTGGATTCAGAATTTAGCAAATAAGGAGAAGAAAATGGATGGAGTTTCATGATTTTTTCAATGATATTGAGAAGTGAAAGATCTATTTGACATATATTATGTATGTAAATAAATAAATAAATACATACATACATACATACATACATAAAAAGTAAAACAGCCCTCTTGAAACTTGGTTAAAACATTTTTACAGTTTCAACCATTATTTTATTTGATTATCCATTAATTTTTTTAGACTCATAAGAACATTTTGAGCACATCACATCAAACTCCAATTATCACCAATTTCTTCTTCCGTTGATGGAAATTTTATTCCCATGCCCATGATCTGATTTCAAGAACTTCATGATTTCAGTATAAAAAGTTTTCTTTGTGACGGTAATGAGTTGGGTATTTGATGTAATGACTTGGGAGAGAGGAAGCTGGTGCAATATAAGACCACACATGCTAAAACCCTGCTGGTCCTGCAGATATTACACGTTTCTGAAGCTGGATGCTGAAACTCTGCTGTCTTTTAATACTTGATGCTGTACTGGCTTCTGGAAATATGGGTGGAGGCAAATGTTCTTGCAGCTGCACAGCTAAAGACGATGTCATTCCTTTAACATTCGCTGGAAAAAAATTAATTTAGCATTTAAGGGAATGGAGCATCAAATGTGGGAGAAAATGAAAATAATTCTCTGTATGCTTGACTAACACTGAGGAAGCTGTGTCTGTGTGGATGTTTCCTCTACATCCACTACAAGTATGTAGAAACTTGCACCTGTCTACTGTTGAAGTAAAATATTTCCATGATATGGGGCAATAAATTCTGTGAGGGCAATAGTGCTGCTTATAGGGGAGGAGTCTTCTTTTTGCAATTTAAGGAAATGTTAGTCAACAGGTCTGAGAATTTGTGAAATAACCCTACTAAAGCCTCTTTCCGACTGGATGCCTGAGTGTGCAGAGGCAGCAACAACCCTTCCCAACACTGTTCACACAATCGAATGCTTGCGTTAAATACATCTGTAGCTATAATAGAATGATTTATTATATCACTATTTGGTGTCACTCAGATCAACATGTGTTCCATTTTAAGTCTCTTGAGATTTCTTTTTCATATCATCTCATTGTGCTTTTCTTCCCCACCGTCCATTCATTAGGGATCTAAATCTACATACAGATTTCTTTCAAGCAGCATTAAGATGATGTATATCATTAAAAGCTTCATAGAAATAAAACTAAATAGAATTGAAATGATTTATGTCGAAGTGGCAAAGGTATATTTCATGGGTGCCAGCTGTGACTCTACATCACCCCTGTGACCGGCTTGCAAACAGGATGCAAGTAAAATCAAGTTAACGCATATTGCAAGATGTCACAATGTCACCTTATAAGGTAACATTTTAACGGTCACAGCACGGTCCATTACAAAACGACATTACTGACTAAACCCTTTATCTACTAGAGTTTCCTTTCAATAAAATTTGAACACCCACTCAGAGGTGCGCATGCTGACGACACACAGGCCGTAACTTTAAATCTTCTTGACATTGCACAAAAACAATGCGCCATGGTGACGTCTACCAACCTCATGGCATGAAGCCAGCATGTTCTGTATAACCGGTGTACAATTCACACTGGGGAGATATAAATGTCTGGTGTTCCATGTCGTGTCCTCTGTGGTGGCATAAACTGCAGCAGCTGATTAATTTATAAGATAACAAGAATTCAGGCTTCAAATTGAATTTGTTTTTCTCCACAGTTTTACTCTGACAAGTTTTTCTAGCAAACACTGCGTGCCTGGCATTCATGACCCTTAAAATAAATGCAATACATCATTCGCATGCAAAATGTATGTGTTTTTAGACAATTCACATGAAATTTCACACATTTTTATGTTGTGAACTGTTGACATGTACTTTTGACTGAAATATATATATATATTTTCACATGATTAATTAATTAATTAATTAATTCTTTCATTCATTTACCAAACTGCTCTATCTTACTAGATTGTGGGGAGGATGGAGCCTATTTT
The DNA here is from genome assembly GCA_039654325.1 of Tandanus tandanus. Classification (NCBI taxonomy): domain Eukaryota; kingdom Metazoa; phylum Chordata; class Actinopteri; order Siluriformes; family Plotosidae; genus Tandanus; species Tandanus tandanus. The sequence continues at coordinate 29,385,942 of JBCNYH010000024.1, forward strand.
AGCCAAGTCGGGGTACACCCTGAACAGTTTGCCAGTCCATCGCAGGGCCAACACACACACACACACACACGCACGCACGCACGCACGCACACACACACACACACACACACTCACAAGCACACAAAACCATTCACACTCACACATAGGGGCAATTTGGAACATTCAGATAGCCTAATGTGTACGTCTTAGGACTGTGGGAGGAGACCGGAGTATCCATGCTAAGATCCATGCAGAGATCATGCAAACTCCACACAGAAACACCCTCGCCAAGCCCAGGACTGGAACCCAGGAACTTCTTGCTGTGAGGCGAACGTGTTAACCGCTATGCCACTGTGCTGCCGGATTTATTTAGTATCATGTGACTTTTACAGAATTAGTTCATTTTAAATTCTGATTATCATGTGATTAGTTTATGTTCATGTTTGATTTTCATGCGTTTATTTTACTTTCGCATTTGATTTCCCAATGAGTAGTTCAATTTCAAATTTCCTTTTAACATATTTAGTTTACATTTCTGTTTGATTTTTATGCAACTAGTTAAAATTTTTTTTAATGGTTTAGTTTCCTTTCTTGTTTGATTTTCACACAATTTATTTCACCTTTGATTCCAAAGGCTCTTGCTAATTTGTTCATGTAAATCCAGGTGGTGTTTTTTATTTATTATTATTATTTTTTTTTGGCAGGCCAATGTATTACTCACATAAATAAACTGATGTGAAATGTATTTTGTTTTGCTTCACAAGGGAAGGTTAGGTTGCGTTAGGTTTTGGTAGGAGATAGAACCTGCAGGAAGACAGATCTCCAGGAACAGGGTTGGTGACCACTGGATTATAATGTCAGTGGATTTAGATACCCAGCAATCATGTGAAACGTGAACTGATCTATCAATAGAACTTTAAACAAAGAAAGCATGGTTGGACTAAACAAAACTATACTGTAAAATCATAGCTTACATCTTTACAGCAAGATGTCGGCTCTCAAGGTTTAGAAAGACAAAGTAGCAGAGTTATATTTTTCAAAATTAATCAGAAGGAAAGTGTGTTTCAGTAATTCTGAAGGAGTCTTGCTGTGAGAGCTGTTTCCACACACCACATTCTCCCTGAAGTCTGACAGGAACAGCAGTGGAAATCATGTCAGCTATTGTTGGCTGACGTAATACAGCTTTAAGCTGCTTTAAGACATTTTCCTACAACAAAGAGGAGAGTGCCCCCTTTTGTGAGAAATCCACGTCTCAACCTGGTGACGCAGGCAGGAGGAGAGAGGAAAAGAAAGGAGAGAGCATTGAGACTGACTCATAGAACAAAACAGATCTTAGGTTGTCACCCATCATTTCCATGCCAACCATTTGGGGTTAACAGACATGAACTCACAGGCATGCAACTGAACAAATGTTTGTACTCCCTGCCTCCAAAATGATGGAAACTAAAATGTCAATTCTGTCTTTAAAAAAATGCCCTTACATAAAATATCATGTGATTATATGTTTTCAAAGTGTGAGTAATTATGTAATTATACATGTAAAATGTGTGACAGTGCATTTTAAGAGGCTGTATTGTGAACATGTGAACTCATGTGAAGTATAGTGAGAATATCATGTAAATTACCCTATAATATGTGATTTATTTATCTGTAAAAGGAAACCAAGAATGAGAGCTACTATTTCATTATCAGAAGTAATCCAGATAGAAAAAAGATTAAATATTAACACTACAATTTCTCTTTCAGGCAACCACCGAGGCACTACAGGTCCATCACCTCCTGAACCACATGCCAATGGGCAAGACAAAGACCAAAGGTGAAAGTTAAGGTAAGTTAAAGTAATACACAGATCTGAGAACCTCTTCTATGGGTCAGCAGGCAAGAAATTATGAAACAATTCAACATACCTGCTGCCATCTTATGCACAGTATGACCCGGATTTTTACAGATATATCCACATTTGCCTCCTAATTTGATGACACATGCAGTAATTAGTCATAACCTTAAAAACATTATGACCACTGACAGGTGAAGTTACTAACATTGATTATCTTGTTACAGTGGCACCTGCAAAATGGGATGTATTAGGAAGAAGGCGAACAGTCAGTTGTGGAAGTTGATGTGTTGGAAGCAAGAAAAATGAGCAGGTGTAAGGATCGGAGTGACTTTGACAAGGGCCACATTGTGATGGTTAAACAACGAAAATGGCAGGTCTTGTTAAGTGTTCCTGGTATGCAGTCGCAAGTACCTACAAAAGATGGTCCAAGGGAAGCACAACCAGTGAACTGGTCTGGTGCTCTGCTCACTTGGGCCTTTTAACCATATGGAATCGTTGCTATAATGAGCAAAAAAATATATATCTCACATACTCACACAGGTTTGCTAACAGTGGAATGACTGATTGCTTACATCTCAGGGTGCCCTCATGTCTGCCTTCCTTCAGGGTCTCTCCTTTTAATTATGCTGTCATAGTCGGTCTTGCCAGAGTCCTTGCCGGGGTACTTGTGAAGTCCTTGTCAGCACTAATAAACCCTGTTCTTAACCATTATATTACAGTGAGCATACCCAATACACAATTATCTCCAAGTTATCCACTTGAAATTACCTTGAAAATCGTCCAAAGTTTATTTAAGCCACATGAATTATGACCTTCCCGGTTGGACATGCCCGAAACACCACACCAGGGAGGCGTTCGGGAGGCATTCTAATCAGATGCCCGAGCCACCTCAACTGGCTCCTCTCAACATGGAGGAGCAGCAGTTCTACTCCGAGCTCCTCCCGGATGGCTGAGCCCTGCCACCCTGCGATGGAAGCTCATTGAAGCCGCCTGTATCCGCGATCTTGTTCTTTTGGTCACTACCCAAAGCTCGTGACCATAGGTCAACCGGGAAGAGACCCCGGGGTCGACCCAGAACACGCTGGAGAGACTATGTCTCTTGGCTGGCCTGGGAACGCCTTGGTGTCCCCCCGGAAGAGCTGGAGGAAGTGGCTAGGGAGAGGGACGTCTGGACCTCATTGCTTAGGCTGCTGCCTCCGTGACCCGACCCCTGATCAAGTGGAAGAAGATGATGATGATGATGATGATGATGATGATGAATTATGACCTGCCTGTTCAGACAGAGGTTGCATTGTCAAGTACTGGATATCATGCATATCAGATTTCATTGCTACATTTGACTGCATCCCAAATTGAAATGTAAAATGGGGTTTTGTGACTGTACATACAAGTAAGTAAGCAACAAAACTCTGTCATGTTTGAAGACAAACACTGGTCATATTTGCCTGCGGTGTCAGCGTTGAATAAGAGCCCTGACTTGTGACACCTTTGACATGATAATAGTTTTAAATGCTGAAATACACATTTCAAGTCCAAAACAGCATTCAGGCACAAGTGCCCTCTTCATCCAGATGGGTTACTGTTGTGTAGATGCATAGAAAGTCTTAAAATCACGTTCAAATGTGAAGTCATAAACCGGTTTACAACAAACATACATTAAACACACAAAATAAAGAACAGATTAAACTAAAAGTAGTAAAAAGTAATTCAAAAATATAGATAGATGTAGATCTGTAGTTGGTGGGGGGGGGGGGGGGGGGGGGGGGGGGGAGGGGGGGGGAGGGGGGGGGGGGGGGGGGAGGG
>JBCNYH010000024.1:29444950-29459950 GCA_039654325.1 Tandanus tandanus
AGAGAGAGAGAGAGAGAGAGAGAGAGAGAGAGAGAGAGAGAGAGAGAGAGAGAGAGAAAGAGAGGGAGTAATAGAGACAGAGAGAGAGGGGGGAGATAGTGACAGAGACAGAGAGAGAGAGAGAGAGAGAGAGAAAGAGAGAGAGAGGGAGAGATAGAGACAGAGACAGAGAGACAGAGAGACAGAGACAGAGAGAGAAAGAGAGAGAGAGAGAGAGAGAGAGAGAGTGAGAGAGAAGACATTTTTATTGTTAGATTGATGGTGATGTGGTGTGGATAAAGCACAATGTCAGAATTAACTCTACACTAACTAAAACTAATATTAAAAAACACATAATTCATGATTTAACATTCATTTTTAGCTTATTGTAAACAGCCCACAAACGCAATTGCTCAGGACATGCTGATATTTCTCGGTGTATTTTTGCTGATGCATAAGCAAACAGCATTACACATTCAGGCAGAGCTATGGGGAAGAGAGAGCTGGGAAAGAGCTATGGGAAAATAACGAGTCGGGGTTTATGGATTTATTATTTGGGAGGGTTTCACTTTTTCCCAGCACGTCTCTGTGAAACACGGCAATCACTCATGATACGGTGGTGACACGCAGAAATGCAAGCACAGCATAATGCAGAGTGAGAAAGCTGCTCAGTCTTCACACCAAACACAATGGAGGAAAAGTTCCAGACGACGTGTAATTAAAGATTTTTCCATAAAAGTAACAATACCATTGTGCTGAGTCCTTTCTTTTATTGCTCGCCCAAGTAAGGGCTCGATGGCGGACTGTAGATTATTTAAAAGGCGAGAAAGAGATTTACATTTAGTCATTTTGGAAGGTAATGCTCTTCCAAAAGACAGAGTTGCAAATGATAAGGGGTTTGCTTAAAGGCCAATATTAATAATAATAATAATAATAATAATAATAATTACATAGAGTGTAAGGTACCTCCACCACACAGCATGGATAATGTAACAAATTATTCCTATGTCGATGCTGGTTTTAATTACCTATGTGCTTTTTTCTTTTACAAGAGAGCTGGGGTTTGACCTTTCAAGGTCACTCAAGGAAAAGTTAATTGTGTCATTTGAATGATATTTTAGTTAATTGTGTCATTTGATCCTCATATTGTTTACTATTAGTGTTCCATTGTAACGGCATGACTATCGGCACTCATTTCGTGAATTATCTCCAGAATTTTGTAACCTTGCTCTGACCCTGGCCTGTGACCTTAATATTCCAAAATCTTAGTGACTCAGGTAGGGTAATTTCTGCATGAAGTTTGGCAAAAATAATTGAAATGAACAAACTGACAAACACACCCAAAGAGACAGATGGACAAATACTGGTGATTACAATTCCACTGACAAAACTCTTGTTGTTCATTAGTATTTATAAAGCAGCGTAGCTCAAAATAGACGAATGAAGTTATTTTAGTAAACTTTGTACAAGATCAGCTATTACAGCTGCAAATCACACACTTATACTACTCTTTCTACTAATAACAGCCATAGGTGGCACGGTGATGTAGTGATTAGCTTGTCTGCCTCACAGCAAGAAAATCCTGGGTTTGAGTCCCGGGCCCTTCTGTGTAGAGTTTGTATGTTCTCGCCAGGCTTACATGGGTTTCCTCCCACAGTTCAAAGACATGTATGTTAGGCTAACTGGTTGTTCCAAATTCAGGGTGTTCCCTGTATTCGCCCATTGTACGACCCTCATAGGATTAAGGGGTGAGTGAGTGACTGAGATGATAATATCAGCCATTATTATCACTTCTATCATTTCTAATGCTTTTAGTAACAGTCATCAATTGTATAAATATTCCTACAGGTAGAATGTTTATTGATAAAGCAGATGGTAGAACCTCATTCATAGTTTTTACAGTTGATGCTTCACCATGTTAAATAGGTAAAATGGTGAATTTGTTCTGTAAGGTGACGTTTGTGCAGAGGAAGGAGTCTCCAATGTCAGCGACAATGCTGAAACATTGTATCTTTTACAGAATCTTCAGAATAGAGAACTTTTTAGAGTTTCTGTTTTCTATATGATGATAAGTTGCTCCTGACATTATGTTTTTATGCCATATATTTATAACTGCTATTAGATAAGTACATACAGGATCCTGTCAATGTATAGCATTCCACAACATTATATTTTAAGCCCCTGGCACATATTGACGATTTAGTCAGCGTATGCCGATGTATGTGAAATTTGTCAAATACGCTAGCGTATGTCGAGTAAGTTATGGGTAAGTTTTGTTTAAGTTACAGCATGCTGGTATAAGTCGCATGCACAAAATTTTCGTGGTATGCTAGCGTATGGCTCATACGTTCTTCATACGCTGACTATAAGTTGTAGATAAGTTGTCATAAGTTGTAGGTAAGTTTTACGATCATTCACACATTATTTGTAGGCTACACATAAGTTGAATATAATGTCTAGCGTACTTTGAACCTACATATAACTTATACCAACAGATGCCTAGCGTGTTGGCAGCATTTAGGGCAGAGCTCGGCAACCCGAGGCTACGGTGCCACATGCGGCTCTTTCATCCCTCTGCTGTGCCTCCTGTGGCTTATGTTGCCGCCAGACAAGTTACTCCATTTGACCCCCGGTAAGCTAGCAATGAAATCTATGAAAAAAAAAGTTTCTGAAGAAAAATGAACGTTGAATTCATCGTGGACAGATTCATTTGCTTTAACTGCTGACAAAACTAGTTTACTGGCATGCTTAATGTGTGGTGAGAAATTAGAATTGGAAATTAGATTAGAACGATTTAAATTAGACAGAAAAATCAAACGTTAAAAGACATTTCCAGAATAAAGTTAAGTTCATTATAGAATGAAGTACTGAGATCTCTGGCTGCACGACAATGTCCAGTGGCTGTCCGGTGCTGAAACGGTTTGCTATGTGCCTGGGGTACATAAAAATTTTTTCTGGAAAGCAAAGGGGAAAGGAAGCACAGCCCTGCAGATGCTGACACTTATATAAACATGAAAAAGTATGCATTTGGAGTCCTGTCAATCTTTGGATCCACATACTTGTGTCAGCAGGTTTTTTCCATCATGAACAATAGCAAAAGTATACATTGCACCGCTCACAGATGAGAGCTTGCAATCCTGCTTGAAAATGATAGTGACATCTTACAGCACCGATATGGAGACACTGTGCAGTGAAGTTCAGGAGCAGAAATCATATTAACCAGGTGAAAGAAATAATTTAATGAGCTATTATTTTGAAAATATATATTTTTATATCGGACCCTGAACTAATGTAGTTGTGTTTCATATTCAGATTGACGGTTGACTGCTGTACACCACGTGAGGAAATTAAGGAATGACGGCACACTGAAATAGACATTAACATATAAAGTGACTATTTTTGTTTGCCCTTATTAATGACAGTGAATATGCTGCTGCTGTGAGATTTTACAATGTCGCTGAGCTACGATTTCTTCGGCATGACAATGATGTTGATACTGCGATGTCTACTGCAGATCTGATTTGAATCAGCAAGTGGCAGCCTTTATACGTCACGTGATTGATCATCAGGGATACGCTGCTGCATAAGTTAGAACATTGTTCATAAATTGCGAACGCTGCCAACACGACAGGGATTTGTTGGTATAACTGATATGCAGGTTCAAAGTATGCTAGACATTATATTCAACTTGTTAATAACCTACAAATAACACGTGTGAACGATTGCATAATGTACCTACAACATATGGCCAGCGTACATAGAACGTATGAGCCATATGCTAGGATACCTCAAAAATTTTCCATGCACAAAATTTTTCCACGAATTGCAGTACTACGACTTATACCAGCGTGCTGTAACTTACACAAAACCTACCCATAACTTATTCGACGTACGCCAGTGTATTCGCCAAATTTCTCATACATTGGCATACACTGGCTAAATCATCAATATGTGACACGTGCTACAATGAACGGAACTTTATTTTGGAAATGTCTTTCAACGTTTGATTTTTGTTGTTTGCTAATTTCGAACCGCATATTAAGCATGCTGGTAAACCAGTTTTGTTAGCAGTGAATGCAAAAGAATCTGTCCACGATGCATTAAACATTCTTTTTTGTCAGAAACTTTTCTCTTCTTTTTTACATAGATTTCTACATTGCTCACTTACCAGGGGTCAAAATTTGTCATTTGCCTGGCGGCAATATAAGCCACGGGAACCACAGCAGAGGGATGAAAGAGCAGCATACGGCTCCGGAGCCTCGGGTTGCTGACGCTGGCAATATGCCCATAATACACTAGCTGTAAGTTAGAAAGACGTTCAGTAAAAGTTCGGTGGTCGTCCGGAACACGTCAGGTATGTCTACATACGTCAATATACGCTGGAGATAAGTTTGATATAAGTTTGCTATAAGTTTTCGATAGGTTCTGGATAAGTTACTAATAAGTTATGTATATGTTCAAAACTGGAATAATATCTATAGTTCAGCATATGCCAGTGTTTTATAAAAATTTGTCATACTTCAGCATAAGTTCTGCAAATCTTTAATATGTGACATTGGCTTTAATAAAACAGATATTATTATTAATATGTGAGATGAATAAAACAAAATATATTTAGTATTGGAAAAAGTCTTAGGCACCCAATTTTTTAGTACAGACTTAAAAAAGAATTATATAAGTTTATTTGGTGTATTCTACATCTACATCGAATCAGTACAGAAAAATTTTACATTTGAAACAATTTTCCTGCACAGAATTGAATGATACAGGAAAAAATGTTTGTGTATTAGTAAAGGAAGCAGTGAATTACACGTCTTTTCACTTCATCTTGTTTACAGTCCACTTTTCAAAGAATTAATCAAACAAAGCTAAATTAATGAAGGGTGCTGGGTTTTGCTACAAAACTAAGACGCATGTGCATAAGTCAAAACCTCCTGTCTGGTTCCGTAATATTCTCCATAACACCTACAGCTCATTTCCTTATAAAACTACACACACTGTACCTCAGACTACTATTTTTCAAGCAATGAATCATCACAGCCAATACTGACTTTGTTTTATTTATTACTGTTTACTGCTTTAATATTTAAAACAATCACATTTCCAATTTGTTATGCATCTTTGTGGCATTTCTTTGCATGTACCCAAAAACATCTGTACCGTGATGTAACTAAAATTATAAATATTTATGAATAACATGAATAATTTATTTCTTTTTTGTATAGCAGTAAGTGCTTTTTCTTAAAAAGAAAGAAGAAATGTTCTGTTTCCTTTTCTCAGTGAACTGAACTGGATTTTTTAACAGACTTTTCTTTTAATTCGCACTCTGTCTGACTGCTTCAGGCTCAATACTATACATTCTCAGCTGAGAAACCAACACTTTGTTTCATTCATTCATTTTCTGAGTTGCTTAATCTAAATTAGGGTCATGGGGAGGCTGGCGCCCATCCCATCGCAGGGACGCTGAGAGCAACCCAATGGCCTTCTACTCTTTGAAATTCAGCAATGGTTCTTTTACATGCCTCTCACCACACACAGTGAGACATGGCTTTGATAACAAAGTTAGCTGCACTGGGGGAACAGCAGTGAAAACTTACTGATAGTGAGGCTTGAACCCTCGACCTTCGGATCAGTAAGCCAGCACGCTACCACCGGGCCACCACTGCCCGCCAACAGTTTGTATTAAAAAAAAAAAAGAATCAGAACTTGCAGGATGGATTTCATCATGATTTTACACATCGCTTTGACTTGGACACCAATGTTGATTAAAACTGGAGAATAAATATTTCCATTAAAAAAAAAACCCATCATACTAATAAACTATTAACTGTGTGGAAATTTCAGGGGGAAAATGTTCGGCAAGGTATTTCAAGGTTTTCATTTATAATTTCAATCCATAAAAAAAATTAAAACTGTTTGTAAAAAGACGTTTGATAAGTTGTAAAACTATTCAGGTCATTACAGAATACAGAAAACAGGTATTAAAAAAGGTTCTTATAATAAAAATGTACAGTTTTACACCAATCAGTGGCAGTCATGAAGAAAATGAGAGTGGGCACTAACCTGAGGTGTCATACCGTGACAGAGGTACATGATGGGGATGTTGTCCGAGTCTGGCCCCTGATCCACACACAGATCCGGCCTCAAGCTATTTTTCAGCTGCAAAATCAGAGCATGCAGAACAGGTAAAAACATATATTATGCATTCAGGATCTGTTTTGTCTGCTCTGCTTTCTAATGGCCACTGTGCTTTCCTCAACACCCTGCAGCACAGCTCGTCTTTGTCCATAAAGCAGAGCTCTTAATCACGCAAATCCATAAAGGAACAGCAATTAGCACTTTTCTCTAACAGCCTGTTGTAATACCAAATTTAAAAAAATGAGAAATGTTAATGTTAATAATAGCTGCTTGGAGAAGAGGATTTCTTGTAATATAATGTAATGTAATAATAAAACAGGTATTAAAATATTAAAGGTATAAAATCCATCCTGAATCAATTATTTATTAAACTTTATATTGAACACATAATCTTTAAAAGCATTCTGTTTCATTTCCTGCTTTCATTTCTTTTATTTTCACTTTCACATTACCCACAATGCTGCATCACTACCTTCTGATAATGCTGTAAAGGTATTTAGCCCTTAACTCCTCTCTAACTAACAAGAGCAATGCAGCGGCACTGTAATCCTTTATGCCAAGGTCCCACATAATTTGTTGATATGTGAGACCCGTAGCTGGAATTACCACGGCCACTGTGTGTCCATTCTACCGCATTTTAGGAATGGTCTCTCTCAAAAATACAAGCACAGGAAATATGCCCTTGCTTGAGAAACATGAGCATCTGCGATGCATACATCACAGAGTTTATGTCTCACATCCTTCTTGCTGTCCATTCTGTCCTTTCATCATCAGTCATAATACATACCATCATAATACATACCGATCAGCTTTTGTGTGTTCTAGTGTCACTACGTTGCCAGTAAAACAGGTAGCATTCCTCCCATTCTGTACCTATGATGAATATTTCATGGTTTCATTTGTAAAGTGTGTTTTAGAGGTAAAAAACTCCACCAGCAGAACCTGTTCTCAAGGACATCAATTTACACACACACATAAATTTGCACACACATTTACACATAAGGGCAATCTGGAATATCTATTCATGCTAATCTGCATGTCTTGGGATTGCAGAAAGCTGGAGCACAGGGAGGAAACTTACACAGAGACAGGGAGAACATGCAAACTGGACACAGAAACACCATTACTGGCCACTGGGCTCAAACCCAGAACCTTCTCGCTGTGAGGTGAGTATATTATCTACTACGCCACCGTACCGTCCATTAGCTACATCTATTGGGGGAAAAGTCAACTGTGTAGATAAAGATTTTACATGGGCGGATCTAACTAGTGATAGTTGACAAATGTGACAGGATGACAACGTATAGCATGCTGCCATCTGATTTGGTTCAGATGCATGGGTAGGGCCTCCTTACTTATCTAGTGGCTCCCAGCCAATTATCATGCAGAAGCATTTTATATATAAGTGACAGGTGGCATTAGATAAATTGCGCCTGGTGCCAAGTGCACACCCCCTCAGGTGATCCGGCTTCTGGCAGTGCCACAGACCACTGCTGTTGGGTTCACGACTGTTCACGACTCTCTTCAGGCTTGATTTTCTCTCCCTGGGAGGTTTTCCTTAATGGACTGCTGTCGGTATGCTCATCCATTTTTTACGCATCGTTTGATCATGTGATATATTCCAAACAGGTGTTCTGTTTTAGATAATCACCAGTAGTAACAGAAGCACCAAAGATTCTCCCTGGCCCAGAGTGAATAGCAGGACAGCCTGTTTGCTAATGGTTGTGCATTAACTGGACTCTGTTTCTACCATACTGCTCTGATGGATGTTTGTTTATTGGTTGTTTGTTATCACAGAATCTGCATATCATCGATGCACTGTGTGTATGTGTATGTGTGTGTGTGCATCTGTGTGGTCATGTGTGAACTTTTGGAATAATGGTCATATCAGAGTGCATCTATTTCAATTGTGAGGTTGATGATCTCTGTCTAGTGGTTTATTTGTCTGGTATGTAATAAATTCCTTTTCATTGGACACATATCTTGTGCTCTCACTTGTGGGATGACCGTGAATGACCTGATGGGTAATAGTAACAGGAAAATGCTCTGAGTGTGTGTGTGTTCACTGTTTACGTGTGTGTGTGCTCACTTTGGATGGGTTAAATGCAGGGGAAATAATTTCCCCTATAATGATTGATGGGAATGATGGGAAATAATTTCCCCTAATAATGATTAATACAGTGTAGCAAAATAAAAAAAAAAAAGCAAAAGAACTAATTTTTCTGGGTGCAATTCCCAGAGTGACATAGTCAGACTACAGGTACTTTAGGTACCACCTCTCTTCTTTCCACCTCATGCCACACAAAGGATGAAGACGGTGATGGTGGGGAACCTGCAGGAAAGGGTACATTTTTGTCTACGTACCTTAGAACATGGGAGAAGGCTTAGTCATAATGGAGAACCATGCTAAGAGAGACCTTGTGAATATAGTAGTTAATTGGTATTTTAAAGTTAGTGGTTGGGTTTCAGGCTTCATTGCATGCACCCTTGTCTAAATATAAAAGTTGTGGCTGGTGGGAAAGCCTGGGGCAAGAAAATGTCCTTTAATCTTAAAACCCCAGAAGCTCTTGTTCTGCTTTAGGAGAACCTGCTCACCTTCCCTTATATTTTTGAGTGAACATTTTTCCTCCATTTAAACGCCAACACTCCACCAAAAGTAGGAAAGGTCTCCTGATCTTTGGTATTTAGAAACATTGCAGCGTTTGCTTACCTCACCATAAGCGATGATGTCATCGTATGTTCGCATTTCAGTGTAAATGTTCTTCAGGAACCAGTGGAAGGGCCGACACTGCAGCTTCTCCCTCAGGAGCTTTCTCTGGCTGATGTCTCCTATATCGATCACTGAATCCTACACACACACACACACACACACACACACACACACACACACTTATGCCACCAGAACGGAGATGAAAGAACTCCACCAAAAAGACCAACAGGAGTTTCTGCAGTGGATTAGCAACTCCATCACAACACAAAAAATGACTTGCAATATCCTTCCTTTCAGCCGTCATCAGATGTCATTATTGTATGCCAGTGATTTGTCCTACTCCTAAGACACAATATGTTTCCTGAGTCCAGACAGAAAAGCTGATTTTGTCCTGCTGTGTTTCAGGATATTATACCAAATTGTTCATCCAACTGACCCTGTTCAGGGTCGTCACTATCAGGACTACACAACATTGGCAGGAAGCAAGAGTAACCACTCAGCTGAAGGGTTTTTGGGAGGTAGGAAGAAACCGGCGAACCCAGAGAAAACCCAAGCTCCGGATCCAACCCCAAACCCTGAAGCTGTGAGGGGATAAAACTTTCCATGGTACCACTAAGATGATATACTCTGTGTTAATTTCATGACCAGAGTTTCTAATACACATATCTACTAATGGTTTTAGTTGTTTCACCTGCAGTGGAACGTTCCACGCCATGTAGACATGGTTCTTGAACTCGTCCATCCACACTTCGGCCACTCGCAATGCGTTCCTGCGCACATGAGCTGCCAGGTCGTCTGTGTATGGCTTGTGGGCACGCTCGATGTGAGCTAGTCTGGAACAGGGGAGAACCTCAACACTACCTCCACACAGCCATACCTGCAAACACACACACACACACACACACACACACACACACACACACACACACACACACACACACAAATATTGGTTTGTTTACCATCAGGAATGAAATTGCTTAGTTGTTTACCATCACTTAGAAACCTTAGTGTATGGTAATACATGACCATAAAGAGGTTATGCTTATTTCCAAAATATATCCAAATCTTCTTGAAACTTCACAGCTGAAGATGTTTTTCTTTTGCCCTCGTGCCTACTACTACATCAGATGCGGAACCTAATGTGGTCTTCTGTTTGTAGTTCATCCATCTTAAGATCTATCATGTTATGCATTTTGAGATGCTTTTCAGCTCAACGTGGTTGAAGAGAGTTCTTATTTGAGCTGCCATCGCCTTTGGGGTCAACTTCTTTTCTGACCTTTCTCGTGTTAACTCTAAATACTGGTGTACATGAAAATCTTAGGCCATCAGAAATTTCTGCAATCACATTAACAATCATGCTATGGTTCATGTCACTGAGATCACATACTTTCCCAGTGCTGTGAACATTAACTGAAGCTCTTTCTGTGCGTGATTGTAGGCATCTCACTGCTGCCACATGATCGGCTAATTTATAAACATATATAAATATATTTATAAACATAAATGCGTGAAGGTGCAGGTATAGAAGGTTTAAGTCGCTGGTAATTATTAATTTTTTTTTTGATTATGTTAAAAAATTAAATAGTGTTGTATTGTATTGGTCAAAAAATTATGAAAACTATTCATGCCAACAGTGTCCAATTTTATCCTCAAAGGGCCAACCAATCAGGAGCCAGAAAGCTTCTTCTATCAGTTAAATCAGCATTTGATCAGCGTGAAAACGTGCAAGCATATGTGGTTTATCCTTTGATTCCCATGTTGGTTACATTACTAAAACTTCACATTATTTCATAGATCAAGTTGATTTCTAACCTCGTCAATAGAGAGAACGACAAAAAAGAAACTGAAGGTTGATAAGAGTTTTGGAAAACAATCCTGTCAATCCTCCATGTCACAATATTAATTGATTTATGTCCCCCACCTTTACAAGTACAAAAGGGATCCTGCAAAAAAGCAAAAAAGCAAAAAAACAAAAACAAAAACAAACAAAAAAAAAAACCCAAGCAAAAAATTAAAAAAAATTAAAAAGAAAAAATAACACCCCCCACCAGCAAAAAAAAAAAAAAAAAAACATCAGTCTGTGTGAAGGAAACATAAATTACACTTAATGGTAATATAGAGCATTGTAAGGTCATTGGTTTGGCATTAACCCAGCTAAGATATCCATCTCACTAAAGAACTGAAGGTGCCAATTGCGCTAAATGTCATGAGTTAAAAAAATGTCCCATGGTGGTCATTTATCACAGTTTATTACACGGCACAATGCAGATTAAAGCATTTAGAAAAGCCGCTGAGCTCAGGCTATTACTGAGTTAGAACCTCAAGGCCAGTGAAAAGAAAGCAAGAACGTCTGCTTATAAAAATAAAATAAAATACAGAATAAAAGGTACAGCAGAAAATCCTTTCTATGATAGAATAAGGTTCCATCCAGGAAACTTTGCCAAAATCCTGGAATTAATAGCTTTTCTTTTCATTCATTAATAATATCATCCATTTAAAGTCCATCAGAGGGGATTCACGATAAATTTAAGGGGAGCTACAAGTCTAACAGGTGAGTGCTTGGTCAGCTTGTTATTCAAACCATGGCCAAGTTCTCTTT
This sequence comes from Tandanus tandanus, assembly GCA_039654325.1. Lineage (NCBI taxonomy): Eukaryota > Metazoa > Chordata > Actinopteri > Siluriformes > Plotosidae > Tandanus > Tandanus tandanus. The sequence goes on from JBCNYH010000024.1 coordinate 29,456,377, forward strand.
ACAGGAAAGCACTCAGAAATATTTAAAGCACTATTTTGATAATAAAATAGCCAAATAAGATAAATAAGGATTATACACCAGAGGTGGATCTCAATGAATACTCTCTGAGACAGAACGTTAAGGGACTAACGTTAACCCGATAGCCAACAAGCATTCTGAAAATAATTGTCTTAGTACTTACTATACAGAAACACAAGAAAAACAAACTGTAACATTCATGTATATTATGTATAATGTGTTGTATGTCTGCTATTGAGTCAGATCTGTAAGTCAAATCGTACAATGTTCTTACGAGAGTGATATGATTGTTATAAGACAAAAAAAAAAAATTCCTCGTACCATATTTCTGCGATACTTGATTGATGTACGACTGCCATATGGCTTCACCTAACATTGTTGTAAAAATGTTGTACAATAAATATGGGTATATAAGGAAGTCCTGTGGGTTTAACATATAGCAATTCCGAGCGCATCAGATGACCTAAACACTGTATGAAATACATATATCCATCATAACACATCCATAGAACATCTTAGGGCATTGAACAACAGATCTAAGAAATAAACCTGTTAAGAATCAACTACAAGATGGGAAAAAATTTGAATATGTTAAAAACTCCATGACCAGCATGACAGGTGAGTTTCCTACGACACACCCACAACTGTCCTAGGAACCTGTTGTGGATCTGTTGTATATGGTACCCGTTGTGTGATAGATGTTTCAAGGGCCATAGTGAACCAATCAGCTCGTGCCTTTCCCATGTAGTATATACTAAAATAGTTTATACAGTACATCATGCATGTCTTCGATTTAGTATCTCACAGCGGTTAATAAATAATACTGTGTTGTGTCAAGTGCTAATTTATAAGCTGTTGGTTAATGATAGCAAAAAGCTCAGTTTAACTGGTGACCTTTCCTGGATTAATTCTAAATATGCTGGTCACAGTTCCCTCTCGTATCCAGCAGAGGTTCAGCAGAGATCCATATACAGTGCAACTGAGCAGCGCAGCAGTCACTTCTGGGTTTCTGTTGGTGGAAGAACTACAACACACTAACATGCTTGGTATGCTGTGCGCATGTGCAGATGGTCACAGCACAGGTGTAAACAATCTGTGCAGCATTTGGGAAGTAAAGCATGGTGAGAAGCATTGTTATTACATCCACGTTGCCAGCACTCGGCTAAGCCTTATTTCTTTTGTGTGTTTAGCTTTCCTGGGTTTGATCCTATTTGTTTCCCGGTGTTCTGCCTGTTTGATGACAGTGAGCTTGCCCTACTTGTTATGAACTGTCTGCCTAATCGTTTGATCTATGCCTTCCTGACACTGAGTTTGGACTGTGTTTTGGAAAGCTCTGCCTGGTTTATCAATTAAAATGTTAAATATGAGTTCTGCATATCTGCATCCGTCCTTTAGTTCAGCCACACAGTGGTGTGACAGTGGTCCAAAATTTTTACTGCTAGATGAATGAAAGCAGAACAGAAAATAATTCTTGTATTCAACATACAGTTTCAAAAGTTAAGGATTAGTTTTGCTAACATTTTTTCCACTTTCTTTATTAGAAATTCATTTAGCACACATCATCTCATTTCCCCTGAAGAGCTTTCTCTGACACTGAGTTAATACAAAGATCTGATTTACAGGACAGATGCTTGTGTGTGTGTGTGTGTGTGTGTGTGTGTGTGTGTGTGTGTGTTGGCGTGTGCGCAGCTGAGCGCAGTGTGGGCCCACAGATTACAGCATGTTTACACAGAAATTTGCTGAATTAGAGTATAGCTGACTAATCTATATCACAAAACAGAAAGTCCTGCCTTGTGTTTGTGCATCTCTCTCTCTCTCTCTCTGTTTATGTTCTACACCGATTCCCTTTCATCCTCCCACTGCCCTCCTACTGAGTGCCGCCAACATTCAAGTTCCCTTCAATCTCTCTTATACTCTTCCTTTCTCTTTTTTCATTCTTTTCTATCCTTCCTTTTGCATACTCTCCCCACCACACACATTTAAATTTTATTCCTTTCTCTAGTTCTCTTTCACAGTTTCTCTCTCTTTCTCTCTCTTTATCATTCCTCTTTCACAGATTCTCTCTCTCTCTCTCTCTCTCTCTCTCTCTCTCTCTCTTTCTGCATTGTGCTATAGAAATGGAAGAGAAAATAGGCAGCAGGGATTTACATTTCCTCAGTCAGAGGCTTTTATTCACACTGATGTACTCGTGTGGAGCTGATGGCTGTTGTGTTGCACCACAAAGAGGTTTGTAAAAAAACTGCCCCCCTCCCAAAAAAAAAAAAAAAAAAAAAAAAAAAAAAAGGCAGAGCTAAAGTAAAATATTAGGGATTTTCATCCACTTACAGTATGCTGTGCACATTCTGGGGAAAAAACCCTGACCAGGAGAAATTATGGAGTGAATGAATGAATGAATGAATGAATCAATCAATCAATCAATCAATGAACACCTCACCTGTGACATACACACTGAATGTGAATGTGTTTTTGCGTACTTCTCTATTTGTGTTTTTATTTTATTTTGTGTTTTTAATGTCTGGTGTTTGTCAGATACTTTTTAATTTAAATCTTAAAGGGAGGATCAATAAAACTCCTCTATCCATCATCCATCACTGCACCCTTCTAAATAAGCTTCTTATTGTGGGAATGTGCACTTCATCCATCTATCCATCCTTCCCTCCACCCATCTATACTAATAATACATTCATCTATCCTTCCATCTATCAATCCTTTTATCTATTCATTTATTACATCATTCATCAATCTTACCATCAATTTATTAGTAACTCATCCATCCATTCAAAACTTCTGATAGCTAGTGTGTACTGTAATCTATGATCAAGCTTACTTATGGTAACCATTCATCAATCTTTCCATCAATCCAGGTGTCCATTTAATCCACTGTCCAAACATCCATCCATTAATCCACTTAGTAATTTATTCGTTCATCTTTCCATCCATCTATCAATAATCTATTCATTTACCCAACTATTCATCCATCCAATTAAGTCTTTGGATATCTAATGTGTATTGCATTCCTTAATCATGCCATCTATTTAACCATCTTTCCATTCTTTCATCTTTTAATATCTATTGGCCATCCCATATTGATGATGATAATAATGATTATTATTTTATAACAAACTAATCCCAAGCACAATAAAACAAATGCATAAAAGGCAAGCAAACGTCTTCTCTGTGAGTGATCTGTCTCTCTGTTGTATCGGCAGTCAGCACATGGTGTTTCCTCAGGAGAAACAACACTGACAACAAGAATATGCATTAAATCCAAAACAATGATCATTATGCAAAAAGCAAACAGGGAGGATACAGCTGTTCAGTGCTCTGATTTGCCAGTAGAATGCTTCATTTGCATAATTATTGACAACAGTGCTGATGATCCATGGAGTGAATGATATCTGTTTTTCCTCCAGCAGTCAGAAACAGCCCTGTTTTTCTGCAGATCCACTGTCAGAGTTCTTTAATGTTGAAATAATCAAATAAACTGATTTTAGCTAAAGGGTGGGTTTGGTTTCTTCCTAACTGCATTAGCTAGTTTTCAAAAGAACAGTAGTAC
>JBCNYH010000024.1:29466089-29484058 GCA_039654325.1 Tandanus tandanus
TGTGTGTGTGTGTGTGTGTGTGTGTGTGTGTGTGTGTGTGTGTGTGTGTGTGAGTGTGTGTGTGTGTGTGTGTGTTTATGCCAGACCGGGCTGTCTCTCACACAGTGTCCCATACTGAATCAATCAAAAGTTCTGACACATTGTAAAATAATATTCAAAATATTTAACTCAGAATCGACTTCATGAAAATTAGGATAATTTTTTTGTGTCTGATATTTGCAAATTACATTACAGAGAAAACTGAATATGGATTTTAATCACATAAGAAACTTTTAATATCTAGTTGGCTGCTGACTCTTTTAAATTACATTTTTTATTTAATACTTATTTATCTATTATTATTATTATTATGATTATTATTATTATCATCATCATCATCATCATAATCATCATTATTTGAATTATTTTTAATATTATTATTAATAATAAAATTACTATAATTCCAGAGTCAGCAGTGTATTAATTGCTGTTAATTAATACACCATTAAATTAACTTCATTTTCATAAGCAAGAATAACATAAGCACCAGTGTAACTCAAACTGATCCACACAGAACTTTACTTGCGTAAATAGCAACGTGAACTTTGCTTACTAGATGTTTCTACAAGATATAGATTTTGCATTTTAATAAAAAAGAATTATGTACATTTTTTGCTGAATTTGAACAACACAAAAGTTCATTTGGGTAATCCTTACTTTACTGGCTTGGAGAGATGTGATTTTATCACGCCTCATTAATGGACCGTGCTCTGTGCCTCTGCAAAAATGATAGCAACAGCCTGCAGCAACCAGATGGCTGTTCTTTGTGCTGAACCGTTTGTGTGTTAGTGTGTGTTGGTGTGTGTGTGTGTGTGTGTGTGTGTGTGTGTGTGTGTGTGTGTGTGTGTGTGCGCGCGTGGATATGCGTGTGTGTGTGTGTGTGTGTGTGTGTGCGTGACACAGTCTATTTAGATTGTGTTTGGTAATTACAGGGTCAGCAGGACAGATCAGTAACGCTCAGTGTGAGGGCTAAAGGTTAGAATGAGTTAACCGCAATCACACGCTGCTCTATAAAACCTGATTTTGAATTTTCCTTTGGCAGCAATTTCTCACTTTCTATACCTCCATGTTTTGGGAATACATGTAGTTAAGTTTAAAAAAATAAAATAATGGCTTTCATAATTTAAGACCGGCTGTTTCGGGTCAGTTTTTAAAGAAATGGAAATGGACTATATGGAGTTTATTTATTAAATCTCATAAACATTCTAAAAAATGTCATTATCAAACTTACATCAGCTTAGGACAGGAAAATTATTAATTCAAGGTAATTATTTTCCTATAACAGCACAATTTAACTGCTCAATTAAATATTCGATTCTGATTGTTCAATGACATCATTCAGTTGTTTGTTATGTCTGTGTGTCAGACAGTTACTACATATAACAGAATTTTACTATGTATAACAGTCTGTTGCTACTGATAACAGACCATTACTATGTATAACAGACCGTTGCTACATGTAAAAGACCATTGTCATGTATAGCAGACCACTACTTTATACAACACACTGTTATTATGTATAACAGACAATTATTCTGCATAACAGACCATTGCTATGTATAACTATTTATACTATGTATAATCAAAACTTCAACAGTGCTGAGATATAACATTATATTAACATATTTAGTATTATGTTATACTTCCAACTTCGAATACCTCAGCAGGTACTTGCAGGTATACACCGCTTATGGCATCAACTGCTGAATTGATCTGAATTAAAAGTCAACCAAACTTGAAGTGTTCGATCATGTTTGAAGGCGATCCTGTTCCATGGGTCTGAAGCGTTATTACACTTGCCTCCTTCATGCCACCCTGAACATTTCCTGGAAGAACAACATCACTGTGGTGTAACTGAATTGGTTCGTAAATGACTACAAAGTCGCTGAATGATGACAACCGGGAGAGAGACAATGAAGGGAAGACAGTATAGCGCGACGTTGAAACACGGTTAAATAAAAGAGACATTAAACGCTATAGTTGGACTCATGCAGTGTTTTAATAACACGACATGGTGTCAGAAGCCCTGTAGTTAACGTAGGTAGGTAAGCCTGAGCGAAAAGAGAAAAAAAAAAGGATCGATGGTACACCGAGGAGGAAGAGAGGGGAATATCAGGCAGGATGAGCGAAGACAGAGACGCTAACAGAGGGATAGCAACCCTCCAGGAGCCGCTGTGTCAGCGGGTCCGTGCGCTACATTTAATATCCAGCCACCGGAGCCCTTTGACTTTTCCAAACCGCAGGAGTGGGCCAAATGGATCCGGAGATTCGACAGATTTCGACTGGCAAGTAACCTGAATTCACGTTCTGAAGAGTATCAAGTTAATACCTTGGTATATTGCATGGGGGACGAGGCGGATGATGTCTTACATGGGCTGACTCTGACAGAGACACAACAGAGTTCGTATGAAACGCTACGTAATGGCTTTCAAGGCTTCTTTGTGGTTAAAAAGAACGTGATTTAAGAACGTGCCAAATTTAACCTGGTAAAACAGCGAGAAAGTGAGACAGTGGATTCTTTTGTCACTGCACTATACACGCTAGCCGAACATTGCATTTACGGTGTACTACATGACGAGCTAATTCGGGACAGCCTCGTCATCGGTCTGCTCAGACACAGATTTGACGTTGGGGAAAGCAATCAGGATGGCACGGCAGAGCGAGGAGGTGAAAAAGCAGCAAGCTTCTCTGCGAGGGGACACTGTAACTCAGGCAAGTGAGGCGATAACTGTTAATAGAGTGTTCCAGGGAAGTAGCAAGCCTGCTAAAAGCAGACCTCAGCGCGCTCACAAACCGTAGAGTACTCAGAATAGCAAACAAAAGGGGACACAGTCAAAATGTTATAAATGTGGCGGCTCTCCATCACATTCAACACTTGAGTGTCCTGCAAATGAAGTGATTTGTCATGCTTGTGGAAGAAAGGGACATTATAAACGCGTGTGCAAGGCCTCAAAATCCGTACGTGAGGTGAAAGAAGATGATGATGCTGTCTTCCTCGGGAGCATTACAGTAGACGGTGATCCTTGGATGGTCAACATTGACATTCATGGCAGCAGCGTGATGTTTAAAATTGACACGGGTGCTGATGTCACAGTTTTGCCACACGCCGTGTTCCAGAAAGAAAACCCTCCTGTGCTCCACAAAGCACCCAAGCCACACATGGGACCAGGGAGGAAGCCACTTCACGTTGAGTGATGATGACAGGGAGAGAGACAAGGGAAGACACACTAGCGAGAGGTTGGGACATGATTCAATAAAAGAGATGTTAAACGCTACAGTTGGACTCACGCAGTGTTTTAATAACACGACAATCACCAACAAGCAGTTCTACAATGGCCTACAGAAAATCTCATGTGTCATTGACAACCACCATCTTGAACTTGCTGGCCATGTGGTCATACAGAAACATCTTACCCTGATTCCCAGCTCTACATTCTCGCCTCCATACACTTCCATGCCTTCATCCAGCAATCCGATCTCCTCAAAGTATCGCCGGTCCACCACGAAGCAGCCAATCAATGCTGGACTCCTATTAAAGACATGAAGACAAGCAGAAATCAGTTTAATGTGTTCTGTGCAAAATTAGATGTCTCCATATTGCAAGCATAGGAAAAATACAATATTATTAATAAACACTGTCATGTCAGCTCTGTCACAAGCACTTCTGAGCATCTGTCTGAGAAACACACTTTAATTAGCACTAAGGAGAGTCAATCCTTTGTACTGGAACTGACGCTATATCAACGCTGCACAGCAAAATAATATTTAAAATACATTTTTAAAATACTGATTAATCTTTGTGATAAAGTCTCAGCTGATCCACCCTTTCCCTACACTCTCCGATTTAGCACACAATTGTTTGGACATTAGGGTGCATCAAAATAATTAAAAGTAGTGAATCTAACTCCTAGCAGTGCAAAAGTGAATGAATGGGTGCTTTGGGTGGCCAGTGTGGGTGACTGGGTATACATTTTGTCATGCAGCCTTCATTAAAAACATAAACAAATATTGCAAATAACTTAATTTTCACACGATTTTGGGAATTTTTGGCATAAATTGGGGTGTTTGGTGGGACTTCTAAATATGCATGGATTTCAGTAATACTTCACATGTGACATACCCTACCCCAATGTAAAAAAAAAATTAGCACTGCTAGAAGCTAGATTTCCAACTTTTAATTTTTTGATGCACCCTATTGGACATATAGATGTCCAACCCCCAAAAACCCTGCCCCCAAAAAAGCAAAACAACACCAACAACAAAACTGTATTTTTAACGTTAAATTGTATCTTTACTATATAAATGAAAACATAATATACTGAATGCAGCATAATATACTGTTTGCACCATGTCACAGAGGTGTCGTTTTAGAAAATCAACACTTTCTCACTTTTCAGACTCCAGGTGCTCCAAGCATATCAGATTTAATATACCAGATGCCTAAACCTGTACATAAGACCTAGTGCTGAAGATGCATCCTAGAATTTTCTCTGCTAATGGAGGCCATTCTGTGGTACCTGATGGGTGCTGTGTGGTTCTTCTGACTCCACCAGCTCCTGGGTGGGTTCAGGTAGCGACACCAGAGCTCCCAGTCGAAGCCATGCGCCGAGAGAGGATACTCCTCCACCTCAAATGTGTCAAATTTAATGTTGTCAAAAGAAGGGGATATGACTCGTCGTCGGTCCTCCTGGATCCGGTGCAGGATGGGTTCGGCCCTGTAAAAACACCAACACACACTAGCACACTGCATTTAAAGTATCATTAAATCAAGACACATTAACTCAGGCAGGAAGGATATGGGTCATTTCATGACTAGTATATCACATATGCTCTTATAGAAAAAAAGTATTAGTATTTTTTTGCACTTTTATATATTTGCCTCCACCAAGGAGGTTATGTTTTACCTTCAATTTCTTTGTTTGTTTGTGTGTTTGTCAGGCGGCGCTTTGGAGAAGGAAGGCCCCATTAGTTTTTGGATATGATCTGGATCAAATCCTCAATTAAGAAATTTTTAAAAGGATTCTTTAATATTGTGAGGAAGGACAATTTAGTACATACTAAGTACCTAGCAGGGCATGCTGTGTACTTTTTTTCTTTCTTGGTGGAGGTTTGTGCTGTCTAAGCGCTCTTGTACATTCAATTATTTATTAATCTTCATCAAATGTTTTATCATGAACAGCCAATCCCAAGAATGTCATAATCATATCCTATTGCAGCCACTAGCAAAATCCCAACACTGAGGACCATTCCATCATTGGGATTCATCACAGTGCACAATTTTCACAAAATTATTCACACCTGGGGCAATTTGAAGTGACAAATCCACCTACTGTCACAGCTAAAATTCTGTAATATCACAACAAACATCTAATAATCAAACAAAAATAATAAACACTGTGAACAGTGGCAGCCAAATGCACCCAGGGTGCTCTCAACAGAAGATAAAGATGATCAAATTCTTCTTTTTTTCTTATTACGGGATGTATTAGTAAGAATGTACAACAATGCAAGAATTCATATACAGACAAAAAGAATACAACAACCTTAGCACTGACAGTAAACTGAGGTCAGGATCAAACTGAGGACCCTGGAGCTGTGAGGCAGAGAAGCTACACACGGCATCATTGCGCTACCCTGCCATCATTCCTGACTACAAAAACATCAACTGGGCACAAACCCCCCCCCACACACACAAAAAAACAAACAAACAAACAAACAAAAAAAAACCTGAATACTGAGTGTACACATCTGTTTATTCATTCATTCATTCATTTTCTGAAAGGCTTAATCCTAATTAGGGTCGCAGGGAGACTGGAGCCCATTTCAGCCAACTCTGGGCGAGGGCAGAGTACACCCTGGACAGCTCGCCAGGCCATCGCAGGGTAGAAACACGCTGACGGCTATGCAGCCTACTCTTGATGAAAATCAGCAATGGTTCTTTTACATGCATCTCACTATAGACAGTGAGAGACAGTGGCCGGCCTATAATAACCAAGTTAGCTGCACTGGGGGCACATCTGTTTAATCCAGCAGTTTTCTTCTCATCATTTCACTCTGGACTCTATCCAAGACGTTATGACATCTTTTCTTACTGTCAGAAAATAATTAATACAAAAGCAAGTAATCCTGAAGAGCGACAAGTTTCGGTCCCAATGAGACATAACAGAATCTCGCAGACCCTTTATGCTCCAGTTTAATATCAGACTGAAAGCTGTTTTCTTAACTCGTGTTGACAGTAAATCAAATGACATGGCGTATGTAAACAAAAATTGTGTAATATATTTACAAACTGTAAGCATTAAAGCGTCCTGCTGAGTTGACGACTGTTCCCAGAATACCCAGAGACAAGGCTAGAATGATAAACTGTCAGTCTGCTTGTAAATTATAAATACACTGCTGTGCTCTGAAGACTACAATACAGAATTTTCCTTCAGCCACTCACCATCCGACATTAAACTCCACATGAGCATCAAACAGAGCCACGACTGGAGCGCTGGCTGCCCTCCAGCCGCTCACACGGGCACGGATCAGGCCCTCCTGCTTGCTGTGACGGACCATCTTAATGAAGTCAGGATGCCGCTGGTTCAACTCCTCCACGAATCGCTGCAGGTTGTCTCTCAGTTCAGCTACAGAATAACAGACAGAGATAAAGAGACAGAAAGAGAAGAGATATCAAGAAGCAGTGAGGGACTTGTGCAAGAAAATAAAGAGCTCAAACCTTCTGAAAACACACATCTAGACAATTGTTTATTTTTATGCATTCACCAGGGTCTCTTTGTTTGTTTGGCCTTTAGAAGAATTACGCAAAAACGACTAAACTGATTTTCACCAAACTTGGTGGAGGGAGGTCGTATAGGCCTAGTAAGAACAGAGGACATTTTGTAGCAGATCCGAATCACGATCCTGGAATTTATTAATTTTGACGAATTTAGAATACACATCCTGTCGTTTCCCTAGCATGTAAAAATAAAACCCAAAACAAAACAAAACAAAAAAAAACCTGTTCAAGGTGCCCACTCTCTGATTTTAATCAAAATTTGTTGATGGGTGCTTAAATTTTGGAGGCGATCCATGTATGGGATCTTGTTGGAAAAAAAACCCCCCAAATAATAAACAGAATGTTCATCAAACGTCACTAGGGGAGACATTTCATTATAACTACGCCAAGTTATAAAAGTCCATTTGTGCAGGGTGGAGGTACTTTGCACTAAAAGAGTGCCCCTCAAATTTTAGCCTGTTTTTCCAAAGTAAAAAAAAATTACTTGACAAACCATAAGGAGTAATTAGTGTGCAAAATAACGGACAAGCAAAAATCCTACAATTTTAGAATCAGTAACTGTGCAAAACTATGCCAGTTTATCAGCTGTTTTGAATTAAGCATTATCCACTTGGGATAATGAGCAATTATTAAAAATCCCAAATACACTTGGGATAATGAGCAATTATTAAATCATTATTACAGTAGTTATATTTATTATTGTCATGGGCACTTAAGCAGGTTCTCGATCATTATCACACTTTAAATGGAAAATGGAAAGATAAACAATAAAAATTTTCTTCTCATTGTTTTTTCTTGCTTCCAATACTACATAGCAAAACACTATTAGGAAGGGCAGTGGTGGCCCGGTGGTAGGGTACTGGATTACTGACACCATGGTCGGGGGTTCACACCCCACTATCACCGGGTTCTCACTGCTGTTCCTCCAGTGCAGCTAACTGGGTTATCAAAGGCCAGACATGACTCTCACTGTCTATGGTGAGATGCATGTAAAAGAACCATTGCTGACTTTCGTAAAGAGTAGGCTGCATTACCGTCAGCGTGTTTCTGCCCTGTGATGGCCTGGGTGTACTCTGCCCTCGCCTGAGATGGGCACCAGCCTCCCCGTGACCCTAATTAGGATTAAGAGGTTTAGAACATGAATGAATGAATGTTTCCTTTTGTTTCTGAAGTACTGGGGTAAACAGAACAGCTGGCTGAAAGTGGATAACAGGCCTGTCTCAGTATCCTACTAAAAATGTGTAATTATAAGCTATAAAAAACTTGTTTTCATTTTTTTCTTGTGTTTTCGGTATTATGTACTAAAGCACCTTTACAGAATGCAGTTTACACTCATTTTGTTACTCTACCTTTGTTTCAGAACAGACGCTGTTAGCAAAACAGAGCTATTAGCCTAGTTGTCCGGGGTATAATGAGCATTCGCCCAGAGTCAGCTACAGCTTCCCTGTGACACTAAACAGGACAAAGGATGGATCATGGAATAGCATGGAAATTCTAAGGAGGCACAGAGTTCATTTCTCTTGCCTGAGTGTCATAAAAATCCTTAAGATCTTTTGTGTTTTCCGTGAACACCTTTATGGAGAGCTGTTGTCTTTTGTGTTTAAACAAATGTTAGCTACACAAAGTCTCAGAGCAGATGACCTAAGCTGGCTCTGTGTCGTGGTTAAAATACATAAACTATAAAAATCACATTTTAATTTGCTTTTAAGTTTCTTTCTGCACACTACCACCACAACTCTATAAATGCTTTAATGATCTGCCGCCAGGCAGCTCTTTTCTGCACCTGTCTGGGCTTGGAGCTTGCCTGGGTCCATCACGATGAAAAAACAAAACAAAACATAAATAAATGAGCCATAGAAAACTCATGTTAGGGTGCTTTTATGCTTAACTGGTAGCATTTACTAATACAGTTATGCACCTCAGATGTGATGTCACAAAAATGAATATTACTGTTGACATTCCGTTTATGGGAATATTCTGCAACATCCCCCTTGACCTCGGTGCATAAATTGTTATTTATTCGGTTGAGAGGCTGTTATATGCTGAGACAGAATAATTTTCTATCATATGAAAGCCAGATTTTATAATTGTTAATGATCTCTGTTGGCCAGCGTGGTTCTCAGAAGTGGCCTAAAGGAGAACATAGATCAATCCAGGAGTGACAGGAGTTTGTCTGAACACTTTTATTACAATTTAATTGAATTCCCATTCGCTGTGCTCAGTGCACTAAAGCAGTGTTTACTGCAATAAAGGCCACATCACTCACAGCCTTGCCGAGGTCTTTATATCGTTCTCTGGGTGAAGGTCGGTCATGGTTCCACTCCTGTCTGCTCACTGCGCTGCTCATATTTCTTTATTAGATGAATGCCAATCATTCTGAACCACAATGGCATGAATATTTTCCCATGAATGGCACAGTGAACACAATGGTGTAACTCAGTAGGCAACAAGATAAAAAATGTAAAGATAAAAACCAACTGAAAAAATACGAGATATGCAAAAGAAAACAAGATCATGCAAACGTTTCTTATTTTCTGTTCACAGCACTGCTGAAATCTTGTTACTGATTGCTCAGATTTTTGAGGTTGATAGATGGAGTCTTTAGTCTCAGTGCTTTGGAAGATGAAGAGGTAACATTTTCTTCAGGACAGAGTTTACACTGGATTTTTTTCTTTAACATGACCAGTTGTCTGCGATGACCTGGTGAGCTGTCCAGCGTGTACCCCGCCCTCGCCCAGAGTCGGCTGAGATGGGCGCCAGCCTACCCACGACCATAATTAGGATTAAGCGGTTCAGAAAATGAATAAATGGATGAATGAATGAATGAATGACTAGTTGCATTTTTTCCACTAATTATAACTTTAAAAGAGATGTTGGTGACGAAGTGGCTATTTATGGGTCATTCTTTAACCAAAGTAAATTTTGGTTTGGAAAATTTTACAACATTTTAAGCTTATTTGAATATTTTTAAGTGTGACACTGGTCATGCATGCTCCATTATGCCATGCATGCTCTTTTAACACTCATTCAAAGTTTGAGAAAAGTTCTAGGCCATACTGCATAGCTTTTTTCCCTTTACTTTGGTTTTGTTTCTATTACATTACATATTTTTTTTATTCAAGCATTAGCCCGAGTTTGTAAGTAAGGTGGATAGTATCTGTAAATATGTTATACACTGGAATGGCACGATCTATTTGGTCTGTTATCAGGGATTAAAAAACAGAGACTGCTTGGATCAAAATGAGGAACACTCACAGGTAGTGTCATCATTATCACATTTTAAAATGAGAAAATAAACCATAAAAATCTCGTTTTAGTTTTTCTTGTGTTTTCATGTAGTATATACTAAAACTTTGACAGAGCATGATTTAATTGTGTTTCATGGGTACTCATATAATAAAACACTCAATGAGTTTAAAAAGTGTGTAATGATTAAATATGCAAAAATAAACAACAACATTTTTTACTTTATATACAGGTATTATATACTTCAATAATTAATCACTTCAGGTTGTCGCTGAATTGAAGAGTGCCACACTTAAAATGATTAAACAAAGTCTAATTTGACTCCTCTGATGAAGACTCCTGCCTGTCAGACCAGCTACCATCCATCCAAAACACAACTAAATGCTGCCAGATTTATAAATTATTGCTACTATTGTAATGTTATGGACAAACATTTGTTGAGCAGGTTATTCAAGTAATCAGGAAGCTGGAAAAGAACTTGATTGTTCAGTTCGGGTTGAGTTTTGGAAGCTGGAATTTGGTAATCTTTAACTGGATTTTTCAGGTCAACAAATGTTATTTTTTTCCTAACTGCTTTATTGTTGTTTCATTTTCCTCAAAATGTGTTTACAGTGTTGAATTAGTATCTGAATAATAGAAACTATCATCACACCAGCATTTAGCTGTGGTTTGGACAGCCACTAGCTGGTCAGACCAGACTGGATTTTTCAGTAGGATCTCTATCACACAATTTTAGGACAAATGAACACAGCAATAACATAATTCTATTAGGGTAGTAGTACTCCATTAATGAAAGTAGTAATACATTTTTCTGACTGTTCTTAAATGTACTGAGGAACACATACAGGAATACATATGCAGTCTAAACCACAAATTATACTTGTTGCCATGGTTACACTGCAGCATGTTCACATAGAATCAGGAGCATAGATTTAGAACTGTGATTAAATTTTTGATCAGACCTACATTAAGAGGTGTCTCAGTACTGTACATGAACACCTGCTGTCTAATCATGGCCAACGTTCTGTTGCCATGGTAATAAAATGTAGCATCTAGTGAGCTGGGGGGCAACACGCAATGCTGCAGGGGGTCAGTCTGCTGACATTTGAGAGCCACAAATTTGAGAACCTCAATTATAATATTACACTTCTTATATGCCTCAAACATCCATCATCAGCTTTAAACACACACACACATAACCCCCCACCCCCACACACACACACATACACACACCTTCCATGGTTTGAGTTCTTATTTCCAGTATTAGTTACACTATCACAACACAGTGCTGTATTAGTCTGCTAATAATTTAACTTCGCTAATACTACAAGGGTTGTATAATGCAAAAAGGATCGGGGTTCAAGCCCCGGCCTCAGCCAAATTGCCCCTAGCTGTGAGTGTGAGTGTAAATGGTTGTGTTGGGTGTACCCCGCCTTAACCCAGAGTCAGCTGAGATAGGCTCCAGCCCAGATCCTAGTAAGGATAAAGTGGTTTTTCAAATAATTACAAGTATAACTTTAATACCTAGGCACATTTCTTGACAAACTAATTATTGCTAGGTTTAATCAGCATTATATTCTAGTTAACAGTAGACTTTTATACTAGGTATGTGTTGCTAGCAATACATCCAACACTACAATAAATATTATACTCTGCAAATAAGTTGTCAAGATTGGTAGCATGAAAGTTAACACTACAATAAATATTATACTGTATAAACATTCTGTCAAGGTTGCTAGCATGAAAGATACCACTAAATATAACATTGTTTAAACTAATAGTCAAAGTTGCGACTAAGCTAGCTGACAAGACACTATTGCTAACAGTGAAAATATATCTGCATCAGCATAAGCGACACACCCTCTTCTAATTCCCCTAAAATGGTTCGTTTTTGCATTTTTAATTGATTTGAGCATTATCCTGAGTTTGCAGGGTGGAAAATAAGCAATTATCCCAAGATAGTGATCCCCTAAATCATTCCAAAGAAGCATATACTAAGAGAAAATATTATGACATCCATGTCTCTTTTTTTTAACTTTCTGCCATGCCCATGAATGGTGTGATGACCCAGTGTTAAATCAGAAACCCTCACCAAGAGTATTAATTAATCTTAAAAACACAAATATCTTAAAAAGATATTTCTGTAGGTTTAAGGTTTTTATTTTATTTTTTACTAACTGTACTAACTGTACTAACTTCACTAACTGTAATTGAAAATAGCCTTTCTATAGAACGTTGTAACCCCTCAGCCAGGACGCCTCAAGGGCACGGAGGACAAAAATGGAAGTTTTGCCAAGTTCAAAGGTCACATATGCAAATGATCTACCCAGGCACAGGTTTAGGCCATTTGGAGTGCCTATGCAAAAGTTCAGAAAGCTGGCATGTGCATGAGCTGAGCAATGGCCCGGACAAACTTATTGTCACGTCGCCCGCCCGGCCGCCAAGTCAACGACAATACCCCTCCAGCCATAACCGGCTGAGGGGTAAAAATTAAACTCTTTTTGAAGCAGTTGAGATAACAAATTCATAAAACAATTGAGTACAAATAGATAAAAACATAACATAGAAAAAGCCTTTTATAAAATAACAGTACCAGAATAGAGTCATCAGACATGTCTTCGGTCTGTCACCATGACAATGCATTGGTTTCACTGAATTTAGGAGAATGGGTTGGCTACCAGTGAAATTCAGAGTGCAGTAGATCAAGCTTAACCAGTTGTATAGAATAATAAACAGTTCCAAATTCTCTAAATTTCAAAATGAACATATCCGGCTGAGGGGTAAAAAGGCAAACACATTGTTGTTAATTGTGGTATGATTAGTGTAAATAGATGCACAAGTTTGCGGTTTTGGATCATTAATAAGTTGCTGTAAGATGTAAAGTATCTCACTGTGTTACATGAACTCACAATTGTGAGAAAAGTCACTGTTCCCTGAAGGTACCTGAACTAAATTTATGTCCTATATTTTCCTTAAATGTGGCAAAAACTAACTTCCATAATATCCTGCATCATTAAAATCTATTTTAAAAGCCTATCTGTACGTCCGCATTACATTCAACCAAAAGGTTTGCACTTAATCAAACTATGCAAATTCATAGCATCTGAACAAAAAGCAAAGATTGCAAATATGTATTATGATTGTAAATATGTGTATGTTGAATCTCAATATGGAACGAGCGTCAGCAAACACGATTCGTCCGGCCATGCTCGTCATTCTGACACGAGAACACTGCGGAAGGACTCACACACGTCCTTGTGATGTGCGCTATTATAACACCTGTCAGACAAACACGCATCCCAACAGCATAGCAATGAGTGTACACAGTGTCTGTGTGTATGTGTGTGTGTGTGTGTGTGTAATGTATGCACCGTTGCTGCTGCTGTCATCCACTAGGATGATCTCCCTCAGCAGGTGTGAGGGCGTCCGCCGCATTGCCGAGTGGACGGAGCGCAGGATTACTGACAGAGCCTCGTCCACGAAGATAAAGACGATGCTGATCTGAGGCAAGCTGCCATGATAGGAGATGTTTCTGCAGCTGAAAAGGAATAAAAGTGAAGAAGAGTAAAAATGGAGGTACAATTAAAGGGACTCAGCTAAAGCTTATGGAAACTTCCAAATTATTGGCACAAAATGATGAACATGTATATGTGACTAATCACCCCAAAATGAGTCTGCACCAAACTGACTTTTTGAGTAATTTGAAAATTCTTGAAAATGCTTGTGAATAAATTCAGTAGGCATGAGATACAATTTTTGTTGTATTTTTGTCAAATTTTGGCTGATTTAAAACATTTTGTAGTCATTTCAAAGCTGAGAGTGGCCTCTTTATATACTACCTCGCCAAAAATCTTTTGCTCTGTAACGTTTTGGACCACCTATAACCTTGATTACAGCACATAATCACCATGACATTGTTGCTTCAGTTGGTCAGGTCGAGGCTCAGCAACAATAATATGGCAATAAAATGAAGTCATGGGCAGTGGTGGCCCGGTGGTAGGGTGCTGGATTACTGATCCCAAGGTCAGGGATTCAAGCCCCACTATCACCAGGTTGTCACTGCTGTCCCCCCACTGCAGCTAACTGGGTAATTTAAGGCCAGCCATGTCTCTCACTGTCTGTGGTGAGAGGCATGCAATAGAACCATTACTGACTTTCGTCAAGAGTAGGCTGCATAGTCATCAGCGTGTTTCTGCCCTGCGATGGTCTGGTGAGCTGTCTATGCTGTACTCTGCCCTCGCCCAGAGTCGGCTGAGATGGGTGCCAGCCTCCCCGCGACTCTAATTAGGATTAAGCGATTCAGAAAATGAATGAATGAATGGATGAAAATAAAGTCACCTGTTGACCTGAATGTACTAATGACCAGGTTATCACATCAATGGAGTTTCTCTTTTTTATGGATATAAAATTGGGGCCCAAATAGTGAATTAGTGCATAAGGGCAACTTCTCTTTAATGAGGACTTGATTCTGTCAGACTTAAAACTTAACGTTACAACACTCTAACAGTGGAGGGCTCTTAAAAATATGTTTTAAACTATATTTGCATTCCTGAAGGAAATATTCATGCTTACATAGCAAAAATATAAAAAAATTCAATTAATAGAGGTATGAAAATGGGGCAGAATGCTTGACATTTTTGCACAGAATATGTCTTGTAAATGTGAAGGTATTATTTTGGAAATGAAAAAAAACTCTATAGAGAGAGGGATAAAAGAACAATATGGATGGAATATCAATATGAAAAGTCATGGCCTACATTCATAGCCTTAGAAACACTACGCAACAAAGTTAGAATATGCCTAGAAGAACAGTACAGTGATTTGCTTTGCAAGAACTATAATAAAAATCTCCTTACAGAAAATGGTATGAGTGAAAGCAGTATATTCATTTTAGTCACTTTAAAATGAATATGTTCATAATAAATAGGAAAACATTATACTCAGGAGAAGTTACTGTTGATGTACTGTGGAAAGGAAATAACCATAAAAAACATCTGATTGCTATAAAAAATATACCTTTATGTGTAAATGTATTCAATCAGCTTCCTTTATTCTTGGCAGTTTTACCCCATAATGTATTTCTGTTCTGAAACCAGTGCTTTTTACATAAAACAAAATAATTTAATGTTCCTTCACATTCATTATTTCATGCTGAACACCAACTGGTATGTGTGTTTTTATTTGGGTTGTTGTACTGACTATTACTAATATTAATATATTCTTCCTTTGTTGACATTGGAGTCGTTTTTTCTTGTTTTTCATAAATCTTGTAAATCTGTGGCTTATTATTCAATTATTCATCCGAAAGCATGCTATTCTGTAACAGCTATAAATTATTCAGACCTGACAGGTCCTGTGAGATACATGTTGCAAGATATCAAATGAATTCAGCTTGCTTGACATCACAGAGACGTCCGTGTACAAAAATAGGAGAGTTATGATGTAAAGAGCAAAGGAGAACTGAAGCTGCAGGAGCTCAGCGAACCAAATGGTCATGGGTTTATTTCCAGCTGACAGCATGTGTCACTTCCCAGGTGTCCCTTGAGCAGAACACTTAAGACTCAGCATGTGAGCGCATCATCTATAAGTCAGATAAATGACAGGGTAGCAGAGTGATTGGGTGAGACAGTGTTATGGTTATGTCATGGAGTAGTAGTGTGAATAAAAGGGAGATAGAGATGGAATCGGTTGTTGTGCTGTGACTCACTCACCCGTCTGGTCTTAGGTCAGGGATGGCTCTGTCCAGCGAGAGGCGGTCACTGAGGTAGGCGTTGTATCCATAATACTGGAACTTGCGCAGAGCAACACGGCGGCTCTCGGGCCCCAGGTCACGGCCCCAGCGCAAGAACAGGGGAGAATCTGGGAGAGAAAGATCAGCTGTATCCTCCTTCTGAGGCCTCTCTACAGATGGGACAAACAAACAAACAGAAGTGATTTATTGCCACATGTACATTTATTTAGCATTTAGGTTGAGTGATTTTAAAATAAAGCCATTTGCTTAAAAAAAAAAAATCAACTGTCAGCAGTCTCAGGTCGACTTTGTACACTTTTTTGTTTGTCCAACAATTTATATTGTATTCGTCGATGTTTTTTAATCAGTTTGTCTGTGAATAAAATCCTGAGCACTTGGTGGGGACACTACCTTCCTAAAAAGAATTTGATTTTGGAATATCTAGGTCAAAGATCAAGGTTAGAGCAGATGCACAAAAATTTGGGGATGGGGAAGATCAAGGATTGGGGAGAGATGAGCGAGGATACACAGCCTTCCCGTATATATAACCTGCCCCTCAAATCTGGGAAAAAAGTGAATGAGATAGCAGAGAAGCAGTACAAGTGTAAGTGCCTTTTATTTGTACAGTGAATTGCCAAAACTCAAATGTGTTATATCATTCATTCAACCATTCATTCATTTTCTAAGACGTTTAATCCTAATTAGGGTCGCGGGGAGGCTGGCGCTCATCTCAGCCGACTCTGGGCGAAAGCGGGTACACCCTGAACAGCTCGCCAGGCCATCGCAGGGCAACACACCTACAACCATTCACACTCACACTCACACCTAGGGATGATTTGGAGCCACCAATTAGCCTAATGTGCATGTTTTTGGACTGTAGGAGGAAACCAGAGTACCCAGAGGAAACCCACGCAAGTATGGGGAGAACATGCAAACTCCACACAGAGACGCCCCATGCCTGGGAATCGAACCTGGGACCTTCTTGCTGTGAGGTGGACATGCTAACCACTGCGGCCCTGTGCTGCCCTGTGTTATATCAATGTTATTTAATGAAACAAAATCCTAAATATTGTCATGTTTTAGTTAAGTTGCACGCAAGAATGAAATACCACGAGGATACAATTTAGGGGTTTTAGGATGTACCCAAGGTGTGTCTCTAGCAGCAAACAAAAAAAATATTTACAGTTAGAGGTCTCAAAGAGGTTTCTATTCATTTCAGTCTTAACTCGGATCTCTTTGGACTGAGTCTTGAGTTGGTTTTGACTAGTCTTGGTCTTGGACTTGTCTTATGGACATGGCAAAGGTGGTTTTGACTACAGATATGCAAAATACTCTGGTTTCTTTCAACTTAAAAAGACTTTCTCTAGCCTCAGACCAACTTGTCACTTTGGATGGAATAATATCAGATTTTACTACACCATTTTCATTACTGTTTCTTGAGTCAAAAAAGCCCTGCTGTCCCAATCCATTAAAATTCTGATGCTTCGCTCTAAGATTTTCTCCTCTGCAATGTTTCAGCACCTCACCATCTACCGAATCAACACTTTCCCTTCGTATCCTTCTATTCACAATGCTAGCTTTTTATTTGTTTTTTCTATTCTGCTCTGAGAAAGGAAAAACCTTTTCATTGAGATGTTCTTTAACACAACTACACTGAATCATGATTGGGTAAATGAGGCTGTAATTTTCATCTGCCTCCGCAATCAGCGCTGAATTCTAAAGGGAAAGAGACAGTGTTACTCCAGCACTAGTCACCGTGATTATCTCACAGCATTTCCAGAATAAACCTCTGGCAAAACACTGAGAGTTAAAGGCTGCTAACAAACAACAGTGGATATGTGAATTCAGTGGCTCGGAGCACTGTGGTTTGTCTTTGTCTGGCACAGAGCTTTACTTAACGTGCTTGTGTGTACACAGCGAGAAAGAATTTATTCACAAGACTTTTCCTTCCTGTTTTCATGCCAGGTCTTACATTATTCAGTGACATAAACTCACATTAGTATTCACAGATTGCTAAAGGAAATTATTTTATATTACATGACTTTCTACTGCACGAAATGTGTATTAGTCATGAGAAGTTCTTTAGTAGTTAAGTGGCTGTGTCACGAGTGGGACAAGCTGAGTAGGACCCAAATGCAGGACAACAGAGGCAGAGTGGGGGTGAAAACAACTGAG
>JBCNYH010000024.1:29511246-29527629 GCA_039654325.1 Tandanus tandanus
TTTTTTTTTTACCATGTCCCTTTTCTCGTGCGCACGTGAAACTTTCTCGTGCGCACGAGAAACCTAACCTTTATTTTTTTTTTTTACCCATGTCCCTTTAGGGGCTCCGTATATTACTAATGCCAAAACAAAACAAAAAAAAAAGTATGTGTGCATATATATGTGTGTGTGGTGTGTGTGTGTGTGTGTGTGTGTGTGTGTGTGTGTGTAGGTATATCTATATACACTTAATTTTAAATATCCTTTTGCAGTAGTAGGATTCATGGGGCACAATTAATATATATGTGTAATCACTTATTCAAAACTAGTGTCCCATCCAGCGCCAGCCTCCCCGCGACCCTAATTAGAATTAAGCGGTTCAGAAAATGAATGAATGAATGAATGTCCCATCCAGGAGGAGTTGAACTCCTAGTCACTTCACGCTATGGAAACCAGGGATGAGCACCGGCCTAATGAGCCACTAGGCTCGGGTGTAAAAGCCCAACAGACTTTAGCGTTACTTGTTCAAAATGTATATACACAAACATCTGTGTTGGGATTCGGGTTGTTGGGTTTAGGAAGTGGAGCCATTTTGGCAGTGTGATTTGGAACAACCCAATTCCTAGTCCAGGTTCCTTAATTTCACTTCTGTAGCTAGGATCAACAATTTCTTGATACTCCTTTCTTACAACATGCAAGGACGTGAACAAATATTGGCCAGGGTCAGACCTGTAGTGCTGCCAGTTTCCCAACCAAAACATTGTAAGACTTTATGGCACTATGACTGCCATTTTAACATTGTGACCACCGAGAAATTATTGAGAAATTCAGTCTCTGAATAACTTGGGAATGTGTGGGTTTAAATATTATACTGCAGCCAGCCACCAGAGGGCCTCAGAAAGGCACACATTTAAGCTTTCACAAAGAAAATTCTTAAAAGCGGAAAACAGCTAAAGTTAGTTAGTTGCTCCAGGAATTCTTGATTGCATATATTCACACAAAATCAACCAATCCTCATGCATTCTGTGTGATTTTGCAATTTTAATCAATCACCAATCATATATGCAAATCCTAGATGCAAACGTTGAGTCATACGTCACCATACGTCACTTTCTTGTTTATACTGTTGAAGACTACAAGACAACAATTTTTTCAATTTTCATGCAAGTCCACAAGTTCACTGCAAAAAAAAAAAAAAAAAATGTTGAAAAGCATCACAACATGCATCACAATTGTCTTGAAAATCTGCCACACAACATGGCATTTTACACTGCCAGGCCCCCAAGTGAACCCAGTATCAGTCCTGTGAACGAATATGATTATTTGAAACAAATGTAAAAAGGCTTTGTTCTTTCAGGAAGGTTTTTAATGTCTTAACCTAGACTGAGGTTAAAAAACAATCCCAAAAAAGGACATTGCTATGTCATTTTGGTGAATATGCATGTTTTCTTGAAGTAAAGATGTCAAAATATATTACTGGGATAAACTGCGACCTGTTTTATTAGCATTTCTGGCTCCTTTTCAGAATTCAACGACAGTGATATCCAACAGTTTTTTTTAGTGCTTGGTTATGTTTATGTTCTTATATTTCAGTGTTTCGATCTCACCCTCTCGCTCTCTTCATCCCCTCACTGTGTGACACTCCACACTGCAGAGGCGGTGTGTTAAAATGCCACCATCTGTGATCCCATTTAGCTCTTTATGTACTATGCTAATAAATGCCCCTCCGTCGACCCACCTGAGAAGATTCCAAAGCGTCACAAACATTCTGGCAGCACAAGAAGCTTAACTACTAAAACAACATACGGATTTACAAGTTTTATGTTCTCACACAGCAGACTAACAATCATGACGCAGCCGTAGCCTAATGGTCAGAGAAGCGACTTTGGGACCAAAAGGTTGCTGGTTCAATTCTCGAACCAGCAGGAAAAATTTGTGGCAGTGGCAGAGTGAGCTGCACCTTCCCTTCCTCCACTTTGATGGCTGAAGTGCCCTTGAGCAAGGCACCTAACCCCCAACTGGCCTCCAGGCGCCCTCAAACGTGCGTGGCAGCCCACTGCTCCGAGTGTGTGCTCACTGTTTAGGTATGTGTGTGCTCACTTTGGATGGTTTAAATGCAGAGGCAATAATTTCCCTTGTGGGATTAATACAGTATAGCAAAAAAGCAAAAAAAATAATAATAAAATGAAAACGACAATGCTGCTCTGTCAGGCTGGTGGGGGTGTGGTGGGGTTTGGGTTTAAAAAACAGAGAGAATAAGGTCTAATAATGGTTGTACCACAAGCCATGTGAATTTATTACAAGCACATTCACTGTGAAAGCAACTAAAAGCTTACAGATTTCATGTAGCCAGTCAACCGTCATGCTTGATGTCTCGAGTCGGATTTGCTTTTTTAGTTTTTGTAGTGGAGCTTATGTTGTGATTCGTCTGAATCACTTCAAGCGTTAGGCCACACCTCCTTCCTGATACTGGTGTTGTTGTGTAGTCATGCTGGGGATTGAAAATGATTAAGATGAGACCACTGTGACTAGATGTTTTCATGTCACCCTTTGTGTATTAATGAATCGAATCATTTGACTTGGCTCACCAATAAAACTCAAATCTTTTACCTTGCAAAGTATTTCAAATTTTTCTGAACCAGACTGAGGTGACAGTATTAAGAGGTGATTTGCCGCCATCACTTCCTCATTCACACATATGATAATAATCCTAATAATTTTAGGATTAAGCGGTTCAGAAAATGAATTAATGAATGTCCACCTCACAGCAGGCTCAACGGCTCGGTTTGAGTCCCGGGCCCGGCGATGTGCATGTTCTGCCTGTGCTTGTGGGGTTTCTTCTGGGTACTCCGGTTATTATTGCTATTATTATCATTCATTCATTTTCTAAGCCGCTTAATCCTAATTAGGGTCGCAGGGAAGCTGGCGCCCATCCCAGCTGACTCTGGGCGAAGGTGGGGTACACCCTGGACAGCTCACCAGGCCATCGCAGGGCCAGCACTCACACAACCATTCACACTCACACTTACACTTACACTCACACCTAGGGGCGATTTGGAACAGCCAATTAGCCTACTGTGCATGTTTTTTTACTGTGGGAGGAAACCGGAGTACCCGGAGAAAACCCACGCAAGCACGGAGAGAACATGCAAACTGAACACAGAAGCTGGGAATCGAACCCAGGCCTTCTTGGTGTAAGGCAGGCGTGCTAACCACTAAGCCACAGTGCCGCCCTATTATTATCATTATTATTATTATTATTATAATAACAATAATAATAATAATAGTAATAATAATAATAATAATAATTATTATTATTATTATTATAATAATAATAATAATAATAATTATTATTATTATTATTTTCAGTTGGACCAGTGAGTCGCATGCAGAGACGCCACAATGAGCCAAAGTCAAACCCGAACACAACAAGGTTATCAGTGGCAGCCACTCAAGCCTCATACTGATGTTCACTCCATTACACACACTCCTGCCGCTCAAATGTAATTATTCTAATCAATACCTCTGCTCGAGTCAGTGTGGAGATTGGGAGAGGAACTGAGAAGGAAAAAATAAAGAGTGCAAAATTACATCAGAGCCTTTCTTTTTAGGCCACTCTATTAAAGTCTTTAGGAGGAATGTGTGTGTCAGTGAAAACACAATCCCCCTGCAGTGAAATCATGCGTAATATTCACCAGTGTGAGTGTGAGATGACATTTACAATCCAAAAACTTGGCCGTTTTCTCACTAAAAACACTTCAGTGCTGTTAAAACTTACTACATGTAATTTTAAACTTTCTAATTACATAGCTTATATGAATACTGTATTCTGATTGATCAAGTCTTGGTATAACAGACTGTTGATATGGGGCACATCATTAGTAAAAGGGAAAAAAAATAATAAAATAATTTTTAAATCAACATTCTGTGTCACATAATTTATGTCTTTAGTAGTAAGCGGGACGATGGACAGTGAGCTGGTCATTATGGCAAAATAACTCTGACAGAATGATTAGAACAAAGAACCATCGTGATAATGACTGGTTCACTGTACCTTATCCTGTTCTTATAGAACTGTTATCTAGCTTGCTGAGATTTTGCAGATATTTAGATTTTGTTTTTTGTTTCATGATTCTGTTAATTTTTTTAACTTGAAATGTCTTAATTGGGTAAAAAATTTTAACAATTTATTTTATAGCCAATAAAAGTAAAATTATTAATCCAACCATTGGGGTTTCACAAGCCAGTGTGCCCTGAAATACCGGATCCGTTGAGGCTCGGGTTAAGGACGACTGCTGAATTGGGCTACAGTCAGGCCAAGGAGAAGCAGAAGGAGAAGACACATTGAGAGACAGGGAGAGAGGAGAAAGGTTAAGCATGTTCAGGTCAGAGTAAGGACTTTGAATATTGGCATGATGATGGGTAAAGGGGAGAGTTAGCTAATATGATGGAGAGGAGCAAGGTTGTATATAATTAGAACTGGTGTAGAGATAATCCTGAAGGAAGAGTGCATCAGGAGTGTGATGGAATTGAAGAGAAGAGAAAGTCTGAGAGAGTCATAACTAAAGGAGTGATGCTGAATGTCATTAGTGCAATCTGCCCCAATTTTTTTTAGAGGGAGTATGACTTCTGGAGGGAGTTAGATAAAGTGACTGAGAGTGTTGCCAAGGATGAAAGAGTGGTTATTAGAGAGATGATGATGAAGTGATGGGCAGGAACGGTGTCAAGGAGAGAAACGCTGAAGGAAAGATGGTGGTAAATTTCATGAATATATATCATAAGAAGAGGGAGGAACGCAGAGTGACATATTTATGTACATTTATGGCATTTGGCAGGCACACTTATACAGAGCGACTTTGAGTTGACGGTTAAGGGTCTTGCTCAAGGGCCCTGCTCAAGGGCCCAAGAGCGGCAGCTTGGTGGTACTGAGGCTTAAATCACCGACCTTCTGATTAGAAACCCAGAGGCTTAACCACTTAGCTACTACTGCACCATATAAGACAGGAGGAAGCTGCTCGGAGGTGAACTATGTCCTATGCGGGAGACACGACTTCAAGAATATCAGTGACTGCTAGCACCTTGCTGGGTTATTCTGGGTCTGTAGGATGTGAGGTGAAGAAGAGGAGGAAAGTGAGAAATGAACCAAAGATCAGAAGGACGAAGACTGCTGTATGAAATTCAGAGAGAAGGTAAAACAGGTATTGAGTAGCAGCAAGGGGATTAAGGATGACTGGTACAGCTACAGCAGTTGTGGTGAGGGAGAAAGCAAGGATGATACTCATGGTGACTTCTGGAGGAAGAAAGTCAAGGAGACTTGGTGGTGGAAAGAGGAAGTTCAGGTAAGTATCAATGGGAAGGGATTAGCAAAAAAAGAAGTGGGACACTCTGAAAGATGAAGAAAGTATACAGGAGTACACAGAGATGAGGTGAAAAGATAGGATAGAGGTAATAAAAGTTAAGGAAGAGGGATATAATGAGTTGAATGAGAAACTGAACACAAAGGAAGGAAAAAAGGGCTTATTACCACTGGTCAGACAGAGGCATTGATCAGGGAAAAATGTAACACAAGCTAGGGTGATAAAGGATGCACATGGTAATGTGCTGACAAACGAGGAGAGTGTGTTGGGAAGGTGTGAAGAGTACTTTGAGAAGCTGATGAATGAAGAAAATGAAAGCGAGATGGTTGGAGGATGTGAAGAGAGTGAATAAGAAAGTTTGAGGGATTAGTAAGGATGAAGTGAGAGCAGCTATGAAGAGGCTGAAGAGCAGAAAGGAAGCTGTCCCAGATGATATTCCAATGGAGGCATGGAGATGTATAGGCAAAACAGCAGAGAGTTTTTAACCAGAGAGTTCAACAAAAGGTGCAGCGGATGCCTAAGGAATGGAGAAGATGTTTACTTATAGCAATTTTCAAGAAAAAAAAAAGATGTGCAGAGCTGCAGTAACTACAGCGGTATAAAGTTGATGAGTCACACCATGAAGTATTGGAAAAGAGTGGTATAATCCAGGCTGAGAGGAGAAATGGTGTTCTGTGAATAGCAGTATGGTTCCATGCCATATATGCTTTGAGAATGTTGATGGGAAAGAGGTAAGGTCAGAAGAAATTGCACTGTGTTTGTGGACCTGAAGAAATGATTTAAAAGGGTTTTGGCAGGCGGTAACTCCAGCGTTGTTTCGTTCAAGAAAAATTTGTTCCGAAAACTTGGCAACTCAAAACTATTTACAGCAGGCTGTTAGCTTCAACTACAAGATTACAATACAAAAAGTTCTCCATCTGAATTCTTGTCAATTTGAGAATAATGTCGTCCTCTTTTGTGTTATATTTTGTGCACTTGAGCACTGGCCGTGGGGTTTGATTGTCACATGACCCCCATTCCACCAATGAGGCGATCACCAGAACTAGGTTGAAAGTATAAAGTAGAGCAGTCAATATCACTATAGAGTTGGTCAATATCACTATACTATGTAAGCAAATGGTGTAAGCAGAGATTCAAATAGTACAAATACAAGACAAAAATTACCCCGTAAAAAACATTTAAAGTGTATTTTGCATACTGGTAGTAGTACAGGTACGTCCTACGAACCATTTACCAAAACACAGAGAAACTTTATGTAAAAGTACAGCAGAATGGATGAAAGCTCCAGAGGTTAAACATGTTGAAAAGACTGAAACAGCCAAGGCATGTAGTAAGTACATATGGCCAGTATTACAGTCTGTGCACTGTGGATGTAAAGCCGACTGTAAAGGGGGAAAATGCCTCTGCTTAAAGTTTTCTTGCACAGGTTTGTGCTCTTGTGTGAATTGTCAGAACAAAGTGGACTCCAAGCATGCCCTAGAAACTGTTGTTGAGGACACTGACTGTGATGAAAGTGATGTGGATGTATTTTAATGAACTACAGAAACATTGTGCATTTGATATTTTGGTCAAAAACCAAAACCTAAAAAAGAGTGTTATGATAGCTAAATTTTAATCATAAAAAGTCTATAAGAGCAGTATTACTTACATTGCAAGGTATATATCATAAGGATATTTCCTTGTGAATTTGGCTTGACCTAAATGTTCTATTTAAAGACTATCAATACTCTCACGATCATGAACACTTTACTATATACTATTATTTTTGAAATATTATTCTTCTAATATATCATTTTCATTAATCTCATTTATCATTTGCAAAATCTTTTTCAAGGTGACTTGGCATACTGTACTCTATGATTCCATGTGGCCAAAATGTAAATGATACTGTATATTTACACTATATGTAATTTGAAGAATAAGGCATTTAAAAATTATTTATATTTGGATACTTCTTTAATCAAACATTCAGAAATTTACCTGCTGTCATTCAATTACAACTAGTCCTAGTAGACATGTCTATCATGTATATATTAGCAGGGTGAAAAAATTATTTTCATAGCTTAGAATTTCAGCAATCTGTATTTGAAAAGCCCTTTCTAAGATAATTCACTACTGAATAATATTTGGAGTTCCATATCATGAATAAACTTTTTAAAGTGGTATTTTTCATTTTATTTTATTTCTAAAGTAATGGAGCTAAATTTGACAATATTCTGGAATCTTATTTAAAGTATCAAGGTAAAGTGCTAGGGAAGCTTCATTTCTCTATCTTCCATATTTACTGAGTGACAGTAACTTGAAAATAAGTCCCCAATTTTTGACATACACCATTTGTAGCACTTCTATCTTGATACTGACAATAAATTATATTAAGAATTCATTATTCTAAGCAATTTAATGAGAAATTGTAAAAAACTTCAGTCTTTTGGGATGTAATTTTTTTTTCTTGCAATTTTTGGATGAAATAGTATGTTTCATTTTGTTTTATTCCTAAAGTAATGTAGCTTCACTTAAGATATTATGGAATCTTCTTATAAGTAGCAAGGACTCCTATTTAGGACTTCTACCACAACTTTCAGCACTTATATATCATAACTGCGCAAGTTTCACCTGCAGCTTTTTCCCTAGAAAAAAACAGATATGTAATATTAGGAACGCATGAAAATAAAGTAGTACCTTAGTTTTCGAAACAAAACTCATTTCTAGGCATCTTTCATACTTGGGGTTATGGCCTACGGTACTGTATGAGGGAGCCAAAAGCAGCAGAGAAGTATGTGATGGTGGTACAGGATATGTATGAGGACAGTGTGAGGCAGCAGTGAAGTGTGCGCTGCTGGACTGGTTCAAGGTGGAGGTGGGTTTGCATCAAGAATTGGCTCTGAGCCCTTTCTTTTTTGTAGTGGTCATGGACCTGTTGACCAACGAGTCTCCACGGACTTTCATGTTTGTGGATGACATTGTAATCTGTAATGAGAGCAGGGAACAGGTGGACATGAGTATGGAGGGGTGGAGTTATGCACTGGAGAGAAGAGGAATTAAAGTCAGAAAGAGTAAGACAGTACATGTGCATGAATCAGAGGGAGGGTGTGGGAGTGCAGCTGTAAGGAATAGAGGTGATGAAGGTAGATAAATTGAAATACTTGGGGTCAACTATTAGAGAAGTGAAGAAGAGAGTGTAGGCAGGATGGAATGGGTGGAGAAGAGTCGCTGGAATGAGTTGTGATAAAAGGGTGTCTGCTACAGTGAAAAAAAAGCATTATAAGATAGTAGTGAGGCCAGCTATGCTGTAC
Source organism: Tandanus tandanus (assembly GCA_039654325.1). Classification (NCBI taxonomy): domain Eukaryota; kingdom Metazoa; phylum Chordata; class Actinopteri; order Siluriformes; family Plotosidae; genus Tandanus; species Tandanus tandanus. The sequence continues at coordinate 29,519,876 of JBCNYH010000024.1, forward strand.
AGTTTGGAGACGGTAGCGCTGACAAAAAGACAGGAGGCGGAGCTGGAAGTGGTAAAGATGACGGTGCTGTGATTTTTTTACGGAAGTGGATGGAATTAGAACGGATATGTTAGAGGGACATGTTTGGGGATAAAGTGAGAAAGGCCAAACTGAAATAGTTTTGGCATGTGCAGAGGAGGGATGAAGGATATATTGGTAGAAGAATGTTGAGGATGGAACTGCTTGGTTTACGGATGTGGTGAGTGAGGACATGCAGGTGATTGGCTAGACAGAGAGGGATGCAGAGGACAGAGCATGATGGAAAAGTACAATCTGCTGTGGTGACTCCTAATGGGACAAGCTGAAAGTAAAATAAAAGGGAAAGTAAAATTACCATTGGAATTGGACCATTTTAATAACATTATAAGCAAATCTATATATTGTGTATTATGATCTGCTATCCATATAATATTTCTGACATATCACCCGCTTCTGCCTTTTAATCAGGGAGGATTCTGCCTTTGGCCCACATATTCACCAATTATTCCTTTTGGGCCATCCCAAAATAGTAATATATTCCAGAGATAAAACTCTCATGTGCTCTGTAGTCTGCATCAGATTGGACCGTGAAGTGTCACATGCTCTGTGCTGATTAAACCCTAAACCCTCCCTTTCACTCGCATTCATGTGGGAAAGGATTATTAGAGCTCCGGTCTGATTACACACTGATCTTTCCTCTCTGGAGATCAGACATGAGCCAGATAGACAATGCCAACTGAGACAGACTGAGTGCACATTGCAGACTTAATGAATATCAGCACCAAGTCTTCAGGATGTGATCCAATTTCACTCACAGTCTCGTCGGCTAAATGGTTCATTGGACATCAATCAAATAGAATTTTAAATGAGTTAGGACCTATGTGAAAAGGATAAGATAGGTTCCAAAGTGATGCAATACAGATCCCGGGTGGTCCAAAGATAATCACATGGGTGATTGGAAATGAGATCAAGGAATCCTGCCAAAACACATAACTTTTTATCTCAGAGAGAGGAGAGGAGGTGAGTGGAGCGTTTGACTCCCACAACTGAAGGTGAACCATCAACAGGTCGGCTGTACAGGAAACAGCTTACCATACTGCATAAGGCGTCGGTTTACAGTAGCATACTGTATAAAGCATCTACAGTAAGTTACTGCAAGAAATTATAGTAAACTACTGTTAAATTTACAGCAGAATTTTACAGTGTGCCTATTCTCACACCTCAGTGTAATCTTTGCCCAATTACAAAAGGAGGTTCATTATTATTCTCCAATTACAACATGAATGAGGTAGTGCGTACTTGAATGTGTTTTTATTACCTCCTCCAACGAGGTCATGTTTTACCCCTGGTTTGTGTGGGCAAAGAGGACTCCATTAAATTTTGGAGATGATCCAGATGAAATACTGGATCCACATTTTTGTTTAAAGAATTATTTAACATATAAATTTTTTGGAATTGCAGTTTTACAGCAGGCCAAGCAAGGTGTGCTGTGTACCTTCTGGGGTTTTTTCCAGCTTGGTGGGGGGTTTGCACTCTCTCGGGGTGCTCTTGTTTAAGCTGTTAACTAAACTATATAAAACGAAACACATCAGTGCTGGAGTTAATACTTTGACAAACTATTTTTATCCCCAAATTGGTATTTTATGGACGTAAAATAGCTAAAAGCCATCAACTAGTTAAAATCAGCCTCAACCATGCAATGATTTTAGGCAAAACAGTGCTACATTGCTCAGTGTTGATGAGGGGAAGTAGCAGTTGTGGGCACTCAAATTATAACCTTATCTTATTTATCACAATCACGAATGGTGGACAACCATGGTGGACATACCTGTCTAGAGTGAAAACAAACGCATCACAGAACCTCAGTCTTTTTTCTAGCTGTTTTTCTAGCACTAGCACCTAAAACAAATTTTAATGTGAGTACAATGTTTACTTTGGGAAATTCATCAGGCTGTAATGTATTATTAACGCACGCTTAATGCACCACAGAGAACGAAAAATGAATTGTGGAATGCTGGACAGTTTTCACACTAAAGAGTAGCAGTCTTCTGTACTTAGCAGAAGGGGCGGAGCCACCAGGGAGTGCTGAGGCTTAATTACTCCTGAAAGACTGAAACACTGAGCAAGTGTTTAATTAGAGAGGCGTGACTATGCTACAGATGTCAAGCGCGTAACTTGTTGCCTACAGCACGTTGTGCAGACAGAGTCGACGTGCTAATGTGTGTGGCTGAAAAATTATTTCAATTTTCACAGGAAATTCTAATAAGCACAATGTCTTATGGAAATTTGCTCAGCTTGCAGATACAGAGGGAATAAATGAAAGTGCTAGATGGCATGAATAAGTAGCACACTTTTTGCAGCAACTGATTACCTGGAGCAGGTGCGTAGAGAAGAAAAATGAGCAGCAGTTTCGGTGCTCGGGGGGGAGAACCAGAGAACAGCATACAAGACGATATATATGGAATGCTGTTGAGCAAGACAAACAGCGCTTCTGCTCAGCAAGCTTTCACTCCATCGCACACTCTCTGCACTGGAGAGTGGGTGAGCTTCATTAACAATGTGCTCGTTATCGTAGTCTCTCCTGGATGACAATGACAACAGCTATGATAATGATGATGATGATGATTTGAGGAAGTTGACATTTGGGCATTAAAATTGATTTAAGCCTGCCTGAGCTGCCAGACAAAAGATTTCATGCTACACACTCTGTTTTCCCCATAAGCCCTTTCCAGTAGAATCGCTTCGGTTAACAAACAAAAGGCTCAAGGACAAACTGCCTTAACAAACTGCCCAACTTGACTTGTTGTTGTATTCATTAAGGCTCTTTCTGCCTGAGCTCACCGCATGACACGTGATCAATAATCCAATAGAAGCTACATTTAAAACAGCAAAATATTCAATGCAATATGATGCAACACAATGCAACACAATTTGCGACTAATTTTCAATTGAAAACAAAAGAAAGTGTTCGCTTTGAGGCCCAGGCTCCACGGTGGGGTTAATTGGGATAGGAGCATATTTTATAAAACATGTTTACTTGCTGCCATCTGTAATTAAAAACATGATAACCTGTAATTAAAACATGAAAAAATGAAACGATGCATTATTTCTGCCTGGAGACAGCTCAAGTAGTCTTCGTAAGGAATAAACCACAAAGGTTATTAATTATTAAAATAATTAGTAAAGGGGCATTGTGATGAAACGGGGTTGGTGTTACCACACAAAAGTTCCTATAATGATGCCCTAAAGTGTTTTATTCCTCTTATACTCTACAAGAGAACTTTCTTGGTCTCTCTCTCTCTCTCTCTCTCTCTCTAATTTGCCGAACTGCTAAATCCTATTGGGGTCACTTAAAGTCTGGAGCCTAACTCAGCCAACACTAGGCGAAGGTGAGACACACCCTCAACAGCTTACAAGACCAATAGAGAGCCAACACACGCAACCATTCATAGTCACGCTCACACATAGGGGCAATTTAGAATAGCCAATTAGCATAATGTATATGTCTTTGGACTGTGGGAGGAAACTTGCATGGGTTTCCTCAGAGTACCCTGGTTTCCTCCAACAGTCCAAAGACACCAACAATCTCGTCTAAAATGCCCATAGGTGAGAATATGTGTGTGAATGATTGTGTCTGTGTTAGTAGTGTAATAAACTTGTTCAAGGTAGAACTCCACCTCTCACCCGAAGTCATCTGGGATTGACTCCAGCTTCACCCAAGACCCTGACCAATAAGCGCAACAGATAATTGAAGGATGGCATTTAATGGTGTGGAATGTCTGCAAAACAAGCTACTTTCTGTTACATTATAACATCAATAAAACAACTGGATATTGATAGATAACACATGGATATTCCTGAAAAAGATGGAATAGAATTTAAAGCTAATTCAAAGTTTTAGTATATACTACACATAAACAATAGCAAATCAAACTAAAAGAGATTTTTATGACTTATTTTTTTTTACATTTTTAAAACCTGACAGTGTTTACAAGTGCTTCATTATGGCATTTTTTGAAAAGTTTGGAAAGGTGCCTTTTTTAGCTTGAAAAATGTTATGGCCATATTGTGTATTCATACTTTTGGGACAGCATCTTGTTGAATTTCAAAGAGAAAAGTAGGTTTGGGGCCAAAAGGTTGCTGGTTCGATTCCCGAACCAACAGGAAAACTGCGTGGTGGCAGAGGGAGTGAGCAACACCTTACCGTTCCTCCACCTTCACAACTGAAGGCACCTAATCCTCAAAAGCTTTCTGGGTACCGCAATGTGGCGGCCCACTGCTCCAAATGTGTGTGTACTCACTTTGGTTGATTTAAATGCAGAGCCTAATTTCATGTGCGGGATTAATACAGTATATTAAAAAAAAATTATTCTGATTTGCAAGGTGAGTAATAAGCAATAAGGATGTACTACAATGGCAATAGTGCGATCTGATTTGTCTGCTACATCCAAGTGAATAATGCTTGAATCAAAATTACACAGTTTTTTATGAGCATTCCAGTACATTTACAGCATTTGGCAGACACTCTTATCCAGAGCGACTTACAATTATCATTTTTATACAACTGAGAAATTGAGGGTCTTTCTCAATGGCCCAACAGTGGTGATAGTGGGAATGAACTGCTCACCTTCGGATCAGTAACCCATCGCCTTAACCACTAAGCCACCACTGCCAGTAGATAGCATCATCGTTACTATGCTTCAAAATGGAAAAATAAGTCATAAAATCTCGTTCCAGTTGGTTTTTCTTGTGTTTCCCATAGTATATACCAAAACGTCTTTAGGGAATGCTGTTTTATTTTGTTTCTACAGGACTGAGGTAAACAGAACAGACACCGTATAGCTGGCTGAAAGCGCAGGGCTAACTGGCCTGCATCAGTGTCATGCTTAACATGTGTAACAATAAACTATAAAAACTATTTTAAAAAGTGGTTTGTTTTCTTGTGTTTCCAATAGTCTGTATTAAACACCTTTACAAAGCGAGATTACATTTATGTTGTTACTCTACCTTTGTTTCTGAACAGATGCCGTTAGCAAAACAGGGCTATTAACTAAGCTGTACAGGGAATACTGCACCTTCGCCCAGAGTTGGCTGGAATTTTAGTTCCAGTTCAGCTGGACAGGAAAAAGCATGGATCATAAGATGACATGAAGCGTTTAAGGCAGCACATAGTTCACTTGCCTCAGTGTCAAGATTAAAACATGTAAATACAATCTATAAAAATTCACTTTAATTTGCTTTTTATTAAGTTTCTTTCTGTATATTACCACCACTTCTGTTAACTGTAAACTCTTTAAAGGGCTGCAGTTGCACATCTTTTTTCCCGCACCTATCTGTACTTGTCTTTGTCTGTCATAATAAAAAAAAATTACATAAATAAATAAACCATAAAAATCTCTTTTTAGTGTGCCTTTTTGCAGAGGTGGTAGTATATACTGATACACTTATACACCTCAGGCTCAGGCGATGTCGCAAAAATGAATATTCTGTGATATCCACCTCACCCTCGGTGCATAATTGTTAACTATTGAATAAGGAGGAGTATGATATAGGGAATTATTTTGTTGAGAGTTATTTGCCGAGGTCAAATAATTTTCTATCATACGAAAGCTGCTTCAGTACTCACTCTCTCAGGCACTACGGTGGTGTAGTGGTTAGCATGTCTGCTTTACAGAAAGATGGTCCTGGGTTCGAGTCCCGCTGGGGCATTTCTGTGTGGAATTTGCATGTTCTCCCTGTGCTTGTGTGGGGTTCTTCCAGGTCCTCCGGTTTCCTCCCGCAATCATGCTCAACATGCACATTTGGCTAACTGCCTGTTCCAAATTGCCCCTAAGTGTGAGTGTAAATGGTTTTATGTGTTGCCCCGTGATGCTCTGGCGAGCTGTTCAGGGTGTATCCTGCCTTCGCCCAGTGTCAGCTGAGATAGGCTTTAGCTTCCCTACGACCCTAATTTTAGGAGTACATGGTTTGGGAAATGAGAGAGATCCTTCTCTTTTTCTCTCCCTTGAAGTTAATAAGACAAAAATAAACAAAATGTATTTTCCATGTCAAAACATTTCCAGTGTAATGTATGATGTTTATAAATGACTGACACTGGAGACTCCTTTTAATTAAACATTACAGAAAAAGTGAACAAAACAAATATTACATATATTTACATTTAAATCATGGAGTGTGTGTTGTAAGAGTCCCTTTGAATGAGCTGTTATTATAGAATTGATAATATATTTGAACGAGTGAGTTTAAACCTAAATCAAACCAGTTGATAATTCAATGCAGGTACTGAAAACACCCGTGGTGTTTTTTCTGATCATTTCCAGTTATTTTGCTTAATAGCTTTGATAAAATATCCCACTTTAAGTCTGAGTGCGTGTGATTACTGTGACTCAGCCATAATCGGTCTATGGTAGGACTAAATAAGGTCTACTTACTTGTATACTGCCTCTGAGTCAGTATTTTCATACACGACAGCAAAAGGAATGTGCAAGGTGAAGTGCACTTAATGTTTTTGTCTTGTTCTCTGAAATAGGGTTTTAGTCACAGTTTTATTCATCAAAAACTTCTTCCCCCCAAAATTCTGTATTCTCTGATTATTTTTGCAGATGATTCTGCAGTGATTATTTTCTCAACGCCTCTTGCTTGACTCTGCAAATCTCTGGCATTTGTGCAGCTGGGAAAGAAAACAGGAAGCATGAGTTAGCAGCTTTCACTCGGATATTTCTGTTACACTTACTGATGTTGTTATATTACTCTCAGTCATTTGCCAAACCAATTCTGCTAGGGTCGCGGAAAAGCTGAAGCCTATCTAGGCGAAGGCAGGTACACCCTGAAACTTACCAGACCACTGCAGGGCCAACACACACATAACCATTCATACTCACACCTAGGGGCAATTTGGACCAGCCAATTAGCCTAATGTGCATATCTTTGGACTGTGGGAGGAAACCGGAGTTCCACACAACCCCACACAGAAACGCCCTAGCAGAGCACAGAACTCGATCCAGGACCTTCTTTGAGTGGGACAGACGTGCAAACCACTACACCACCATGCCACCCTGATTATATTGATGGATATACAAATTTATTAATTGCTGACTAAAAAAAATCAGGATATTGTATTATAGACAAACTAAGACAATGCCGCATGTCTGACTGATCATTTTATGTAAAGTTTATTTGTACGTGTTCCTAATCAGGGATGAGCAGTGTTCATAATACATGCATCCTAAATAAAATAAAAAAAATACCTATTTCATATCCAAACAAGGATTTATATTTTAAATGGTGAATGAAAATGGTCTTATATTTCACATTAAAATACTTTGCGTGTTTTGTGTTTTATTTTGAAACCTTAACAATACTCTAAAATTATTTCTGTGAGACATCAAAGTGATAACATCATAAACATGTCAAAGGATCCATGTGGTGAGAGAGAGAGAGAGAGAGAGAGAGCGAGAGAGAGAGAGAGAGAGAGATAGAAAGAGAAAGAGAGAGCGAGAGAAATGAAAAGAGAGGATAAAGTAAGAAAGAGAGAAGTGTGTGTGTGTGTGTGTGAGAGAGAGAGAGAGAGAAAGAGAAGAGAGAGTAAGAACGAGAGAAGAGAGAGCAAGAAAGAAACAGAAAGAGAGAGAAAGAGAGAGAGAGAGAGTGTGTGCGCGCGTGTGTGTGTGTGTGTGTGTGAGTGAGAGAGAGAGAGAGAGAGAGAGAGAGAGAGAGAGAGAGAGAGAGAGAGAGAG
>JBCNYH010000024.1:29551561-29562089 GCA_039654325.1 Tandanus tandanus
ACACACACACACACACACACACACACACACACACACACACACACACACACACACACACACACACACAAAAAAACAACAGCCACACAACATCTACCCACTGAGTTTTGACTGATGTTATACTTATTTTATGTTATACTCTATGTCCTGATGAACCAGTATAAGAATGTATTCACTGATAGTGACTTTAAAGCACTTCTGTATGTCGCTCTAGATAAGAGTGTCTGCTAAATTTATGCTATTGCTAATTTATTGCTTTCATACCAACGGTCAATTATACTTAACAAGTATTATAAAGAAATAACAGACTGCTGAATGCTGTGACAAACCAATCAGAATCAAATATTCCAATGAGCCGTGTAGTAAAGAAAAATAACCAAAATCTTCACTCTTTCAAACTGATCAGATTCAGGAAATTAGCATCGCTGTAGTGTTATGTGTTTTGTTTTTTACATTATATACAGTACATATACAGTATTTAACAATTATCCATTGAAGGGGAGATGGATATCGCTCAAGTGTCTGTTCTATTCAGAAATATTCACCAAGCCTGAGACACATAATTGCTTTAGTGTGTACTGCATGGTAAAAGTAACAACAACAAAAAAAGCACACTAAAAATTGTTTTTTTTTTTTAAAAACATATTTTAACCATGACAGACTTGTTCAGGTTCAGCTTTGTACCCCAAGCGGAACTAAGTGGTTACTAGGTTAAACGTTAAGTCGAATTATTTGATTATATTTCTTATTTTGAGAGACTGACTTCTAACCTAACTGGTAAGGGTTAAACACAAGAAAAAACAAACTAACACCAGATTTTTATGCTTTATTTTTCCATTTTAAAGCGTGATAATGATGCAAGTGAGCATGAAAACCGAAAGTGTCTGTCATATTGATTTTCGCATTATCCACTTGAATAATAAATTTGAATCCCAAGATAGTGGACAAACCAGATCACACTGTTCCTGTGTAGTATATGCTTAAATATATGAGAAGTTATTCTCATGATATTGTGTTTTGGCTAAAAAGGACTTCATAATAGTGGCACTCCACTGTGCACCATAGTCATGGAATATGAAGGATGGATGTCTTGTGTCTGTCTATTGTCCTTCACGTGTCCCACAGTATAAAACTAGCCCAGTTGACTTAATTTTGGATGGCTGTCTCCTGTCCGCATGTTCCATGACAACACTTGTCAAGGACATTGAAACCCATGTATGCATAATAAAAAAATGTATGAGTCTTCCAGGGAAGATTTGTGTCAACTGCACTGGTTATTTCCATAAGCATTAAAAGTCCTAGCATAAAATATTGATTCAACACCAATATTAAATAAGATATGGACAATAGAATTATGTTCTGATGATTCTGTAAAAGTTTTGTAATTGATTTATTACAAAAATAAAATAGGAGGTGTTTAATATTTAAATAAGATTCTGTGAAAGTTTGGTTGAAATATGTTGAATAGTTGAGGATAACAAGTAAATGTGACAACGGACAACGATGATGGACAATGACGATGCAAGATAAGACGTAGTAAGTCCTATGTGACGCTACAGCTTCGCTGGCAGGCAACACAATAAACACAACTCACAAAACCTTTATGCGGAGCTTCAACCTTAGGCAGTGACCAAATCAATATGTTATTTCATCTTTTGAAGCTGCAATTGAACGTCTGCATTCTCAGTTAATGTAGATCATTTCAGCTGATATTAGTAGAGATGATGACTGAAAGCAGGAAAGCAGCACATTTCGAATAAATGGGTCACTTAAAAAAGATAAGAATATAATAAAAACAACTGTGGAACTGGAATTAATGTTTTCCTACGCATAATCTTAAAATGCAGGTGAATTATCTTACAGTAATAGAATGAACCTCACTATCTTATTAACATAACGCCTCATTTTCTTACTAAATTATACCCTAATGAGCACCTAAGAAGTCCCTGCTGCTTTATTCATCATAAACTCTTCTTCATCAGTCTCTCTGGAGCAGTAGGCTGTAAAAAATATGCCTTTTGAATCAAAAAGCGTGCATAATAATGCATTCATTATTTTAGAGACATGACCTGCATTGAAAACCTCAGATGTTCAACCAGCAGTATTTTAGTGATATTCTTTTAAATGGAAGATTCCAGATGTTTCAGGTCTTTTTAAGGTAAATATAATTTCTTTTAATATTATATATTAAATAATCTTGTTGAGCATTTCACGTCTGGACCTCACTTTCTTAGGCTGCTGCCCCCACGACCCGACCCCGGAACAAGCAGAAGAAGATGAAGATGAAGATAATCTTGTTGAACATTTTATAAATATTGTATCTCTAGAAGCTCTGAAACGGCACCACATCAGAGATACCAGATCTCCTTATTTTCTGAATAAAGCCATTTGAAAATGTTTTTTTTTTTTTTTCAGAACTTTGCAATAAAGCCGAAATAAAATGCACCACTATAAGGAAGCCACATTTTCTTAATTGTAGTGAAAGTCTCTTATTTCAAGCAAAATAAAATGAAATACAATTTGGCTTTTACTTGATCTAAAAGTAAGACTTTTATTCATTAACTTAGCTTGTATACCACAGAACAAGTGTTTATACAGATATGTTATTTCTTAAAATTAAAAAATGAGTATTACACTCTTGAAATAGGACGAGAGGGCAGTTGTTTTCAGTATACATGAGGTAAACTTAGCTAAAAATCTAATTTATCCAAAATACTTGCTGTGTAGGTGCTTTTAACAAGCAACATTTCCTATTTTAAGATTTTTAGCTAGAAATTTAGTACTGAGAGGTTTTTAGTTTATCACACAGAAGGGGAAGGAAAGGGCTGTAAGTCTGCCACAGATTTATAGTATTAAACCAAAGAAGACCTGCGTGTAATCACCATAACATACAACATGTCATTAAACTGAAATCTTATAATATTTTTGTGAATTAATTGACAAAGCTTTAAGTAACCCCGTATACAACTTTTCATTATGGAGAATTTTAATTTATTTAGAGAGCACGTTCTGACTACGCAAAAGCCAGAATGGGTTTAACTCCTTAAAGGACAAAAGATGTTTTGGAGAAGGAGAGGTAAAGTGTTTTCTTATTATTTTTACTTAAATGCCAGAACAGTGCTTGAAAAAGCCATTTTAAATGATGCATTAAGCAGATCGAGTCTTTTAGCCTTTCAGCATCTTAAATGAGCGCTTTTTAAAAACGCTTAGCATGAGCTTTAAAAGCCTGTGAGTGCCTGATCAAAAATTCAGCAGCCTCTGAGATTGGTGGTGTGCATCTCCTGTACTCCGTACATCACACGGCTTAGGGTTTCGTCTTTGTCAGGATCGTTCATCATGTTTTCAGCATTTATACCTGAATATGTATGTGTACATACAGTATGTATGTGTGTGTGTGTGTGTGTGTGTGTGTGTGTGCGTGCGTGCGTGCGTGTGTGTGTGTGTGCACTGCCCAAGACTCTGCTGGATACCTTGGAGAAGTGTATTGAAGAGGGCTTTATTGAAGATGCTCGCTGATGCACTGAATAAAACTCCTGACTCGAGATGTGCCCTTGAATATTTTATTACAGAGACATTAAATGTGACACAGAGGGGGAGAGAGAGAGAGAGAGAGAGAGAGAGAGAGAGAGAGAGTTATCCTCACCTGAGGAATACATCACTGTACTGAACAGGAAAATTAATGGAAAGAAAGAGCCTGGTTGCAGATGAATACTCATATTTTCATACCAAACAAAAAACAGTATGTATGCTGTCTGAATAGTCAATAGGCATTTAATAGTATTCAGTCAGTTCCAGAATGATCTACTAAATCCATATAATGCAAATTACTAAAACTATGCAAAAGTTCATAAAGCTGGCATATGCATGTTCCCACCCGCCTGCACCTGCCTGGCCGCCAAGCCAACGACAATACCATAACAATACCATGCAATGCCCTAATTGGCTGAGGGGTAAAAATGAAACTGTTTTTGAAGCAGTTGAGATAGCAAATTCACAAAACAATTGACTACAAATAGATAAAAATAGCCCTTCTATAGAACATCGTAACCCCTCAGCCACTACGCCTCAAACGCATGGAGGACAAAAGCCATCCCTCACACGAACAGTTTCGGAACATTTTATTAGCCACCCTACACTTATTTTTAGGTTATAGGCCTATGCAAAAGTTCAGAAAGCTGGCCTGTGCATGAGCCAAGCAATGGCCAGGACAAAGTTATTGTCATGCCACCTGCCCGCCCGGCCGCCAAGTCAACAACAATACCCCTCCAGCCATAACTGGCTGGATTAAGAATGCATGGTAGTGGTGTGTGTGGTAAGAAATTAGTGGAAACATGTTTGACGTAGGGAAAACCTGGCATGGATGTTGTAAGGATGTAGTCTGATCTTGAAAACGGCACATTTTTCAATTTTGGCTATGCCTCTGCTACTTTCATCAAAATTTTCAGGAAGCAGTGTGCTCTACATGATCTTTGTGTGTGTGTGAAGGGGTATTAGTTAATGCTCTACACATCCAGGTCAAAGACGGGTAAATGGTGGCATTCCCCTGTTTTTTTTCTCATCAGCCCATGCCTGCAAATCTGCCATCATTCAATTTTTTTTTTTCATTCTGATGTTTGATGTGATCATTAACTGAAGCGTGGGACCTGAACTTTCTTGCTTTTTTCATTACTGCAATGTGATTGGCTAATTCTTGAACTGCATGAACGAGCAGGTGCACAGGTGTTCCTGATGAAGTAGATGGTGCGTGGATCTTACTATAGGAATGGAGTTGAAGTTGCCATGCCATGCACAGGTTGTTTGGGATGCAATCACTGGTAATGGACAGAAAAAAAAGCAAAACGTCTGAGGGAAGAATTTTGGATGTATTGAGAAGGGAAAAAGAAAACCATTAGCTCTGATGATAATCAGGAGAGAAAGAGGAAATGCTTTTTTTCATGACGAAGCGTAACTAGAGCCAAGCTTTCCACGTCTGAGATCAGTTCTCCTGGCAGATTTCATTAAATAAATGAGTGTCTGATGTAGCGTATGGGAAAACAGTCCAACTGTATGTTATTACATTACGTTATTAAATGGATTTATTTGGCAGATGCTTTTATCCAGAGTGACTTACGGGCAAGATGATACTCAATCAGAGCATATAAAATATAAAATGCATGCAGGTAGCAAAATGAACAAAGTCAACAATATTACTTATACAACTGTACAGTGGAACCTCCACTTTAGCCGCCTCATGGAACCCAGTTGTAGATGATTTTCCTGTAGTAGAATCTCCTGATGTTTTTTTTCCTCTGATACTACAGAGATTTGCTAATAGTTACTGTTTTCAATGAAAGTATGACACATTATACATTTTCATAACTTACAAACCTAAACTTACTTGACTGACTGTTATTTGTGTCCCAGATGTTCCCCTAAAACACTCGCTTGCTTTATTAGGAGTAGGTTTTTGAAATGAAAGTAAATACATTGTAAAAAAAAAAAATAATAATTGTAATAATAAAAAATACTGCATCATGTAAAATGCAAACCCAAACAAAAACTAATGATCAATTATGCACCAAAGGCGATATTTTTCTATTTTAAAGTGTGATAATGACACCTGCTGACCAAGTGTCTGTTGTTTTGATTCAAGCATTATTCACTTGAAATATTGTCAAATCTATATGTTTAAATGTGTACAGTATAAAACCACATCATTGATCAGTTTTGCTGCATATCACTGCTGAGCATATTTAACAGGCTTCCCGAAGTAGGACAGGATGAAACAGCTAATGAGAGCATAGCATGCTGTATACTGTGTTTTTGCTGCCCTTGTTATCTGATACTTGAGCTGTCTGTGGACTCAGATGACCTGAACAGAGAGTTCTGAAAACTATCACAGTCACTTTGCTGGCAGTGTTTTCTGAGTTCTTTGATCAGGAGAGTGGCCTTGGGTTTGATGGAGCTGTCTTTCTTATATTAAGGGTTGTGTTGAAACATATTTAAAAATAAATAAATAAATAAAAGCCTTCAGGAAATGTTTGAGTTTAAAGTTGTACATTTAACTTTCAATAAACTGGGAAGTTGGAAAGCGTGGGATTATTGTCTCAGAGAATACCAAAGTGTATTCTCATAAATTTACAATTTCAGGGAATTTTTCATTTTATTTTTATTGTGCAAACATAATAGGTTTCTCAATTGTTTTTTCTCACAAATTCACAGTTTTCCATTGAATTATTACCTCCTCCCCCAGCACCAGAACTGTTTACTTATTTATTTGTTTGTTTTATGTACAATTTGCGTATGTAATCGTCTGTCATAAAAATTACATTAAACACTTAATGCCCACCCCCAGTGCAGCTAACTGGGTTATCAAAGGCAGGCCATGTCTCTCACTGTCTATGGTGAGAGGCATGTAAAAGAACCATTGCTGATTTTAGACAAGAGTAGGCTGCATAGCCGTCAGCGTGTTTCTACCCTGCGATGGCCTGGCGAGCTGTCCAGGGTGTACTAAGTCCTCGCCCAGAGTCGGCTTAGATGGGGGCCAGCCTCCCCGCGACCCTAATTAGGATTAAGCGGTTCAGAAAATGAATGAATGACTTAATGTCCAGCATAACTCTTTTGGTGGCATTCTAGCTAGTTAGGTCATGCCAACATTAGCTTAGCTTGGCAATTGTTAACTCACTAACAGTGAAATAGCTTAACAGGATTTAAACAATTTCAACAGAAGATAAAATCTTTAGAAGCACTTTGGTCATTTTGAGTCCTATGTTTCAACTCAACTTTAACTTTACTGCACCTCTCTTCACTTTACTTCATGAACAGATAACTGTGATTCACATTTGGTCTAATTAATCTAAAATCTCTATTTTCAACATTTGAATTGAAACTTTGTATTTGACTATAAGCTGTGGATTACAAAATAAATAAATAAATAAAATTATTTACATTAAATGTTCTATATCACTTTTGATGTGACATATACAGTTTAATATTTAAATATGAAATTTATAGCTCTCATACATATCCCTGTATAAGTAAAACAGATTTTCCCCATATTCAGACACACACACACACACACGCGCGCGCGCGCGCGCGCACACACTTACACTGCTCCATGTCGTCTCTCTGCAGGCTGATTAATTGCTTTTCACTTCAGTTCCAGTGCAGATTGATTGTATGCATGCAGATGAGGCACCTCACAGAATTAGCCCCTGCTCTCATCCTGCTCTTAACACCACAACGTCAGACTCCAAATCTCACGACTAGCACCATGATGTCCCAGGTTGCCCCTCTGTGTTAACGTTAGGCACTCCTTTTTGCCAGGATATCCAAATCTGCCAGATCTTTAACATGCAGGAGTGCAGCGGACCGTGCCATCATGGTGCCTTGTAGCAATTTTAATGAGCTAGAACTGGGAAGTTTATTATCAATATAAAGTATTACTAAAAGTGTTTGTTATATGATGTTGATTTATTGATGTGATTTATGAATTTTCTGCCAGATTATGTGTAATCGAATTTTTTTTAGTTTGGGTGAACTTTTAGCTGATGTTTCATCTCTAGCTATGTTTGCATTGTACATCAATGTAATTGTATTTCAAATATGGTAACCATAACAACAACAACAAAAAAATCACGTGAATGAAATGTTAGTATGGTGTTTCAGGTGGGTTGTTCTCATGAATGTCCTTCATGACTTACTCTCTGGGGATTTCATTAATCTTTAACTATTAGTGTTTTCGAAAACGAATTTAGTGGACCTTCAAACAGAAGGGACTGATGTAGGTTTGGATGAGGTGGATTTGAAGGTTGCGTGTTGCATGTGTTGGATATCTGTTGTGGGGGAAATAGGTCAGGTCTGTAAGTCACATTGTACGATGTTCATACTGAAGTGATAAGATTGAAATGTGAGACAAATAAAACTCTCATACGACTTCTCTGTATTTCTCGGTTGATGTACGACCACTGTACGACTCAACCTAGCAATAAAAAGACTTTAAAATGTCATACATTTAACATGGGTTTATAAGGAAGTCTCGTGGATTTAACATAGAACAAACATTGGGACTATTGTAAGAGAATCGTATAATTCTGAGGACATCAGATGACCCAGAAGTGTATGAAATTCGTATGTCCATCAAATGTAAGGCCTCGTAGGGCATGGCATAACAGGTTAGGAAATGGACCTGACATCAAGAAAAACCTATGAGGTGGAATTTTTTTTTTTTAATAAATTCAAAACTCAGTAACAAGTCTGTTAGAGCATTTTCCATCACGTCCATCACATATTCCATCTGTTGTGCGACTTACTGTATGTGACAGGAGCTTAAGGCAGCGGTAACAGCTGTACAGGTCATATCTTATGCTATGTTTAATATAACTGAGAACTCTTTGAACACTCTGTCCCCTTTCATACCTCAGAGCGTCACGGTCACGTCTTCGGTTCCATAGTGATTAGCCAGTTAATCTGCTGAGTTTTGCTCTGATCATAATTGCTCTGTGTAAGACTCATACTCTTTGCCCTTTGCCTGGGATTTACACTGTTGATTTAAAACCGAGGAGACAACATCAGGACAACATCACAAATCACACAAGGTTGTCTGGCTTCAGAGGCTAAATCAGTGACGTGGAGATGGATTGTAAAATATTGCTTTATAATCCTATAAAATAACATTCGCAAATCGTCTGTGGGAAAACAAGTAGCGCTGGCTCAGTGTTTGTAAGGTTCAGTATTAGTACCAAGAAGGGTTTGAGTTCACATGCTAGGACTAAGTCAGAAAATCTACTGGACTTTTTTAAAGTCCCCATGAATTTGATTGGATGTTGACATACAGGGCGGCTCGGTGGTGTAGTGGATAGCATGTCTACTTCATAACAAGAAGGTCCTGGGTTTGAGTCCCAAGCTCGACAAGGCCGTTTCTGTGTGGAGTTTGCATGTTCTCCCCATGCTTGCATCGGTTTCCTCCAGGTTTTTCAGTTTCCTCCCACAGTCCAAAGACACTAGGCTAATTGGCTGTTCCAAATTGCCCCTATGTGTGTATGTGAGTGCGAATGGTTGTGTGTGTTCTGCCCTATGATGGACTGGTGAGCTGTTCAGATTTTACCCATCTTTGCCCAGAGTTGGCTGAGATAGGCTCCAATCTTCCCGTGACCCTAATAGGATTAAGCGCTTTGGCAAATAAATGAATGAAGAAATAAATATTTTCACCAAAAACACAAGTGCCATAATTACTGGCATCCCTGGAAATATATAGTGAACACATTACAACAGGGACTTATATAATAGACTTATAGTGAACACAATAGAATTAAAGCATGTTTCCCATGTAAATTGTACATGTTTGAGTTGACTGGAGTGTGTAGGAACTAAATCTGTAATCTCTGACCTACTAATTAAACAAATATGAGGTGACACAGAGACAAAATTCACAGTCATCCAACAACATGGGAAGAATAGAGAACACACAAACCAAATGAAGAAGTGTGTTTACATTTATAAGTGAGGGAACGCTTCTAAAATAATAGTTACTTGCTTGAAAATTATTATTTGTATTGGTAGGGTAATAATGATAAAAGGTGGACATCAACATTTTCTCTCATTTTTTTCAGTGTGAGATGACGTTGTGATCAATGTATTTTTTTTCCAACCATATCTTGTAAAACCATTTTCACTAATGTTTACAAGGGGTGCCAATAATTCTAGAGAGCATTGTAAAAAGAAAACAAAAGCTTCATAACTTTCAAGTTAGATAATTGAGAGAAATAGGGTAAGTAGTAATGCAGGACATGAGAAAGGGGCGGGGCTTCCAGGGTATCATTCATATCATCCTAGATTGACATGTTGATTGGTTTGGGCAGGATAAGAAGGCTGATCTTTCACAGCGGTGTATTCCAGTCTGAAAATGTGAGTTCCTGCATATTAAAAAATTAACAATCAAAATGTTATTTTGTTTTGCAAACTAAGGATTTTGACTGTATATGGTATAAAATGTTAAAATATACACATTGTGAAGAGTTTTCTCAGACCCCCACACATTCTAAGTGTGACATCCAATACACTGCGTATTTATAAGACACCAATGCAACAAGTGTGTCCTTGATCTCAGTCATTCGTCTCACCGATCTCATCTCCTGAAAATGTAGCACTGGGAATAAATCTTCATCATTATGGATTACCTTTTTATTCACTGGACTTTATGAGGGGTCTGGGGGCATCAATAATAATTAATAATTTTATTAATTATTTTTATAGGACAATTGTGTGTGTGTGTGTGTGTGTGTGTGTGTGTGTGTGTGTGTGTTTGTGCGTGTGTGTGCTTCCACCTTTTTGTATGTGTGTGAGTGAGTGTGTGTGTGCATGCGTGTGTGTGTCTCTGTCAGTGTGTGTTTCCGCCTTTTTGCATGTGGGTGAGTGCGTGTGTGTGTGTGTGTGTGCTTCCACATTTTTGCATGTGTGTGTGTGTGTGTGTGTGTGTGTGTGTGTGTGTGTGTGTGTGTGTGTGCGTGTGTGTGTGTGTTTCCGCTTTTTTGTGTGTGCGCGCGTGTGTGTG
>JBCNYH010000024.1:29567514-29583110 GCA_039654325.1 Tandanus tandanus
TGTGTGGGGGTGTGTGTGTGTGGGTGTGTGTGGGTGTGGGGGAGAGAGAGAGAGAGAGAGGGTTTGTGTGTGGTTTGGTCCCCCAGATGCACCCACACACACACACACACACACACACACACACGAATAATGATGACTGGATGACATCCAGCAGAGGTGAGACAGAGTGAAATATGAGGCCTGTTTTAATAGATAAACACACACCGATGGTCCGCGTCTCTCTCTGCCGATGATGCGCCCTACGTTTGGGATAACGAATGCTGCATTGTTCAACCCTGACAGCTAATTCCTCTCAGGAGCGTGAGGACATTTAGCACTTTCACTCGGAGGCATCTGAGTTTGAAGCAGTCCAATTACAATTATATTTACAGTTAATATTAACGAACTCTAATAAATACCAATAGTGATAATGATAATAAATGCAAGCTGCACTGCAATTAAAAGGCCAAATCACGGCATGAGCCATTTCATTTGGCTCTCTGATGGTGCCATATTTTTAATGGAGATGTTTTAGTTCATTCTTTTACCACAGAGATGGATATTTTTATATGGTGCAATGACACAAAACATATGGTTGATCTTTAGACTGTGGTCTTAAACCCACCAGCCAAGTTGTAATGACATTTACAGACTCAATTGTTCTTTGTGTCTATGTGTGTGTGTGTGTGTGTGTGTGTGTGTGTGTGTGTGTGTGTGTGGGTTTTCAAACCACACTACTATTAACAATATTATTTCAAAAACAACAAGAAAATAGAAAAACAGTTTTCTTCACCATGTCTCCTTTAACTGTGGCTCCTCCACATCCTGAATACTCTTTGCTTCACTTTAATGCTTTCTGTTAAATCCTGCTTTCATATGTATTTAGTTTGAGTGCTGTTATTCTTCACCACACTTCAACAGGGGTTAATTACCACAGATCAGTTCACTCTAGTGGGGTTTACGTAACCAGAGGAAAACACACCCATATCTCTGGATTTATTCAGTTGCACTGAGACGCGGTTTTGTCCACTTTAATTGACCACAAAACCTCTGTGACTTTTTAACATGTCAATTTTTGACATTGTTCAGTGAAGTTAATTCCACTTCAGAGCCTGTACGATTATTACAGTCAGAGCTGCAGCACACCACATCTAACCTGCTTTTGTATAGGATATATGGTGCTCTCTCCTCTATTTTACCCCCTTCTCATTTGCTTTGTTTGTTGCTCTCTCTCTCGCTCTCTCTCTCTCTCTCACACACACACACACACACACACACACTCACACGCACTGCATCATGAGTCATACCATAAGCACGGGAATGAAATGAACAGCTTCTTTTTTTTATGGGAAACGATTTCCCATCATGCATTTTTTTTTTCAAGTGGTAAAATCTCTCAAAACAGCCTCATAAATTTAAGTTTAATTTTTGGCTCATGTGTTACAGTGGTGTAGAGGGTAACGGTGACATCTTACAGCTTCCCTGATCGATCTTGAGCTCAGGTTATGGAATTACATTCACTCTGTGTCCATGTGGGTTAACTCCGTTTTCTCAGAAACAGACTAGAATGTGGATTAACATGGATTGAGGTGTGGTGCCCTGTGATGGTCCATTCCAGTGTATAATCTTCATTTACGGTGAGGGCTTGTGGAATACATTCCAGAACCAGCAGATCAGGATACAGCACTTACTGAAGATAATTTTTTTTTCTCATTTCCGCAATATCTCATCAGGAATGTGTTTGGATAGTGGTGAGTGTGTGTCCGTAGATAAGCAGCACAGCTTCTCACTGTCCTTCTTCATCTCATTTTCCTCAGTCTCATTTCAGGAACTGTTTATTTATTCACCAACACAAACAAGAAATATAAACACCGATATTGGTGGTGACTCTCAAGTGAGGGGTGACTAAAATATTCAGATAAAATCCATGCTGAAGTTCATTATGATAGACTGATTGACACATCCATGTGCAATACATCTGAGATGTGCTTAAGTCAGCTCTTCATTTGAATTTTATTTGGGATGCAGAAAAATCCCATCAGGTAAAAATGAACGGTTTACATGATGTGTGAAGAGACAGATTAATTTCATAAATCATAATTCATTTTAAAAATAAAGAAGTTTGACAAGCCATTGCCCAATCAATCTGTGGCTCAGCAGTTATCACTGTCACCTCACACTTAGAAGGTTGTGTGTTCGAATCTCAGCTGAGGGCCTTTCTGTGTGGAGTTTGAATTCATTCATTTATTTGCGGAACTGCTTAATACTACTAGGGTCGCAGGAAGGCTGGTGCCTATCTCAGCCAACTCCTGAACAGCATGTCAGTCCATCGCAGGGCAACAAACAGTGTAACCCTAACCCTAACCTAGGGGCAATTTTGAACAGCCAATTAGCCTAATGTGCATTTTTTTTTTTACTGAGGGAGGAAACCGGTGTACCTGGGGGTAACCCATGCAAGCACAAAGAGAACATTCTGCCATGTTTTGGTGATTATATTACAATGCCTTACAAATTTGATTGAATATGAAACACAATCTACAACATGGTCATTGAAACTAATATAAAGAAGGCACACATTTGAACATGTGCTACATCATCACTAGAGTTTGTTTACCTTTAAGTACTTTACCCAGTATTTTGCTTCTTAAGAAGAATATTTAGATATTAGAGGTACCCATATAGTAACCTCTAATTACACACATACCAATAACCTCTAATTACACTCAGGGACTGTTTAACTGCCTCCCAACATGACTGCCTTTTTATTCTCCCAAACCTTCACGAAGTATTAATCTTCACTAAAAGCCTTGGCGTGTACAGTATTTATTCTGGACCAACATGAGTTTTCCCCAGCATGCTTAGCAGCACACCTACAGAATTAATGTACAGAGATTCCAACATCCTGAAGGTTCTTCTCTGTTCTGGGTTCATGTTTTAACTGTAGACATTTCACCTCTATAAAAAGCTCAGCTAGTCATCTTTCTTCACCATACATTACACTATTTCCATCATCTCAATTACAATGAAAAAAAACCCCATTAAGGTCAGAGGCAGTTTATGATTAAAGTTCCTGATTTCTAAACATTTGTGGAAGTTAGGACTAAAAGTTTAATCTGAACAGCCTTATAGTACAGAACAGCCTAGATCTCCGAGGTGCAAAAAAAAAAAATGTCTCACTTCACTTCCTGACGTGTTTATCCAAAATTTACACTTATTATTATTATTATTATTATTATTATTAGTAGTAGTAGTAGTAGTAGAAATAGTAGTAGTAGTAGTACTAATAGTAGTAGTATACTTTGTGTACTCCAGGAGAAATGGAATGTGTATGATGCTAAACAAGTAGTTTCCTGTACTTTTATTTTTCATTAATTTTATTGACATTAACTACATTAGGTTGGATGATGAACTCCATTTGGGCTAAATAAAATTGTATGTTTTTCCAACCATATTACTGTAAAGTACAATACTGTGGACATAAAAAAAAACCTTCTACCTACATACTGGCTAGATTTTTAAGGTAAATAAAAAGACACACTTTTTACTCCTTAGTGACTGCTTAGCATCCAATCACTTTAAATCAGTTTCAAGTTCCAAGCAAATTCATCAGTGTAGAAAAGCTATCAATAGTTCCACTCATTTTCATGCTACACAACATAACTAGCATGATCTTTCAGTCTCACTGTACTTCAGTAAGTTAGCAAAGACTCAAAAACATCTTTGACTTTGTGGAAGGTGTGAACTCTGTGTAACTGCTTTTGAAAAAAAAAAATCTCTTTTAAAAAAACACCAACCCCACATTGCGCAAAGATTACGCTAGTTTCCTAATGCTGACTATCTTCAACTAAACTAGCCTATTTTGTTGTTTGTTGTTGTTGTTGTTGTCGTTGTTGCTTATCCCAGATTAGTTTAGCATCAAGCTAATAATAATTGACTGGACATCACTTTAATTCTTAATTATCATTAGTCATGCAGGTAAGGTTGGTTTAAAATTGAAATCATTCAAGAAGACTCAATTTTCCTTATTAACTGGTGCACATGTATAATTTATACTATCTAAAAATGGTGTTTGATGCTAACATTTGGCGAAAGTTTGTTACTGAATTTCAGAGACATCATGAAATGAGTGGGGGTTTTCCTTTAATATGATATATTTACAGTTGGCTTTGTCTCTGTGACTATTTCTCCGTGCAGAAAATTTGTTAGGGGGAAATGTATTCCATGAATTCTCAGAATAGTTAATCATGACCCTAGTTAGTGTTAGCTAATTGTAGAGTTAGCATTTTAGCTTCTTATCAGCAAGATTCAGAACCTCCATTACGCTGATAAGCTTCCTTTGACTGTCACTTTTATTGGCCTTGGCAGTGCAAAAATAGAGCCATTCATTAATAAAATGTGCTTTTTAAGTAGACTTTTCAATCACACACATGCACATGTGAAAGATTGTACACACACACACACACACACACACTCACACACACACACACACGCACACACACAGGCAATTGGAGATATGTGCAAAATTCTGAAGATAAGAGTCTCTGCACGTCATTCATTTGATGAAATATTCATTTTTTGGCTCTGTGATTTTTTTATTGCTCTATAAAAAGAATGGACAGAATGTAAATATGCATGTGAGCCACGAAATTAAATATTTTTTTTCTTTCTACATTCCTAGGCATATTTTTTGTTCAATTAACCAACACTTGCAAACATGACTCAGAATTTAAAAAAAGGGATAAAAATGAGAATCTATTATAAAACAGCACTTAACTACACACCATGTCGTGTCTCAGCTCTGTTTGACTGACAGGACTGTTTTAACAGGCACTACAGATCACCCAGAGATGTTTCTGATTTAAGAAAAAAACGGATTCTTCTTCCAGCATGATTAGATTACATCAGGTGGATAAGATGTCTGGTCATCCTCAAAATACAGACGTCTCAGAACACCCTTGCCTGAAGGTCAGTCTGATGCTAATGAGGCTAAATTGCTTCATGTGGTACTGTGTGTCTTTGTAGAACACTAATTAGGACAGTACTAGAGCTAGAGTTCAGACTTATAGTTATGTATCATTGATTTTCTTCAGGATCCTGCTCAAGGTCGAGTTGAATCCAGAACCGATCACAGAACACTTCAGAAATTTAGAGTTGCCAGTCAGCCTGAAACATTTTTACCACCACAAAAATATAAGGTAACATAAGCCATGTATGCCTTATGAATGCTCTCTCGGTTGCAGTGGTTGAATTGATCCAGTGTTTGAAACATGGTAATTTTCAACATGACCAAACTTTCCTTGATATAAGCCACGCCCTCCCAAAAAGCAAGGTAGCTTCCCAGCTCTCACGTATTCCGACAGATGTGCAAAGAACACTTACGGGGTAATGCTGCTTGACCCCGGAAAGCTAAAAATCATCTACTGTGGTCTACCATGAAGTCATTTAGGCTTTGTGAGACCAAGAATTTCCCTGGAATTTACTCTGGTGGGGTTGACACCTTAAAGATGGACCAGAGAGTTCTAAACACACCCTGCCAATACGTGAGTCATTAGAGGCACTTGAGCCAGGGGGTGAATTCCACCCTGCCACCATGTAAGTTGCTGGGGTCATACAGATCAAGGTGTGATTGGAGGTTAAATTACCTGAGAAGGGATATTAAGACTGTGATATTTGGCTTATTTTGGAGTGCAGAAGAAAGAGTTGGTCGAACTTCTGGTGTTTGGTGTGTTTATTCTGTTTCACTACGGTCATGGCGAAAAATATCCATAGGCTAACGAGCGTTACCCTATTGAGACGGCTGGCTGCTCCTATATCACGAGCCTGCAGCCATGCTATGAAAGGTAGATTGTGAATTGTCTGTTTAGTGCCATATCACACTAGCTGTTGCCCTCTTGTGATGGTTATTAGGATTGCTAGTTTGGGTATTTCACATAGGTAGTTGTGCTGAATATTTTGGGATTAACAAACTACAATTTCACATATAGTCACAAAAGCTCTTGATGCGAGTTTGTCACATTTAAACTTAATTTGGATTTACACTGTCGCTGTAATGCAGCGTTTCTCTATCCTTGTCCTGGAGACTCACTGCCCTACATGTTTTAAATGTTTCCTTCTAAATTATTTTATAATTCTAAAGTAGGAATCAATTTGATGCAAAGCAATTTAATGTAACTAGTTTGAAAGTTTGCTCCCGACTCATCAAATCAATGGTTTTTTTCATCAACAAATGAGGCAAAAAATCTTTTCCAAATAAAGCTGTACAGATTTCCCAAAGGTTTAGACCAAAGCCTCAGTCAGTAGTTTGCATTTCAAAGAAGCGCACTTCACCTCCAACAAGCCCCGAGAGACCCCAATCCTGTACAACATCCATGGAATTGGGGCAACGAATGCTGAAATGTAAGCATGACTTTGTTACATTGTGTGAAGACAGAACAACTCTTTGACTCTTGATGTCTGGAAATATAAGACGGAAAGTTAAGCTCTAATATCTATCAATATGTCAAGACTTGAAACTGTAAGTGTTGAGTAATGAGTAATGAAGTATCATGAAATCATTTACCAGCTACCATTTGTACTATTACAGAAGAAAACACAGAGGAAAAAAATACACTGATCATAGCAGTATGTTATAGATGGAATCTGGTTTTGGGATATAATCTTCTTCACAGTCTACTTGTTGCTTTTCAGCAGCTGTGTTCAGTGCTGGGAAATTTTGCTTTTCCCTGCGTGTGACTGACTTGACATCCGGAGGTGTAAATTGTCGTTATTGTACTGGGGTTAAGATGTCAGGACAGTACTGTAAGTGGATGATAAATGGTGTCATGGACCTCCGCATCTGTTCAGGGAAGGTGTTCCAGATTGATATGAATAACCCAGAATTTCATTTAAGCATTGAGTTCCTTTTTTGTTCTATTGAAGATACCAATTGTAATACTTTTTACTAGTTCAAATTACTTTATTAAATTACTTTCCCTGTCTTAGTTTCTTGCTACTCACCTGATATCATTTCACCTTCCTGACTACAGTATTTTAGGTTTTTAGTTTGCTTTCCCGCTGAATTCAGTAAAGCCCTGCATTTGATTCCATATCTGTACACGATTCCAGATGAGTTGAGCATGGTGTCCCACAAGGTTCTCATTTAGGCCTCCTTTAAATACACTGTTCTGTTCATGCAATAAAATTATAATCACTGTGAAAATTCTTCGGTTTCAGTGACTTAGCGGTTAGCACTGTCTGCTCATCGAGAAAGGTCAGAATTCGAATCTTGGGCAAGGGCGTTTCTGTGTTTAGTTTGCATGTTCTCCCAATGCCTGTGTGGGTTTCCTCTGGGTACTCCGGTTTCCTCTCAAACTCCAAAGACATGCACATTAGGTCAACTCGGTACTCTAAATCACACATTGGTGTGAATGTGAGTGTAAATGCAAAATACAGATAATGGATGGATGGATGGATTAACACTTCATCACAGTATTGTCATCTCATTTAGTTTACAACCCACTTTAAATGTGCAGTATTTTTTAAACAAGTAGAAGCAGTGCGTAAAGCTCTGTGGGACGGATGTCCCAGGATGGTAGCACCCCTGTCTGTGACATCATCACAGGGCTCTCTTTATCTTTCTTCTCTCGTTCTTATCCATGTTTTAAAAACCTTGTCCCTGTGCATTTATTTGACCAGCTACATGTCAGGGTGTACTGATCGTCTATGAGTGCTAATTACATAAAAATCTTCTCTTCTGTCCTGGATTAAACAAATTTTTCCCAATGCATTTACTTAGAAAAGCATGGCTGTGTGCTACTCTTGCTACAGAGATGATCACGCATCTCTGCATTAGCTGAGAGAATAAAATTGGTCTTGATATTCCCATCTCCTCAACCAGGTTCACTTCACCTCAAACACCAGAGACAGAGAAAGTAAGCAAAAGTGATAGAGAGTGATGTTTTAATGGGTTTCCTGCACTCTTGAGATATGAAATATTAATTAATAGAAGCAGGATGGTTATCCTACAGCCAGGGGCATACGGTGGGGTTTGAGCAAGAGATGGCATTTGATTGCAAGGGCAGACGTACCTGAAGTTTCTGGACAGGACTGCAAAGTGATCAAAAATCTACACTCTATCTAAAAATAGCAATTAAAGTAGGAACCTATCTGCTAAGCATCACCCTTCATCATCATCATCATCATCATCATCATGGCGAGCTTGCTTGGCAGTTCACGACACATCTCCTCCGATCATCTTGTTGCTCATGGCATTGGGCAGAACTTCAATGCGGTAATCAGCGTCTTTATCAACTGGTCGATGAGGGTCATGGACGGTGGGGTTCCAAAGTAGAAGGTCACTTGGTAACTCGTGTTGCTACTCCAGTAATGTCCTGCGAATCTCAGTCTGTTTTCAAATTGACTCACTGTGAGGGGGTACGTTGTCATAGCTAACACCAATTCTCAATTAAAACAGTACTTTCGTACTTACAGTACCTGTAGCATGTGTACTAGATGAGTTATGTAATGGCACTGTCTATATCTGTGTCTATTTAGTACTCTAAATATTCACATTTGTATAAGTAGGCATGGCCTAAAGTGGATGTATTCTGTTGATATTTTAGAGATTAAAAAATGAATAACTAATAATGATGGCACAGTGGCTTAATGATTAGCACTGGCTTAAAATCTCAAATAAGGGCTTTACTGTGTGTAGTTCGCATGTTCATGTGCTTGCATGGGTTCACACCAAGTACTCCGGTTCCTTTTACAATCAAAATTCATGCACATGAGCTCAATTGACTACTCTTAATCACCCATGAGTGTGAATGTGAATGTTTTCTGTGTAAGTCGTGCGATGGACTTCTTTGGCAATGCTTTTATGATTTTCTCAATAAACATGGCTTAAAGCTGTAAAACATTAACACAATAAATAACTTATTATAAATAGAAAAGAAATCTAGCCCACAAAAATGTATTGTGCCTAAAACAAGGACAGGTTTCTAATTAACATGAACATCTGCATGTGTATGTATGTATGTATAAATGTATGTATGTGCTTTAGACAACAGCTGTTTAGTATAGAATTTTTTTTTCTTTGCCTCAAACGGAACTATTCAGATCTCTAAACCAATCATCTAGAGGAAATAAGTTTTTATCCCACATGCCATCTGCTGCGCAAGCGTCTGTTCTTCCCACAGGAGAAATCTGCTTATGACAAAAGGTTTTTAAGAATCAATCTGTTTTTGAAGGGCCCCGTTCTCCTTCAAAAACAGTTCCATTATCCTAACGTGCTGCGAATGGAGAGTCACAAGCACAGCTTTCCTATTTACATCCCTCTCTCTTCCTCTCTTCCTCTCTCTCTCTTTCATAAAAATAAATAAATAAAAATATAAATAGACAGCATGTGGTGTTGGAAATGGTTATCTTGGGTCAGTTGCCTCTATGTGTGAGTGAAGCCCTCAGAAATCCAATAACTCGCCTCAGTGTGATATTCAAGACTGTTAAGTAAAAGGATCCAGCATCGGATCTGAACTTGAACATAGCTGCTTTATTTTATTAATTTGATAGCTGTGTCTATTATTCATGAGAGATAGAAGTTCATCATGAAAAAAATGTAAATGAAAACCTTAAACCAAAATTTCCAGACCATATAACAATTTCTAGTCACAGACTTATGGATCACAGACTGTGTGATCTCTTTTGTACACTTTTGTGGCCACAGGCTTCAGAATCCTGTGCACTGCCATTTGATTGTCTCTCTGAAATTTAGTCTACCTGAGCACTTTCTCGAGCAGAAACCCATCAGTATGATACAGTGAGCCTGAATCAATTATTTGAAAAAAAAAAGTTTTTTATTTTTATTAATTTGGGAGCATTGTTTGAGACACGGTGTCAAGGAAACATGGACAGATGTTAGCAAAAGAAAGCTATAATATTTCTCTGTTAAAATGTAAGTAAAATCTTACATCAGGGTTCCAAAAGTAGCATCTTCTTAGAGTTTTGCGGAGTTGATGTTGACTAGCTGTTATGTATTTCCGACTTGCATGATGACACAGGCAGCAATAAAAAATGTAAAAAATAATTTTAAAAAAGCATGGGGAGAACATACAAACTCCACACAGAAATGTCCTCACCAAGCCTGGGGCTTGAACCCATGACCTTCTTGCTGTGAAGAAGATGTGCTAACCACTACACCACTGGCCACCCACAGATTTATATAAATAATGGCACTGAAACCCAAAACTAGAGGTTCATACACCATTGCTCAGACTTGAGCAGACTAAAAGATACACATTTTAACATGGGTAGAATTTTGTCAAACTAAGCAACACCAAACATGAACAGGAACACAAAACATGAACTCATTAAACGGATAACTAAACTAACAAGACTGGAGATACAAATGAAGCAGAAATCGGCTAGTGACTGTGGGGAAAATAAAACCCAGTGTTAACCTTTCCTGCTTTCGCTCCAGACTATATTATATATTTGTTTCCTACAGGGCTGAAGTTCATGCTAATGTACACATAATCAGAGGCTAGTCAGCCCTTAAAGGAGACGTGCTACTCTTGTAACACCAGCCCTGAACACCTATCAATACAGATATATATCAGGAACTCTGCTTTTAGGCGGTGCTTAAATCTATATGTTATATCGAAGTTCTGCCTCTGGGACTATTCAGAGATATCCACGAACCTGAGGTAAATAACTGTTTTAGCATATACTACACAAGAGCATTAAAATCAAACTAAAATTAGATTTTTCGGTTGAATTTTACATTTTTTAAGTGTGACAGTATTCATGCACCCCATTACACCATCTTTTGAAACTCATTCGAAGTTTGAAAAAAGTGCTTTTTTACCTTTTCAAATGTAAAGGCCATATTCTTTAGATATCTATGCTGTGTTGTTGAATTTTAAGAATTTCAGAATTGGTGACTAACTGAGTTTTTCCCCACCATTTTGATTCAAACATTATCCCAAGTTTGCGAAGTGGATAATGCCCATTATACCAAGAAAGTGAACCAGTCAGATCACACTATTCACAGGTAGCAAATATATTAAATACTATTTATAGCGACATATATATTTATCTCCTAAGACCTGCATTACACCTTAGTTTAGGAAATTACCTTACAACAACATGTTGGACTGTTTCTACTAGCTAGAGAACGAGAAATGGGATTTTTACTTTTATTATTATTATTATTATTATTATTTTATTATTATTACCGACATGCTATATTTTAAGATACAAAAACGCAGCACTTCTATAGACACACAGCAAAATACGTAGCAATTCCAAGCTTACAGTAAAACACATCAGAAACTTCATCCAAGACTTGTACATACTGACTGTATGTACAAATTTCATGGTAACGCAGTGGTCAAAAGCTTGACTGTTGGAAGCTAATCATTGTCAAGGGTCGAAAAGGGTCCCTGTCATAACAGCTTGATGGTCTACAGCCCACTCATCATGAATTACTCATGAAATTCTGCATGAAATTTTCTATTTGGAAACTTGGCTCAGTATGTTTCCTTCAAAGAATCCTATGCACAGGTTCAGTAGTAATTGTATTTATTACTGCTGACCACTTCTGTTCTGCACACATATCACTGTGCTAGTTAAAGAGTATCTGTTCAGGAGCAAGGTGAGAAGACTTTTATTGTTTTCCTTTTACAAGGCCTATACAGTAAGACACCGGGAGAAGTTTTTAATTTAGTCTCATTGAATTTATGTGAAACTCCATTCGCCTCAACAGAACATAGTGAAATTTAATGGTGCATTAGTTCCGTGTTATTTTAAACGGCCGTACGAGTCATAAAAAAAAAAACAATAAATGAATGTACCAGAAATTTTAATGCTAAACCATGTTAGACAGCTATATTCTTTTTAGATTATTTATTATACATTTATATTGTTTTTTATATTGTGATTTAACTGAAGTTTGGTCACATTGTTCAGATTTGGGTAAGAAATTAAGCACAGAAAATGCAGTCTTATTGTCAGAGTGCATGACCCACAAATCAACAGAGATCCCTAATGGTAACAGTGAGAACTATGCCCACGTTAACTTGCAATACTTTTGATTTACTTCGCAATACCACACCATATTTTTACTTTAAAGCTGCTTTTACACGGGCACTTGCAGACGAACAATTGCGCTCGGAACAAGTTGCCCTGGTGCAACTGCCTGTGTAAAAACGACTTGTTCCAGAGCAACTTGACACCGATGGGAACAACTTGCTCCACCTTTCTACGTGGCTCAAGTTGTTTCAGAGCGTTTTCTTGTGGATGCAACATGCCATCTGAACACAATCAGTGACAGGTAAGAGGCTTTAGATGTGCGCAGTTGTATCCATCAGGGTAAAGTCATTTCACGGGCTTTCACAGCAGATGGGAAGTTCTTCTCCAGTGGTTTGCTTGCTTTTGTCCCTCTAACTTACCACCAATTTGTGAGTGACCTTTAGATTAGAAGAACTCAAGCTGCCATTAAAACACATAGAAGAGACTATCCTGACCTAAGAGTTTGTTTATTTTCACTAATGAAAATAGAAGGGCACTCTGAGAGTACAAACCTCCACCAAGCTGAAAAATTTACAGAAAGCACACAGCACCCCCTGCTGTAATACCACCCTTTACATACCTCACAATGTTAAAGTTTTTTTTAATTTGATCTGAATAATCTAATGGAATGTTACTTGGGCCATACTCCACCCCTCCAAAATCTTTTATCCAAATCTGTTCATAAGATGTGTATGTACATATAGTGTGTAGGATTCTATATAGAATCTTATATACTGATATTTTCCTATCACAAAGTGTTGCAACTAGAATCTTTTCAAGAGCCAGAAACTCTTAATTATCCAGTGAATCATGAAAATCTACTGGGTACATACATGGTACTCTATATTTTGAGAAATCTTTTCTGTATACCAAGAACCTGTCAGGTGTTTAACATCAAACACATTAGATGAAAAATCTAAAAGGGAGCGTCTGCAAATTTTTGCACTGAACTTTTTTTGTCATGTTATATATTGAGCACACGAACAGTGCAATGCCAGCAACGAGGAAAGCTCTTAAAGTCGGGACAATATGACGGATCGACTGGTTGTCAGAAAAGAAAACACAATCATCTGCCTCCACTGTTGTGCAGGAAAAAGCAATCTGGAGTAAACACAAACTTTAATATCCGGGAAACTATCTGTGGATGCACACACACTTACGCCCAAGACCAATTTCTTTTCTTTATTGTTATCTCTTTCTTTTTTTTTCTTTTTTTTTTTTTTTTACTGAAAACTGCATGAAATGAACCTGGTAGCATGTATGCACACCCAAAACAAGAGGTGAAGCACTGAGATCTGGGAAGAGACAAGAGCTGTGAATAAATACTCCTTCAAGATGCTCTTATTAACTGCTACTTGAGACAGAAGGAAACAGAATCAGGGCATATTTATAACCAGTGACAGCTATAAATATTAATTGGACCATTTGAGAGGAAAAAAAATTCTGAAACTCGGGTTGAATTTTATGCCTGACAGTGGAACTGCTGTAAGGATACAAAATTAATAAGCGTTATTTAAACTAATATGCCACATTTTATGCTGTAGCACGGTACAAGCCATGGTATAATGTCCCCTGAGTATCACACCTGAGCGGAGTGGTAAAACAATGCAATATAATAATAATAATAATAATAATAATAATAATAAGTGGATTTGTATGAGGGCTGTTCATTAAAGTAAGGTTCAAGGCAAGCCTTTCAAAACTCTCCTCTTACACGTGAACATATGCACGTTTTCACAATCAGATGGTTTTTACTTACATTTACAGTTGCAATCAGCTAAAATCTGTTTGATAGTTTGCATTAAACAGTTCGAAAAGACTGCTGTTTCAGTCTCGTGAGAGTGAGAAATCAGAAAAATAGAACGTAAATCCCCCAGTTCATATAAGGCAAGATAATGGCAATAAAACCTGTATTTAGATATTGATCTCACAAATCAGACATAAACTAGTGAATTTCTGAAAAAAATAAGACTAAGCACTTCAACAGTTTATACATGATTCTGTTTACGTTCATTAAAACAAGCATGCGCGTACATATGCAAGTTAGTTCCATGTTACCTACAGAAACACAAGATGATCACATGACTTTTTGTTACTTTGCGCATGTTTTATTCTCAAAATTAAAAAAGGTTTATATATATATATATATATATATATATATATATATATATATATGGGGGGACCTCGGTTTTCGAACAGCTCCCTTTTTGTGTATATAAAATAACATTTGTGACACCTTTCAATTTTTCAGAAAAATTGGTATTTTCAGTGTTTTTGTTTATTAGCCATACTTTTACCTCAATATACTTGTTGGAATGATTTTTTTTTTTTTTGGTTCTCATTGCCTACAATAGCATTGTTCAATACATTTTCACCAAAAAATTAAAGAGAAGTAATTTTTTACTTCTTTTTTAGGAGCCCTTTTAGACAAAAGTAGTGGTGTATAATCTTCACTTGTTCTGTAAAAGTGTCTGTAAATTACAAAGCAGGTGACTGGAACAAACCCCGCTTTAAATTATTAATTTATTATTATAATTTTTTTTTTTTTTTTTTAAGCAAGATGAAAATGTCAGGTTGTGCTAGAAGCATAATTATTTTGTTGATTTTTGTGGTTCAGAGCTCATGATTTATCTCAGCGCGACTCATGTTGCCAGATGGGAAGATTACAGTCCTATTTTTCAAATTGCATGCTTGATTAAGTTGATTAAGTGCATTTAATTTAAAAAAATGTTAATTAATGTAAATGCTAATGTTTGGAACTGAAGAAGTGTTTTTTCACCAGTGTGTAAGAAAATCCAAATATAGTTCAATATCAGACTTGAACCCCAAGCCATGATGTTAACATGGTAAAGGGGCATCGCTTATTTGATTGACAAGCTGTCGACAGTATAGGAATGACTCAGGAAAGGGAAACAATTGTGCATGTCACCCGGGCACATTACTGGGTTACAACAATCCTCGCTTTCTACCTTTTTAAAACACACATCATGACACCAGAAATCAGAAATCAGTGAAGCCTTGTCTGAAAACCTAGTCGACGACCAATCAGTGTGATGTTCTGATGTGAAATTGATGTTTTACCACATGTTACAGTCATACATTTCATCATTTATTAATACGAGACATTTTATTACTGTTCTAACACATTACTGAAACATTTCTATCTTTCTATTCATTTATTAATTTGCCGAACCGCTCATGTTAACCACTTCACTGTGCTTCCCCAGTTTTATTAAAACATTGGAATTAAATTAGTGTTTGTGCTTCGTTTAGACCTACACAACCTCCATTTAGGATTTGTAGTTGAGAAATGTTAACAAGGCGTTGTGGAAAACAGGAATGAAGTCCTGTAGTGAGATCTCTACTGGAACACGGAAATGAAAGCAGCTGCTGGTGAAAGGAAATGATACTATCCAGCAACCGCTTTTACACTGAGAATGTGTTTCATTACAGGTTTTTGTACTCATTTGTTGATCTGCACTCAAGATTTCAGTTTGAATACATTGTGCTTTCATAAAGGAACACGGCATTCTGAAAAATTAATAACTCTCTGTGGCATATATATATATATA
>JBCNYH010000024.1:29602861-29616810 GCA_039654325.1 Tandanus tandanus
TAATAAGAATATTTCATTCATTCAGATCTAGGATGTGTTATTTTAGTGTTCCCTTTATTTTTTGGAGCAGTGTATATCTTATATTTCTGTTCGAAATTTGTCTTGCTGTGCAAACCACTCTAAAGTAAACAACATATTAAAACATTTAAGTTTATACAGAGATGTACTTAACACTAGTAGCTATTTGTTGAAACTGTTATTTTTTGAAACTCATTCACTAAAGTTTTTTTTAACAATAAAAATGTGGTGGCCCGGTGGTAGGGTGCTGGATTATTGATCCCTAGGTCGGGGTTTCAAACCCCACTATCAACGGGTTCTCACTGCTGTCCCCCAATGCAGCTAACTTTGTTATCAAGGTCCAGCCATGTCTCTCACTGTCTGTGGTGAGCGGCATGTAAAAGAACCATTGCTGACTTTCGTCAAGAGTAGGCTGCATAGCCGTCAGCGTGTTTCTGCCCTGCAGAATGGCCTGGTGAGCTGTCCAGGGTGTACTCTGCCCTCACCCAGAGTCGGCTGAGATTGGTGCCAGCCTCCCTGCAACCCTAATTAGGATTAAGTGGTTCAGAAAATGAATAAATAAAAATGTGAAGGCCATTTTACCGGGCTATTCAGTTGGGGTCTAGCCTGTGAGGCAATTTGTACTGTACTGGCTGCTCTATTATTTTCATTCATTTTCTGACAGCAGTGACAACTCGGTAACAGTGGGGCTTGAACCCCCGACATTGGGATCAGTAATCGAGCACACATACCTACCACCGGGCCACCGCCGCCACCTCTATTATTTTAAAAAGATAGATAGATAGATAAATAAATATTTTTTAAATTGAAAAAAATAAATAATAAATAAAAAATATCTCAAGTTAAAATTTTTGGATGAACTGTTTCTCACCAGGTTTGCCCCACCTCACCGTGTCACAACCTGTTATCTCAGACTTTTGTGGTCTCAGCTCTCCCTGCTGTTCCCGTCGATAATTTTATTATTGCTAACACAGTAGCCCGGTAACTTTAACAAAATGTCCTTTTCTACTTTAAAAAAACAAGAAGATGATTCGGAGAAGAGGCGGTTTATCAGTGAATGGACAGAGAAGTATATTTTTATATCCGCCTGTTAATGATTTCTTAGGCCCTTCATTTGGGATTCTTTTCATGATCCGGCCCTCTTTCCAAATAAATCGAATAGCCCTGCCATATTGTGAATCTTTCTTTGTATTTTCTGGGATAACATTTTGTTGAATTTCCAGGATTTCAGCCTCAGTGACTGGAAATCTTAAGTGTGCGTCTGCTATTTCTGTTGAAATATCATACACTCTGAATAATGATTTATGATCCCAAAATAGCAGACCAATCAGATCACATAATTCCCATGCAGTATATATAATAGACATTACCCACCATGAAGACTTGGGGTAATGCTTGAATCAGTAAAAAATGTAAGAACAAGAGCACCAGTGGTGCATAATACACCCATCACACTTAAAATACAGGCATGGCAAAGGTTAAAGTTCTTGGTTCAAGGGTTTTTTTGTATGTGATATTTTATGTCATATTTTGACCTTGACCTTTGACCTTCTGTACGAAAACTCACCATGTCATGTCAAGGATCACCCAGGCAATCATTGTTCACTGTTTCCTGGAAATCTATCAAGGCTGTAAAATTGTGGCAAATGATCAAGTATTTGGTTTGGACAGACACCGTACAGACGGACAGTGCCATACCATAATACATCCCATCTAAAGACGGGCGTATAATAAAGCATAAAAATCTTGTTTAAGTTTGATTTTGTTATGTTCCAGTGTAGTATATACTAAAACATTATTCACCTCAAACTCGACATTCCATCTAAGGGACTATTCAGCGACATTCACCTCACCTTCTGCAGATAATTGTTATAAAATGCACTGTATACATTTCAAGCTAACCTTTAGAAAAAAATACTAAGAAATTATCAGAACTGATTATACTCCATTATATTCCACTTTATTGCATAATACATCTTCAGAACATTATAAATTACTAAAATTCACTCTGTTCACATAAGGCCAAGGTTCAGAATTGTATTCTAACTGAAAGAAGAAAGACATTGCAGCACATGTGTATCAGAGCACTGTTTATACCATAAAACAAGCATGATGCAGACGAATAAAAGCAAAGCAGAGAAACTGATCTGGACTGGACATCGAAACCGCTGGAGTTGAGCGTGTCATTAATGTGACAGGATACGAATATGGGACTACACAAGACACGCTCTGTTATGAACATGGAATGCTAGTCATTGTATCGCTCACACACACATACACACACACACGCACAGCTCAATAAAATGATCAGGGTTTTATATCTAATGTAATATTGACGTCTGAGATGAGTCTTGAGGTGGGAACGCACATAATATTCTGTACATAGTGGATAGCAGGGTTGGTAAAATGTTACATCCCTAGCAGCTATGCTATAATCGCTGCATAACACTAGAGATGACATATCCTCTGACTTAAATAGTCAATTCAAACATGACTGCAGTTTCCCAAGTTTCTATGTATACTCCAGCTCTCAATCCCTCAATGACAGAGCACTTTAAACATTTAAAAGAAAAAACACCGAAGTCCTGCAATCCTGGAGTGAGACTAATGATCTTAGCGGGATCCACTGATAGTGGTCTGTCGTCATCCTTCGGTGTCTCCTGTAATGCTCAGAGCACCAGCTTCCGATCCGGGTGTTCAGTGTGGCCTGTTCTCTGGTGCCGTATCTCACGGTGTTTTCTCTGCACATGCTCAAAGTGCTGCAGTAACTCTTTGTGGTCGACCTGCGCTTGGGTGGTGCGTTTGGTGTTGTCCGATTTCGAACCATCCCTGAAATGATTAAATTATCATTTATTGGATAAAGCTGCATCTCAAGCTGAAGAGACGGCTTTATTTATTTATTAATTAATAAATAATTTACCACAATTGTCTATGCATGTGGTGTAAAGTGAGAACTTTCCAAATTCAGCAGGTTATGGTACATACATCCTAGAAGTTATAGGAGGCCTAGATTTTTTTTTTGCTATATTGTATTAATCCTGCAAGGGAAATTATTGCCTCTGCATTTATCCCATCCAAAGTCAGCACACACACAAACAGTGAGCACACACACTCGGAGCAGTGGGCTGCCACACACATTGGGTCACCCAGAGAGCAGTTTGGGGTTAGGTGCTTTGCTCAAGGGCTCTTCCTCCACCTTCATGGATGATTGTGGAGATTCTACTTTTGAGTTTACGTTACGTAGCAAGCGTGAGGAATTACACGCCTTTTACTGCTCCTGAAAATGAAATCCTTTCAGAACGTTGTACTAAACCAGGAAAGAACTACTAAGAGCTTTATTTCTGATTACCTCAGACGAAATGGATTCTGATTGGTCAGATGTTGTTGATTTAATTTTCCATAACAGCAGCTCTAATTCAAAACAGTCATTCAATCATTGCAGTCTACCCATTCTTTTTTTTTACCTGACAAGTTTCTTAATGCAATGGTTTGAATTAATTTTAAGATACCTGGAAAAATATGCAACCCCTCTTTCTAGACTCACTCCAAATTACTCCTACAGAACAGTAACTATCATTTTTTTGGCTAAGCTGCACTTCCCATTACTATGCTAGTTTTTATTTTTGCTCAGTGGCCCGCATTTCCTTTCTGTCTTTCAGCTGATAAATGGTGTAAACTATGCTTAATGATGTTCTTTCTTTGTAAAAAAAAAACAAACAAACAAACAAAAAATTATAATAAAATAAATAAATAAATAAATAAATAAATAAATAAATAATAATAATAATAATAATAATAATAATAATAATAACTGCTTCTGTCACAACCAGAAAGAGCAATCAGAGAGAGCATAAACCTCCATCAAGCCCAGCAGTTCTCAATATGTCAAAAAATTGTGATATCTCATAATGTTAAAGAATACTTTCAAAAATCCTGGATTCAGAATTTGACTCAGATTGCCTTCAAAATTTAGCCTAGTCTTCCTTTTCCAAAACCCCACATCAAATAGAAATTTCATAAAAATCCACACATAACTTTTTTTTGCATGACCCTGCTTACAAACACACAAACCTAATCAAAAACATAACCTTCTTGGTAAAGGAAATAAACATTTTCTTTCATGACTGGCTTGAGTGTTTTTAAAATGTTTCATTAATACCCAGAGATATTGAAACTGTGCAAGGTTATTTTTATGCAAAATGATCACACCATAGAATTTTGTCTACACTACTGGGAACGTACTTTGTGTAAAGGTGTGTACTGGTAGATGTGACGAGTGCAGGACTCACCTAGTCCTCATGAGCTCTGGATTGGGGACACAGCGCAGACGTTGAGACAGCAGCTGGAAGGCCTGGCTCTGTGGCAGCAACATCAGCAGTCCGTACAAAGCTTTAATCAGATATGGGTTGTTCTCTACATCTAGCAACTGCAGGCGCAGGTCTACACAGCGAGAGGTAAAGACAACACAGTGGGAAACATCATTAAAAAATTGAAAAAGAAAAAAGGGCCACTTTGCGTTGATGAGGAAGTCAAACTAGCACTGAATGTATCTTATTGTGGGATGTCTCATGTAATAGGCTGTCTCATGCCTCTTTGTGTCTGTCACGATGACGATGATGATGAAGAAGAGATGTCAGATTGTTTCTAGTTTTATATAATGAACCCCTCCTTCCTCATTTTATTGGTTTCTTCTAATCTTGCAGGATGAGATTTGAGTTTTACACACAAACACACACACACACACACACACACACACACACATTTGTGTAGGAGGAAAATGATGAACAGTGTGCTGCTGAAGGTTTTTGCAGCACATCAATCCCTTTTTTGAACATGTAAACATGAAATATAATGAGTTAGACACACTTAGTTGCATTTGAGAAATATAGCCACAGTTTGCTATCTAGTTGGTTAGTACAACATCTAACACTATTAACCATTCCTTAATATACTTTTAATCTTTCCTTCGGTCAACCTTATGACAGTGAATAGATGATTTTTGACCAGATATAGTCAGAAACATGCTGAATTCTGATCTGATGGTCACTTGGAAGTCACACAACTTTGTTATTTATTCTCTCTCTCTCTAGGTATATCAGTGTGTGTAGGTGTGGTTACAGGTACTTCATCTTATATGTACTTCATCTAGTTGTGATAAATCTTTCAAGAAGGAAACTTGGTTACTACTCAGTGTAAGTGTTAATTTGCTTTAGTTGCATCACTGCTATGTGACATCATCAGGTATTGTGTTTAGAAACACAGTTATTACCATGTTCGATGGTTCCTTTCTTCTCTGGCTTTATTATCTGTTTCCTAAATATATTTGCATTGTGGATATAGTGTGCTTTTTATGTAAACATACCCTTTAAATTTTTGGGTGAAGCAATCGAAATTTAGTTTTATTTCCTTAGAAAAGTGTAGCATAGAATTGAGAGTCATTTTCAGCAGCCATGAAATAAAATAAATATGGCTTTATAAATACAAACAAATAAACAGTTTTTACTGTAGTTTAAAGTCAGAGATTACTGAGCTACAAAAAATAAAATAAAATAAAAACATACATCGAACTTTGACATTTTTCTTCCTAGGGAATGACCCCTATGCCCTCTACAAATCCTCACACGTCTAACAACTTACCACTCAGCTCTCCACCACCCTTCCACTTCCACTTACATTTTAGAATAAAAAACGATATACACCCATTCACCTGCACTCATTACGGCACTTCATGACTCTCACAGCACCACTCTGATGAAGTGAAACCATAACTAATCTTACAGCTAATCTGACAGATGCCAATTCATTATCATGGCTTACACAGTTTCCAAAACAAAATTAAAAAAACATTCACTGGGTGGAAGCTTCACCATTACTTTGTCCTTAAAGTAGTAAAGAGAAATATTAGAATACAATGTGAGTTTTGCCTCATCATGGTATTGAGGTGATCCATACATTTTTAAAATAGCACTCCCAATCCTGATTTTTTTTACATTTACATTTATTTTTTCATTTTTTGAAAACTTTGTTTGGCAGAAATTCACCTGCATGAGCTGTTCTTTGTCATGCCCTTGATGTGTCCAGGATTGTATACTTAGACAATTTTTGGTTTTGAACATTTTTAAGTTGTTGTTTCTACTTATTAATATTATTTTATAGAGTATTTTAGCCAATGTTTTACCAAACACACAGCCTATGGAAAAGAAACATTCAGTAACTTGACTAAAGTGATCTTGAAACAAAGTCAAGGGCACCCATATACAATCACAATCGAGAGCTTCCTGAAGGAGACCAATCCAGAAAAATTGGTGATTCTATGTCATTTCCTTCCAAAGTTATCGCACTAACAATCCTTGACAAGTCAAATATAGAAAAGTGACCTTGTGACCTTGAAACAAAGTCAAGGTGACCCATATAAAATCCCACCCTAATTGCACCTAAGAGGGACCCATACACCAAATTTGATGATCCTATGTAATTTCTTTCCAAAGTTATCCCATTAACAAGTCGGACTGCCAGATGGAACCCATTTCTATAGCTCCTGCTGAAGGCTCCTGGGTTTTCCTGCAAAAATACAACGCAAGTGCAGCAGTAAAATTGTCCAGAAAAATTAGAACTAAAATGGTTCTGCTAGATTTTACTGTACTGAAAAACATGCATTTTGTGCTTGAAAACCAATGTTTGGGAATCTAAAATGTTTCTAAAATGTTACTGTCACGTTAACTTGATAATGTTAACATTAGAGTAAAATTTTTTGATTTTGATTAAGCCTTTTGCATGTTCTCAGTAGTGCATTGTTAATGATCAGTGAATGTGTTTGTACAATGTGACGAGAATATACATTTTACATTCATATGTACAGATTAGGACAAAATTATTAACCCCCCTGAAATTTAAAGCTTTCTTCAAAATGTTTCCAAGTGCTTTTTAACAGACTTCAACACAGCATTTTTAAACATCCTAGTTTTATTTTTGATGCTTACATTATTTTACTTTACAAACAGAAACAAAATTATCTCACAAAAATCAAAAACTACAAGGGTCAAAATAATTTGCCCCCCTAAGAGTACAGTGGTGTAAGATGCATAAAAGTGAACTCACATGTAAAAATGGGGCTCTCGATGAGCTGCACCAGTTTGTCTACTTCTATTAGGAAATCTACAGTCACCTCCAGGTCGCCGCTGATGAGCCAGAAGTCAAGGACTGTATAAAAGTGCAGCACGGAAGAATTCTTATTTCTTTTTATTTATTTTTTTAAACACAAATGCAGAAAGTACAAGAACAGGACAAACAATAGTTATTCTATCCTTAACCATTGGATATAAAAAAAAAAATCGCACATTCCTATAATGGCTGTTGTACTACTCGGATATCATCTCATACCCCCATCCCCTTTTAACACGCAATTATATCATACTTGTGGTGAGTTCTCACATTTATCTCAGCAGAGTTGCCTTCCTGTCCTGATTGGTTGCATGTTGGTGTCCACATCATGCATTTTGCTCTAGTTTACAGAACTGGGGGTGCTACAGAGCCTCTAACAAGACACTCAGATGATATGATATGATCGTTCTTCATAATTGTTAACCTTTAATAATAGTGGTTGGTCCACCAGAGCATTTCATTCCAAGGCATTTATGTGCATGCTGGTGATGAAGGATACAACTTCTGGATGAGGTCATATGCGTGGTGGTAGTTCTGCGTCAGGAAGCACAGCGAGACTGTGGCCACGGGATTATGACACCAGGAACGATAGAGACAGCAGAACAGAGCACAGCTCTCCTGTGGAACACAGCAGAGATTTCATTTGGTGAATTAAAATCATTTTGTACAAAAGAATCAGCCAAAACTTGTTCACAGTGATGGCAAAGACAAGTCTTTTGTTGTTGCTGAAGGTAGGAAAACCAAATGATGCATTTAGGGGACAATTACTTTTCCACATAGTCGATATAGGTGTTGGTGAGTCTGTGTAAAAAGATCATTTGAAAACTGTATATTATTTGTTCTGTGTATTTTAATAAGTTTGTTTGGAGATCAGAAACAATTGAGTGTAATGAATAAACAAAACACTTTTTCACAGTTCAGTATGAGCCCCATACTTTTACATGGCTGGAAATCAGGCTGTGATTTCAGTTTGATGTGTGTGTGTGTGTGTGTGTGTGTGTGTGTGTGTGTGTGGTCCTCACAGGAGTGCGCAGGTCTTTGAGCTGGTTCCGGAGCTGGAAGAGTTCAGCCGAGGTGAGGAGAATAGTGTTAAGTGTCTGTACCATGGTGGAGGCAAACTTCAGGTCTTCCTCCTTCAACAGGATGTCAGCCATGGAGTGAAAGATGTTCTCTGCATGCAGGAGGAGACACAGCTGCCTGTAGAATAAAGAAGAAAATAAAATCAGTTTTGTTTTCTTTTTCCTAGTTTTCTTATGCCCAAGAATGTATTATAACATGCATAAGAACATCTAGGCATCTCCGGGGATGGGGTAGCCTAATGGTTAGAGAAGCGGCTTTGGGACCGAAAGGTAAGGAAAGGCAGGAAAAATATGTGGCAGCATACACACGTAAACAGTGAGCACACACACTCGGAGCAGTGGGCTGCCACACACACTCCATGAAGGTGGAGGAAGAGCCCTTGAGCAAAGCACCTAACCCCAAACTGCTCTCTGGGTGACCCAATGTGTGTGGCAGCCCACTGCTCCGAGTGTGTGTGCTCACTGTTTGTGTGTGTGCTGACTTTGGATGGGATAAATGCAGAGGCAATAATTTCCCTTGCAGGATTAATACAATATAGCAAAAAAAAAAAAATCTAGGCCTCCTATAACTTCTAGGATGTATATACCATAACCTGCTGAATTTGGAAAGTTCTCACTTTACACCACATGCATAGACCATGCCTACTACACTAGGAGAGACTTGATGTGAGGACACATATCATACACTTGAGTTGGCAAATTAACAGGCCACACCTTCTACACTGGGATTGGCAGACACAAAGGTCATACCTCGTTCAGTGTCACTAACAGGAAGTGAGGTCACATCTCTTCATTGGCACTGACAGATATAAAGATCATGTACTCTACATTGGGACTTCACCTCCTTTACAATATGTTTACAAGTCTTGCCTAATTATGAACGCCCCCCTCGTTTCCAGAAGCTTCCTCTCCAGACTGAAGCGCTTTAAGAGGTTGATCATGAACTTGTAGAAGTAGGAGTTCATGCTGGGGGTCGAGGGTGAGGAATCCACCACTTTCGAGCCTGAAAATCCAGAACACACACACACACACAAAATGCTGATAGCTAGCATTCCCATATCTAGTCCTATTGTGGTAAAGCCACCTGATAAAAGCGTTTCAATCAATAAATCAATTTTATGGCCCTAATAAAAACACACTGATGATACACACCATCGGTTACACTGTGGTGCTGATAATAAGGTTATTCTTGTATTGATGTCTAAAAAAAGTCGATGGGTCTACAAGCGGCTGATAATGAGATTGACATTGGAGTTCAGTGAAGCAGAATGAACACAATGAGTAGCTGAGTTGATTACTCACCCACCCCCAGCTGTTTCTGAGCTTGTTTGCCTCTGTCTGGAATGTGAAGTTCAGTTTTATTGGCTCCCTCACATGACTCTGAGAACTCAGTCTGTCCGGCACGTGAGGAGGCAATCTCTGCGAGAACCTCCAGGTCTTTCAGGATGACCTTTAAGAGAACCATTTGCATTCAGACTGTTGTTTGTAGCATGCTACACAACTCCTAACTGCTTGTTTAACTGCCAATTTATTTGTTTCACACGCCATTACACAGATTCCAATAAGCGTCATCAAATAGGCTTTTTCCACTGGACAATGAGACTGGGCAAAAAATTTGTCCACAAACATTCAGTCAGTGTTTTCTTCACAGCGTGTGCTGTACCATAACCTGCTGAATTTGGAAAGTTCTCACTT
The DNA here is from genome assembly GCA_039654325.1 of Tandanus tandanus. Lineage (NCBI taxonomy): Eukaryota > Metazoa > Chordata > Actinopteri > Siluriformes > Plotosidae > Tandanus > Tandanus tandanus. The sequence continues at coordinate 29,612,815 of JBCNYH010000024.1, forward strand.
TCTTCTTGCCTTTATGTGAACACAACCAATCATTCTTTTCCTCCAAGTGACACATTAAGTTATTTGTCAGTTCATCCTGTACTGTGCGGATTATCTGATCAGTTTTTATTTCAGTTACACTAATTAGGTCTCAGCTCCAGTTGCTAGTGTTATTATTGTTCATTTTAACATTAAACGAAAAGAAAAGACAACCTGTTTCTCATACCTGGAGGAGGGATCACTTTCCATACAGATATATACAGTGGTTTGAAAAAGTGTTTGCCCCCTTCCTGATTTCTTATTTTTTTTGCATGTTTGTCACACTTAAATGTTTCAGATATTTTTGCCCAGTCTGACCTTAACTAAGGCAAGTGAGGCCTGCAGTTCTTTGGATGATGTAGTGGGGTCTTTTGTGTTATGGTTTAACAGGGGGGGCAATCACTTTTTCACACAGGGCCATGTAGGTTTGGATTTTTTTTCTCCCTTAATAATAAAAACCTTCATTTAAAAACTGCATTTTGTATTTACTTGTGTTGTCTTTGACTAATATGTAAATTTGTTTGATGATCTGAAACATTTAAGTGTGACAAACATGAAAAAACATCATAAACTTCAATATTTCTGAATTTAGCTAACACCACAGACCAGGACAATGCCACAGTTATGTGTTAGTTTCACATATAGCTGTATTTCTCAAACACAGCATTATCACACACCACATGGAAGTATAAAGGGAGCACGAGTCAATTCGGTACCTTAGGACCAAATTAAACCCAAACTTAATAAAAGCTTGTGTACATCATATATGTCTTTGCACATCAAAACACGTTATTGTTATTACAACCTTCTTTGTTAAGAAAAAAAAAAAAAGTAATAAATCCGCACACAGGAAACACTGTACTGTGAAAAGTACCCAAAATTCACCTGAGTATCACGTGTTTTTGACAGCAATAAAGATCTAATTTGCATATGAATATTCTTTCTTATATAGGAACTGAGTCTTGTTTAATTTATGTAAACAGAATTGCGTATGATTTGTTCATGTACCTATTTTTAATTAATTCAGAAGTTCACTAGTTTATATCTGATTTGTTAGTTTAATAACTGTATACTGTTATTATTGCCATTAAGTTGCCTTATATGAACTGATGAATCCACATCTCATTCTCACGATGTGAAAAAAAAATATGAATAAATACACATTTACTCTTGGTTCAGGAGGCCATTCACACTGGCTTACTAGACTGGGTGGCATAACGTCTGTATGAGTAACAGCCTCTCTTGCACACAAACAAGTATGTCAGCTATACATATAAGTATGGCAGCTTTGTATTCAGGGTTTAAGCTCACTCATCTGTTGCTTGTTTAGTAAATTTATTTTTAATCCAGTACTAGTTTTAGGACCGAGAAAACCTTAACATTAATATAGAGATAGAGATTTCGTCAGATTCAAAGTAGAACCCATTCAACATTTCCATGTATTAAACTCTTTGTTGTACCATCTAGCACCCATGTTCTTGCTCCGCAAATTTAGGCTTTTGTCTTAAATCCCGAAACACTGGGTATTCTTCTTATTCACGGTTTCAAATAGAACCCACTAAACTTTGATTATTGATTATCTAAAAAAGTCATGAGGAACCCTTATTTCTCAGTGGTGATGGATTCAAATAGAGGAAGCGTGTCTTTTTAATGAATAAGCAAAACATCCTGTTTACGCTTTAAAAAACCTGGAAGCCTTAGGGGATTTGTCCCATTGAGGGAACACTGAAAGGTTCATGGAGGCCATTCTGGCAGAGAACCCTGGAGAAACTGTTTTATTAAATCATCAATGTTATACACTCTTTAAAACAGTTCATCTAGTAAGAGATAAAGCACAGAGGTTTGTTCCTTTTGGTGGACCATTCAAATTCTTTTCTCATGACAGGAGCCACAGAGAACCAACTGACACAGCTATGATTTCTTCTTAAATCAAAGAACCCTTGAGGAGCACATTCTCTACTTGTGTGTCCAGTGGAAAAGTGACTTTTTTTTTACCTTCTAGCCTCTTGTTTTTCTTTTAAAGACACTAACCTCATCAGATTCATCGGAGAGAGTCTTGAGCAGCATGGGAAACAGACTGTCTGTATGGCGGAACATCTGCACACAATTCACAACTTATACATGCTTTCAAAAACAGAACGTTTCACACACAGGCATGTTTGGTAAGTCTTACATATTTATAAATACGTAGCTGAATCCTAAGAGATCCCCTTGCCGGTCCTTACTTTGCGAGGTGTTTTGATGTAAAGATGGTACAGCCACTTTAACACAGCAATGCGCGTCATCATTCCAATGGAAGAGTCATGTAAATGTCTGTCCAGAACCTGCACAATGCCATCCAGGTCCAGGGTCACATGTGTCCTGTCACTTCTACTGGGACAGAACAGAAAACATCCACACCAAGGCTTATTCAAATTCTTTTCAATGCTGGAGATATTCATTTGATTTCCACTGTATCCCTCCTTTAATTTGTCATTAATTTGTAATTCCTTAAAGGTCAATGCAGTACTTTTGTTAAACCCCTTAAATTACAGCTGAGCGTTTACGCTTCAGTCACATCTGGATTACGTCATTTTTAAATCCATTGTGGTAGTGTACAGAGACAAAACTACAAAAACTGTGATGCTGCCCAAACGCTTACAGTGTTGTTAATAACTGTATTGTTAATAATCACAAGTTTAACCCATCTCATCTGTTTGGTAGGTCTAATCCAAACTTTCCAATTAATCCATAAAAATGAAAGATCGTCTTCACGACAGTATGTCGTCATACCCTGTTGGTGTGAAGAAGGAGATGTTGCTTAAACCCACTGACTCCTGAGAGGCATTTAATGAATCTGAAAAAGTAAGAGAGAGAAACAGAGAGCGAGATAGTCACTGCGTAGTCATGTGCAAATATCTTTTGTGATAAAGAGCTATTACAGCCATTTGTCCAGTGAGCTCAACACCCACATTCTACTGTACACATATTTGTTAATAATCTTGCTGCACAAATTTTACTTGAGCTGATTAATGCTGTTTTGTATTCCATCAAATCAAAGTGCTGAACAATGAGTTTGTGTTCTCACGTCACACTGCGTGTAAGCCAGACATGCAATAAAAATACACAAGTATAACCCTACTCTTCATTTACGATGCAATTTTGGATTACAGGCTATACATAACATTTTTAATAATAATCCAAATATATATAAATATCTCCAAACATCTAGATCATGCCAGCTGTTGCAGAAGTTCACACAGTTCTCCTTCACAGGGGAGTCCAAGCTTGTTGACATGGTGGCTCAAACTGGAATCTAAACGAATGCTTTTGTTAATCTTTAGCATTAATTGTATGTGGGAATGTACAACATGCTACCACTGGGTCTCATTCTATAGAACCAAAGACAAAATTCCTCTGTGTTGTAAAATCTGTAACTCGAGTCTGCACACTAGGGACTTTCACCAGTTCGAGGATGTGCAACAGATGTGCAAGGCCCCTTTCTCCAGTGCAAACCATAATGCTCATTTTCTCTTCATTACATCTACTGAAAGATATGAATGTGAAATTAACTGGTTAAGTGCAATTTCAGGAGGAGCAGCTGTCTGGTTTAACACAACAGTCAGCAGTGCAGGGTGACCTGAAAACGTATTAATAAAATCTATCCTGTTACTGTGGGATGTCCACATAGCTTAGCAATGCTCTTGCAGGGGCTAGACACAGTGTCTCTCTGTCTCTCAGTCAGGAGAGTTACTGCCTCTCTGTGACGTCTTCACCTACTGACTGACCTTGTCGTTGTGATACTGCACACTCTGTGATGCTTCCCACCCAGCTAGCTTTATGCACTGCTTCTCGCTGGTTGTTGTGGGTTCACTAAGAGATAACCTAATTATAGCTAAAATAACTATGAGGCTAGTTAGCAAACATGATTCTCCTCTTTTTAATAGAAATGTCTAATGATTTGTAGTAGTGCATGTATTTAGAGAAGTTAAAAATAAG
>JBCNYH010000024.1:29643263-29663560 GCA_039654325.1 Tandanus tandanus
TTAGGCCGCCCCCAAATACGCATGCGCAGCAGTTCGAAAAGAGGCGGGTGGCAGCATCGCATGTCACGGAGGGGGTGTGTGCTTGCTTACGCCCCTCCCTGGTCATGTGATAGGGAAGGCTAAAAGTTGATGGGTGGGAATTGGAAACGACTAAATTAGGGAGAAAAATGGGGAAAAATTAAAAAATTAAGTAAAACTTGGAGTGAGACTCCATGGGGCATGGAGCCCCATAGGCATGTCTTGGACAATTGTCCCCACAGGAAACCCAATAATGCTGCTGCATTACCAATTTAAAAAAAAAAGAAATCACTTCATAACGAAACTGAAACCCCCAAAAAAGCGGCTCATACACCATCACTCAGACTCGGGCAGAATATGAACTCGTTAAACTAAGAAGACAGGTGATAAAAATTAATGCAGAACTAGTAAAATGTGGTGAATAAATGTGGCTTTTTTATTTTATATATTTATTTCAGGGTGTTTTTTATTTATTTTATAAATATACACACCCCACCCAGGTGGTTAATATAGTAATCACCCAGGTGGTTAATGTAGTATTCACCCTGGGAGCTTGCAAGCACAACCCTTAATACACTGATGAATTTTGATAACTTTAGTTGTAGCGTACGATATGCATGAAATAATAAAAAATAAAATCCTGATTTGATGTTTTGAAGGGAAGATAATTCAACAGAAATCATATTGCAGGCAGGGGGTATTCTCTAGTGAGTTTAGAGTTCTAGTTTTTGGGTGGATTTGGCTGGAAATGTCCATCCAGAAATCAAGAATGGACTGATCAGCGACAACAAACTGTTGAATACTATGAATAACAAGCCTGGTGGCTACAGAGTGGAACGGAAGAAAAGTAGTTTGGAAACGCTGATCTAAAAAGTACTGGGTTAAGCACTCGGCCTATCAGCCCGCTCAGAAGTGAAGCCAGCCAACCCAGGCTGGCCGCCATATTACTAGTCCCAAAACATTAAAACCATGTCTGATATGTGGACCTCTCCATAAACATGATACTAAGAAAAGTGGTCAAGATGGATTTTATTTTTTTATAAATACTTGATAATTGAATTATGTAATTATACTGTCTTGCTTCTTATGAGAAATTAAGCTGTAAGAAGTAATTAACTACTATTATATATAGACTTAGGCCTATATATAGTGAGGGACAAAATGTTGCACATGTAACACTGTATTAAAAGTTTTATATACTGAGAATATCTTGCAAAACCATTCATTTACTACATGTAGTATTTTACACTTAATTACGCATACTCTATATGATACAGGTACATTTGTTTCAATATCCAGATAGTTTAAAATAATAGTATCTAAATATCACTTGCATGTTAATCACAATCTAAACTTTTGATATTAACACAGTCACAAAATAATAAACATAAGTACACGTGTGTAGTTAAAACACATGGAATGATTTCCCGCATCCTGGTAACTTTCTGTTTGTACAGTTTAACACTGCACATGAAGGCATAATTAAAGTAATAGACTATAAAACAATAAAAAAACGGAAGACGTTTTTAGGACCACAGCAGGCAATGTTTTGGGTCTAGCAATATGGCTGCATGGCATAAAGACTGCATGTCCCAGAATGCAACATCACATCCGTTCAGTCATTGTCCTCTGAAGTTTTCCTTTCATCTCATAATTCGCGAAAATGGCATCTAACACTGCATTAACGCTGTTGAAAAACTATACAGATAATCTCCAATGATTTTTCATTCAATAACTGTTTACATTTCATTTATTTTACACAGTCTAATTTTGTGTGTACAAGATTGTCACGTGATGTCTTTTTAGCTACTAAGCTCTGATGACTTTAATAGTGTAACTACATTCCACTAATAAGAGGTGAAGTGAACAAGTAATTCCATGAGCTTGACTCTATGCTGATGGTGCTAGATTGTGAAAGGACTTTTTGAATTCATATTTTTTTAAATCTATACAAAATGTATAATCTGCTTTACACTTCACCTACCTTGGTGGCCAGATAGGGCTTTGCTGCTGCCCTTCTGCTTTGTTTCACCCTGCTTATGATGGCCTCTCCCCACTCACTGGCTATTGAATGGAGGACTAGTCCTTCTAGCATGTTGATAAAGTTGTTTTGTGGGGGAAAATGTCCTTAACATCAATTACATTCATACCAAAATTTGTTGCTTTTTGTGGAATAATTCTAGAATGAGCAAGAAACAGTGCTACTAATGTAGTGTAGCTACAGCACATACCATTAGTATAATGGTATGTGCTGGTACACTGGTAGATTTGCCAATTAGGATGATTTTCCAGTGGGTAGAGAGAATAAGTGATTCTCGTTACAGTGGCACCTACCATGTAGTGGCGTGTCTTAGGCAGAAAGTGAACAGTCAGTCAGAGTTGATGTGTTGGAAGCATGGAAAAAATTAGCAAGTATAAGTGACTGACAAGAGCCTCATCATGATGGCTAAACAACTGGGTCTATTCAGCTAAAAAAAAAAAATGGCGGTAATTGTGGGGTATTTTTGGTATGCAGTGGTATGTACACTGACTGTCATTAAAAACTTTGACACCATAATTTTATTTTTTTCTGTTGGCTTAAAAAAAAAAAAAAAGTGTCAAGAATAAATTATGCACATCAAAAACAACAAAGCAAAATGGCACCTGCCAAACTGAGACACAACATTCAGTATCAGGTATGGTCTCTTTTTGCAGTGATACAGGCGGTGATACAGCACGGCGAAACCGGTCCCGCAAGTGCTGCAACCGGATGTAGCGGACCTGTTCGGGAGTCGTCACTCTCTCTCGCCCCGGACGTGGCCTGTGGTCAACTGACCCTGTCATGTTGTGGCAGTCAGTCAGGTTTCTGGTGGTGGGTTGTGTACAGCCCATATACCTCTCTACCTCACTGTAGCTCAACCCGGCCTCCACCATACCCATTGCCTGGAGACATTCACGTGATAGACGTGGCATTATGACGTGGACATTTTTGAGCCTTTATATAGGCTTTCCAAACCTCTCCTCAAATTGTGCTGATCCACATTGTGTTTTGCTCAAACTGCATTTGGTCCACTTTTGCAAAGTGACCTACACATGTGCAATGAAGCGTCACAAAATGACAACTCATTTTCTCAAGTACCCGAGTACTATTATCAATAAAGCCACAAGGTACCCCACCCTACCTACCAAGTGTGTTCCAAGGATGGACAACCAATGAACTGAAAGCATATCATGGGTGTCCAAGGCACACTGATAGTACGTCCTGTCCGATTCCACAAATGAGCTACAAACTGCTGACTGTTAATGCTGGTTATGATCACACACGGTGCATTGCAGTTTGCTGTGTAAGGACTTTAGACTCAGACTAGTCAGGTGCCATTAATGTGATGGCTGTTCAGTGTATACTGTAGCATGATTTATTAATTAAAAAAAAAAAAAGTTAACAGTTTAGCTTGATTTATAAAAATGTGCATGAAAGTGGTAAAGTGAAATGATTTTCCCTACTTTTACACTATCTGATCCCTTCTGTGCATGCACAAATGTGGTAGTGGTTGCTGATTTTATTTTGAGATTACTGGCAATTTTTATTTCTCCCTTCCTAATGTTCTCATCTCCTTTACAGATGTGCTGATGATGAAACGGTCTCGTTTATAACCAAATCCATTACATATCGAAATGGAACAACAGCACAAGAGGGACAGAACGGCGTAAGCTCAACCGTGCGTTTCTCCTTTGAAATGTTCCGCTTCATTCACAAGCCACATGACCTTTATTTGCACTGCATAGTTCACCTCTGTACCCAAGGGCATGGAGCATCATGTGTTCCTGTAAGTACTGGCCTAATTAGCTCAAACCCAATGTAAAATTCTGAAATCCTGACTTTGGGATTAAACCTAGGAGCTCTTTTCTTTTCAGGAATGTAAATCAATCATTAAGAGGGCAGCTTCCTTGAAGGAACCTGTTGAAGGTCTTGTGACTTATGGCCCGATCAGACTTCAAGTGCCTGAGCACCCCGAGATGAGTAAGTAGCCAGGTTTCCATTGCAGCTTTATGCAGTAGGCCATTGACCATTTAACAATAGAAAAATGGTCTGTTTCTTTTGCATGATTAAAGCTGAAAATTGGTAAATATCTGACTTTTTAACAAGTGGGGGCAGCTGTGGCATAATTAGAGAAGCGGGTTTGGGACTGGAAGGTCGCTGGTTCGATTCCCGAACCAGTGGAAAAAATGTGTGGCAGTGAGGGGACTGAGCAGCACCTTCCCTTCCTCCACCTTCATGGCTGACATGCCCTTGAGAAGGGACTTAACCCACAACTGTTCTTCGGGTGTCGCAATGTGTGGAGGCCCGCTGCTCTGAGTGTGTGTGCTCCACTTTTTGGATGGGTTAAATGCAGAGCCAAAATTTCCCTTGTGGGATTAATACAGTAAAAAAAAAAAAAAAAAAATTCCCAAAAAGTGTGGTGAAAGTCACTGAATAATCCCTGAGATGAAATGCTGGTTTCAATTCAGTGATGTCCACCGAGCTGTAAACGAATCATTTTGTGTATACTACACGGGAGCATGAAAACTGTAAAAAAAAATATATAATAATAATTTCTTAAGTGTATTTTAACCATGACTAAGGCAGTTCAGTTGAGCTAAAAGCCCAAGATGGTGGGCCAATCAGATGGTCCAATTCCTATTTAGGGCGCATATAACAATAGCTCAAGCTTTATTTGGGGAATTTGCAGGATTTGCAAGAATATTAACTTCAGATTTTTTTTAAAAAAGTGTAGTAATCAGATTAGCATAGTAATATTTTAATCCACGTATGGTATTTACCATTTTCCTTAATAAATATATATATATATATATATATATATATACACACAATGGTCTGTCCATGAACAAGATTAAAATAGTACATTACCACACCTGGGGGTGCATAGTGGTTCTTTGCGAGATCAGTTGAACTACTGAGTATTTTGATCTGGTGGGGGTCCCTCTGGTAATTTATGGTATTCTGCTATTAATAGTGTTTATCTGCTTAAGCTATGTGTGCTAAATGTGCAAATCTGGGAACTTGTTAATGTTCATTACATGGCAAACGAACACTCAGCGACTTTCCAGTTGGATATTTTATAAATGGGTAAAATTTCTCCAACTGAACTCCTTTTTAACTTTTTGTTTTGGGCTCATGTGTAGCAGCACAGTATGGTGGTGGGTTTTTTTTTTTTTTGTTTGTTTTTTTTCTTCTGAGTCCCTCTATTTTTCCAGTTTCTGATCTTTATCCTGGTTTCTCTCTGTTTCTATAGACATGCTTTATACCCTAATGATACCCATGGCTGTGGTCTGGATCCTGGCCCTCTTCCTCCTCGTCCTGATTTACATTGCCAAGGCAGGGAACAAACGCATGGACTCTCACTCTCCATAATGCATCTGCACTGAAACTTTTTATTTTATTTATTTTTGCTTTCCAAATGTGCAGAAAGATGCTTGATTTTGTGAATACCAAAGATGGTGGTAATGACTGACTGGGTCCCTTGTCTTTTCTTGCTCCTGTTTTGTTAATGTAGACCTTTTTATATATTGACTAAAATGGTAAAACTCTTAATGGCTTAAACTGTATTTCGAATATGCATGATAAAATTGGTCTTCAAACACTACCATTGAGCGGTGTGTTGGAAGGGTTAAAATCTACCAAAATTAAGACCGGATATTTTATTGATCAACACATGAAGTGTCCAGAATATAACTTGGTATAAAAAAATAAAAAAAAAGTTTCAAGTAATAAGCAAGAACTAGAATCCAAATGGTTCCACAGTCATGTGAGGCCATGAGTTAAGTTGGATGCTATCTGAGTGGGTGGGGATTATACCCTTATCCCTGTCAATCTCAGTGTTTTAGCCAGATGTGGAGCTCTGACATTGTGTATAATAGATTTGCTCAGTGTGTTCTGCTGACTTGTGACACCTGTTTGAAAAGATGCAATGGAAACATGTTCCAGATGGTATTTTACCCTAATCAGTTGGTGTCCATTGTAGAACTGGTTCGAAGTGGCAGGTGAACAAATTGTATGCTGACTTTGCATTCTGTAGGTCTTTACACTTCTAAATATAAAAATATCCATTTTATAGAACGTTGTAACCCCTCAGCCTGACGCCTCAAGTGCACGGAGGACAAAAGACATCCCCCATATGAATAGTTTCGGAAAATCAACATTTTATTAGCCATCCTATGCACAGATTTAGGTCATAGGTTATGCCTTTGCAAAATTTCAGAAAGTTATCATGCATATGAGCCGGGCAATGGCCTGGACAAACTTTGTTCAAGGTCACTGTGCCAAGGTCACATGCAAATCAGCTACCCCATGCACAGGTTTAGGTCATAGGGAGTGCCTATGCAAAAGTTCAGAAAGCTGGCCTGCGCATGAGCCAAGCAATGGGCCAGACAAAGTTGTCACGCCACCCAGCCGCCAAGCCAACAACAATACCCCTCCAGCCATAACCGGCTGATGGGTAAAAACTGTCTTGTGGCATGGTATTGCATACCAACCCTCACCATATGGGTGAAAGCTTTACTTACTAGGTTTTATCATGACTATCTGTGTCTATGCTTTCATTTATTTCCTGAACCTCTTTATCCTACTAGGGTTGTGGGCCACTGGAGCTTACCTTGGCTGACACTGATTGACAGTGGGGTGCAGCTTGCCAGTCCATTGTAGGACCACACCCAACCATTCATACGCACACCTGGGGCAATTTGGAAGAGCCAATTAGCCCGATATGCAAGTCTTTGTGGTGGCATGGTGGTGCAGGGGTTAGCACATATGCCTCACAGCAAGAAGACCTGGGTTTGATTCCTGGGCTCAGACGTTTCTGTGTGGCGTTTGTATGTTCTCCCTGTGCATGTGTGGGTTTCCTCCAGGCACTCTGGTTTCCTCCCAGTTCGAAAACATGCACAGGTGGCTAATTGGCTGTTCCAAATCATCCCTGTGTGAGTGTGAATGGTTGTGTTGGCCCTGCAAACTGTTTAGGGTGTGCCTCGCCCGTAGTCTGCTGAGATGGGGCCCGGCCTCCCTGCGTCCCTAATTAGGAATAAGCGGCTTAAAAGTTAATGGATAAATGCAATTAAGTCTGTGGGAGGAATCCTATGGGTTGAATATGCAAACTCCACATAAAACCCTTGCTGAGCCTGGGATTCAAACACAGACCTTCTTGCACATAACCCTCATTTCTCCTAATTTTTGTCTCACTAGTGCAGGTCTATGTTTAACACTCAAGCCATGCCGTGTGTCTGTTTAACACACAAAGGATTTGGATATGGTGCACTTTAGGAGGGTTTTGGGGGAAATCTGGCAACCTTGATAGTTACACTACCACATGCAACATGAAACTTTTCACTGCAAAACTCTGCCGGTATTCAGAGGCACAGGACATGGTGGCAGCCAAGAAGTAGCACTTTTTCTAGAGTTTTTCAAACTGAGGGTCGGGTTAGTAGAGCTGTGAGTGCAGTATGATCATGAGAGAGCTTTGGGGAGTGAAAAGTGTGTGTTTTACAGCGGAGTGGAATCTGGAGTTGTTTCTCGAATAAGAAGGAAAAGGCCGCAAAAATTTGCAGCTTGCATCTTTACTGGATTACATCTGATCTGGAAATGCAAAGTCTACAAGCTCAAATCCGGACACAGGAAAACTAACAAGTCCTCCACAACATTATCATTATCATCATCATTATTATTATTATTTGTAGAATAAACAGTGCCGGTGAAGGTCCAGTGCGCATTTTGTAGAAAAACAAACCGCAGTGTCATCGAGGATCAACTTTTCCTTGGGATCTGAATCTATGGACAGAGATGTTTTGTAAACCTCTTTCCACACCTGCAGTTGTTTTTTCTGTGCTTGTGTTGGTGCTGAAAGCAGTCGGAGTTTCGGCGCAGGAGGACGAGTTCAACCCCGAGGTAGAGAAATACAAACATTGTTCATTCTCATCACAAATAGAAGTGTTTCAGGACATTGTGCTGCATTCTATACATTTTGTTTATATCTGATTAATCAGATTAGGACCCAATATAAACATAGTTCTATGTCTTAAATGGGAATAAATGTGGATTTTTAGCTGTTCAGTGTTAATATACATTTATCACAAGTCTTCTGTTTATATGGACTCTGATAAAACAATCATCAGATGAAGACCCCGTGTAAGCATTGATACACTGCCCGTAAATCTGAGTGGAAACATCTGGATTTGAGTTATTTCATTTATATACAGTGTTAATCATCAGAATGTACCAGACACTAACAAGAAATAAACAGATTTGGTCTTCATGTAAACATTTGCTTGAATGTAATAAATCAGATTAAAGCAGTCATGGTCTTATTGTTTATTTGTTGTATAAATACTCTGAATCATTGTATTATGAATCTGTTTTTACAAAGATCCTAATAAAATCAATTTTTAATTAATCAGATTCAGATCACATGTAAACAGTGCTACAATCCCTTAAATCTAGATTTGAGTTATTGCCTGTGTGTGTGTGTGGTACGCATACTGTATATCATTACAATGGTATTTAAGTTTACATTGACACTACCAAATTAAATAATTAAACATTGCTATAATGTCTTAAATATAAACGATATTGGCATCAGGAGACTAATTATTCTATGTTTCTACAGTGTTTATTTAATGTATGTTGATTTTACATGGCTGCGAATGTGGATAAATATATGTATGTATATGTCTAAAGTACTTTTTGGAAATTCCATCCAAGCATCTAAAATGCTGATATAGTAGTGTAAGACAGACCTGTTGCTAGTGTTCAGATTTTGATATATGTTGCTGTCCTATATTAGAGAATGTAGTATGCCAGTCTATCACAGTGCTGCATTAAGTGTTGGATGTGCTGTAGGTGATACACTCTCCAGTATCTGTGCAGCTGGCTTTACTTCACCGCAGCTGTTTTTCTCTTGTTCACTTCAGTCTGCTCTTTAGCTCGGAAAAAGGAGTCTTTAAAGACAAATAGCTGTGTGATCCTGGATTCTGTACTTTTTAACTTTAAAGCACAATCCAGGGTGTAACCCAATTTTTTTCATGCTTAAAAAGGCCAGTGTTGGCACTGAACATGACTGTATATCATATCAGTTCGATCTTTCCTGCGCAGCTTTCTTGTCTCTCTCTGTGCTCCCTTGAGTTGACTGTGAGTCGTCAGAAAGTTTCCAACCCTGCTGTGTGGCTTGTGTTGTGATTTCAGGGGTTTAAAAGGTTCATTCGGTGCAGCCCAAAGAGACACTTGGCATTCCGCCTCCATCTGTGTTCACTCATGGGGCTGCCACTTTTCTACACACACATTAAACAAGCTGGAGAGGCTCTTTTAGATTTTTTTCCCCCCAATTTTTTGATCCAGATCTTAGCTCTTGTAGTTCAAGGAATACTTTGGTGAAAAATTAACTTGACATGACTTTCCACTTATCCCAACTACAGGCAGGTTTTTTTTACTTTTTTAGTTTGCACTGGAGCTTTGATGAAATGAAAATATATCTCATCCAAAATCTTGCTTCAGATTGCATTGACTATCCCTGCTGTTTAACCAAATAAACAGCAAGTGGTTTAATATTTGGGTGGCATTTTGGTTATAATGGTCATGGCAAGAAAGTCCTGGGTTCCTGTCCCTGGCTTGGTGCGGACATTTCATTGCATGGGTTTCCTCCGGGTACTCTGGTTTTGTTCCCACAATCCAAAGATTTAGCTAACTGGCTGTTCCAAATTGCCCCTGGTTGTGAGAATGAGTGTGAATGGCTGTGTTGGCCCTGCAATGGACTGGTGAGCTGTTCAGGGTGTACCCTGCCTTTGCCCAGAGTCGGCTACAATAGTCTCTAGCGTCCTCACAGCCCCAGTACGATAAAGCAGTTCAGCAAAGAAATTAATGAATCACTGAATGGTTAAATATTTAGGCTATTTATTTAAAAAGTTTTAGGTACAATCGAGACTAGATTAGACATCAAACTTCATATGCATTGAGGGGAGTATTTGGTTTCTTACCACATTATCTCTTTAATTCATCCTTCCATTATCTATAGTGCTTATCCATCAAGGTCATGGGGGAAGCTGGAGCCAATCACAGCTAAATTCTGGTGAGAGGCGGGGTTACACCTCTCTGGGGTTGCCAGTCTAAAACAGAACTAGCACAGATACAAACAACCATTCATACTCAAATTCACACCTATGGGGCAATTTAGAGTAGGTAGTTGATCTCATGTTCATTTCTTTGGATTGTTGTAGGGAACTGCAGTACCCGGAGCAAACCACTCCACACAGGAAGGTATTTGTTAAGAATGAGATTTGAACCAAGAACCTTCATGAGGCTATAGCATGAACCACAGTATTGCTCTAATCTAATTCAATTTAATTCCATTATATTTGTCACAAAGCAGCTTCACAGAAATATATACATACAGTTCTAAATTTTAAACATATGAATTTATACATTTCACTATAGGTATATGTCCTATACGTTGTATCCACTAAATATAATACTTATACAATGATGTGCATGGGAAAATGAGATTTAATCAGTCCAAGATCAAAATTGTGAAATAAATTCAAGACCTTATTCATAATGTTTATTTATCTACTGTCTCTCTCTGTTGTCTCCATGCTGCTGCTAAAGACATGGCTGAGGACTTATGGCTACCTGTCGCAGGCCAGCAGGCAGATGTCCACCATGCAGTCGTCACAGATTCTGTCCACTGCCACAAAGGACATGCAGAGCTTCTATGGCCTGGACATCACCGGCCAAATGGACGCCAGCACTCTGAGGTATGCTCATGAAGTGAAAAGAGCCTCCATTTTTTACTGTAATATTACCTATTTTTATTTTATTGCCAACAAAAGTATCATTGAATTCACTTATTGCTGTGTTTTATGCAACACTACACTGAAAATAAAGATCAGTTCAAATGCAGACATTCAGAAACTGGTTCTGTAACTGGAAATTAAATTTTCTCTAAAGTAGCATTTCCTGATTAGTGACATACAAAGTGATGAAGAATTTATTCATTCATTTTGTAAGCCTAATTAGGGTTGCGGGGAGGCTGGCGCCCATTTCAGCCACCTCTGGGCGAGGGTGGGGTACACCGTGGATAGCTCGCCAGGCCATTGCAGGTCCAACACACACAACCATTCACACTCATGCCTAGGGGCGATTTGGAACAGCCAATTAGCTTACTGTGCATATTTTTGGACTTTGGGAGGAAACCGGAGTACCTGGAGGAAACGTGCTAACCACTGCGCCACCGTGCCGCCTGCATATTAAATTCTCTTTCCGAATATATGAATATCTCATTATATCAAATTTCCTACTTTATCTCTATTATGCTGAAGTGGGTCACATATTTTCTTACATATTGTGGAGTGTATCATGAGAAATGTGTTCTGATATGATACTTCTGTCATATTGCATATCCCATGTGAGGCATAGTTTCTCTCAAGTATCTTTGAATTTATTTTAAATTACTAAAGGCAGAAGAATTAAGCTTGAGTTGCTCTGATATGAGGCTTGGTCATGGAATTATGACACGTCACATTTCCAGACCTCTGCTTCAAGTCCAAATATTCAAAAAGAATTAAACTTTGAGACTGCGGCCATTACTGTGACACTGTACTGATAAAATAAGTGACTTTTGTTTTGATGGAAAGATGCAGTCTTTAACTCTGGTTTAATGTGTACAGTGGGGGTTCTCAGTAACCTTCATGGTGTTTTGCAAAATGAGTATCTTGAATCCTTGTGTGTGCAGAGCTATGAAGCGTCCGCGATGTGGTCTTCCTGATCGCTTCGAGGTGTATAGTGAAGGAAGTGCCAGGCGGAAGCGCTTTGCTGTGACCGGTCACCGGTGGGACAAAGATGTCCTGACTTACAGGTGAGTGAGACGAGGGTGTATAGTACAACTACAACAATCACCACCTTATATGATCCATTTAAGGGTTTTATTTTATTACATTTTAGGTTTTCTTTATAAGATTTATATAATTTGGGGAAGTTGTGGCTCAGTGGTTAAGGCTCTGGATTACAGCTCAGAACATAAGGGGTTTAAGTCCCAGTACCACCAAGCTCCCTTTACTGGGGTTCAAGCAAGGCCCTTACCCTCAATTGCTGAATTTTTTAATTAAAATAAAAGTTGGGATAAGGGTGTTTTCAAAATACTGTAAATGTGATGTAATGATGGTGACATGATAATTAAATTATGAAATTAAAACTTCACTGACAGGAACCAATGCATCATTTTACATTCTCTGCTTCTGACTTCAAGGAGAACTGCAATTACATTAAAAACGCTGGCAAGCCTTTCCATTTCCTTAAACTCACCCCACCCCAGTTTTTATACTACATGAGACTGATGCTGCATTCGATTTATGTACCGTTGGAACTGGGAAGATAAAACTCGCAATTATATCATTTTCAACTTCTATGTGTTCTGGCTAAAAATGGGGGAAACATTGGAACTGGTGATAATTTTTTCTATGACTTTTCATTGAATGCAGCAAAGTCAGCCCTGAGGGGATCTCAAGAGCTAGGGGCAGAGCTAATTTCCAGGCCAGACAAATATAACCAGAAGCCAACAAAATCTAATCGAATTAGAACTGCAATTCGAATTAGAACTGCAAAACTTGCATGGCAATAGAAGAGCCAATATATTTCTGCTTAGAGCATCGGTTTCTTATAGATCTAGAAACATATTTAGATTTTACTGTAAAAATAACAACATGAACAAAGCATCCATTTCATTCAGATATGTTCCACTCAGAGACATGACATTTTTTTCTATTTCCTATTTGTTCCCAGCATTCAGAACCACCCATCCAGCATCAGCCAGCAGCAGTCACACGAGGCCATCCGCAAGGCCTTTAGAGTTTGGGAGAAAGTCACTCCTCTACGCTTCAAGCAGATTCCTTACCATGAAATCAAAAATGGCAGCGAGGGGCCAGATATTATTCTGCTGTTTGCCTCTGGATATCATGGAGATACATCTCTCTTTGATGGTGAAGGAGGGTCACTGGCTCATGCATTCTTCCCAGGTCCAGGCATAGGGGGGGACACCCACTTTGACATGGATGAACCATGGACGCTGAACCAGCAAGAAGGAACAGGTGCAGCTGATATGTATTTCTCAGAAGCTAGTTTTCCAAAAACTATTAAACCTTTAATGCCATTAAACATCATTAAACTATATTTCCAGAATAAGGCTGATAGTTAAGAAGTACTACTCATTATCCCTCATGTCTGGCCCATGTCTTAAGGCATTGACTTGTTCCTGGTTGCGGTCCATGAGCTGGGTCATGCGCTAGGTCTTGAGCACTCCAATGATGTCTCAGCTATCATGGCTCCATTCTATCAGTGGATGGACACGGAGAGCTTCTCGCTAGGAGAGGATGACATCAGTGGCATTCAGCAGATCTACGGTGAGCAGTCTTATCATGTTGCTGTATACATTTCAGGTGTGTTAGCACAAGAGGGGAGCAACAGAATAAACTCTGAGGCCAAATATAAATCGAAAACTGTTTATCTGACAGTCATTTATACTTTACTGCCCTTTACTTGACTTGACTTCTTGGTTTTGTTTTATTTTCAATAGGAGATAACATGACAGACAAGGGGGCACTCATAGACTGTAAGATAACTTGCCCATGTGCTCGTTTTACGATATGGTCTATGGTATGTGGACGTGACCAAATTAGTAGGAAAAAACCTCAATCATTTGAACGTTTTATAGGTCACTTAAGGTCAAAGGTAATCATCTCATTTGAAAGCCCATATATGGTTTTCTATTAGTGTTCCATAGTAACGGCATGTCTATCAGCACTCATTTTAAAATTATTAATTCTCAATCTCAAAAAATTTGTATCCTTGCTCTGACCTTGACTTTTGACCTAGACATTCAAGTCAAGTCATCACTGGAACTCAGGTAGGGTCATGTCCACACCAAGTTTGATGAAAATCCGAGCATGGGTGTGATTACGATTTTGTTCAGAGATGAACTGATAAACAGACTCACAAACACCGGCGATTACAATACCTCTACCAAAACTCTGCTTTGGTTAAATGGTGAGCACCTCCAAAATATTATATACTATTTATACATTCATACAGTATTTCAATCTGAATGGGATATGTATGGTATCTAAACTGGGGTTTATCTACAGGTTCTTTTATACAAGGTAAACAATGTGATAATCTTTACAGTGAAAAAGTTGTGAATGTGTTTGGGCAGGTATAAAATTACAGAAATACATGTATGCAGTGAAACGGCTAAAAATAATCACTGAGTTTGTGAGAGCCAGGATTTTAGCATGATTGCTTCTAAGTGGGGGAAAAAACGTCACCACTTAGTTTTTCTGCACAAAGGAGAGAGGTTTTTGCTAAATACTGTATTTCATATATGTCAACAGGACCGCCTGTAATTTCACCCAGTGAGCCTTTGAGCACCACTATAACCCCATCATACAAAACCACAACTGAACCAGAACCCACATTCACCACTTCGGAGCCTTTAAGGACCAACAGACCTCCAGAGAGACCCACTAGAAGTCCACAGAAACCCACCAGACCTCCTCAGAGAGCGACTCAACCACCTGAGAGAGCCACCAGATCTCCTGAGGTAGCCACCGAGCCGTGGGTTCCACCGGCTGATCCGAGACCCACTCGCCGCTCGGACCAGGACGCTCCAGATATCTGCGACGGAGATTTTAACACGATTGCAGTGCTCAGAGGGGAGATGTTTGTCTTTAAGGTAGATGTCTTTGCACCTCAAAATAGATGTGTGTTTTATTTGTTTAACGGATGATGCAATCAAATTCGTCATCAGGATGAAGCCAATTAATTATAACAAATAATAATAATGATGATGATGATGATGATGATTTTGCATCAAGTCTGTTGCTGCTGAAAATACTGGAATCCTACAGTAGATAAGATGCAGATGAGAATTTTCAAATGACAAAACATTGATTTTGGACTCAGAAGTTGCCTTCAGATATCACTTTTCTTTAGAACTCAGGAGCATTTCAGTTTTGATAAACATGATGAAGATTGTACTTTTGCAAATTTAGTAAACATCACAAATGTGGCCCTGTAATTTAGATTCCATTTGTTCATGTCCCATGTGGTGTTTATACAAAAAAAAATTCTTGGTTGTTGCACATGTTAGAAGCTGATTTCCTGTATACCCGAGAACAGAGTGGGATATTCTTAGAATAGTTTTTGTTTTTCAGAGCTACAAATAGATCTCCTAATCTGTATGTCATGTGCTTTTTTTAAACTGTAGGTGCTTCCAACTGAACTGTAATTCTCTCTCTCTGTGTCTCTTTCTGTTTTCTCTATTTCTCTCCCTCTCCCCTCCCCATATCTATCTCTCTCTCTCTGTCTGTGTCTGTCTGTCTGTCTTTATCCCTCTCAGGGTCGGTGGTTCTGGAGGGTCAGACGGAACCGGGTCCTCGATAATTACCCCATGCCTATTTCTTTCTTTTGGGTCGGCCTGCCTGAAGACATAGATGCTGCGTATGAACGCCATGATGGAAAATTTGTTTTCTTCAAAGGTCAGTGTTCTAGTTGAAAGAGATTACACATGTGCCCTACTTAAGAGATGATGCCAAAATTGAAGATGTTTGTGACCTGAATAAAACCAAATAAAAATAATGTCAGATATTTTCCTCATTTACAATTATATAGCAACAACCACAATTAAAATAGGGAAAAACAAATAGAAACAAAAGCACCCAAAGAGGGCAAACCTTCACCAAGTCCAGCAATTCCCCATGTAAAGTAAAAAGTCAAAAAAGCTTAGTGTTAAATAATCCTTAAAAAATTTCTGGATCCATAATTTGATCCAAATCTCC
Source organism: Tandanus tandanus (assembly GCA_039654325.1). NCBI lineage: Eukaryota > Metazoa > Chordata > Actinopteri > Siluriformes > Plotosidae > Tandanus > Tandanus tandanus. Next base: position 29,659,128 of record JBCNYH010000024.1, read on the forward strand.
AAGATCTTTAAAAGAACTGAAGGGATATCTGACAAGTATTGGTCACTCCCTGCACGTGGTGGCATCAATATCTTATATTTTTCACGTCTCAGCTATGGAGGGGGTCACTCGACAGAAGCAAACATCAGAAAAAACACATCCTGGTCTGTTTTTTTCAGCCGGCAGTGGATAGACAGAATATAGCGCTAAATACCAATCTATTTCGGCAAAATCTTACAGGACACTGTTACACAGTCAAACTTCCAGCACAATAATGAACCAAAGTACAAATACAGTTCAACAACAGAACAGCTTCAGAAAAAGACAATCAGTGTTTTGTCATGGCCCAGTCGGAGCCCAGATCAAAATCCTATTGAAAACCTGTGGAATGACTTCAAGAGGGCTGTGCAGAGGAGATCCACTTGCAATCTGATCGATCTGGAGCATGTGCGCAATGAAAAGTGGGATAAAAATGCCAAATCTTGATGTACCAAGTAAGCAGACAAACTGTGATTGGCTTATGGTTCTGGAGATAACAGCCAGAATCAATAAAGCCAGTCAAGCACTCGGTTGACTTGGTCTTTGCATACTGAATTATCACAAGATTCAAACCAAAGTGAAAATATACAAAGCTGTTTTCATCCCCAGCTTGCTGTATGGGTGTGAAATTTGGACATCATACCAAAGACAAACAAAGCAGCGTGAGAAGTTCCACACTCTCTTGCATTCCATTATGGACATACACTAGCAGGATAAAATACCAAACTAGGAGGTGTTCTCTTGGGCCGATGTAGCAAGCATTGAGGCTATGATCATCGCAGCACAGCTACGATGAACTTGCAACGTCATCTGTGTTAGATCCGAACAGTCCTGCCATCAAAACTTAGGTTGTCTTAGAAAATGGCTAAAAGACTGCAATGGATAACACAAACATGCCAGAGTGAATCCAAAGTGCCTGGAAACCTGCGCCAGTTACATGTCCACTCCATAGTTCACAGGGCTGTCTGCACCTTGGAAGGCAACTGCATGTGCCGACTTATTAATGCCAGAGAGAGAGAGAGACGCATCATCTAGATGGGCCATCTATTACAATTAGTTAGGAGATGTGCACTGTCATGTAACCAGGCTGTTGTATTTATGCAAACTATGTTGGCCGGGGTATGTTGTGTTGCTCTGTTCCATCATTCTGTCCTTCCATTATTCCGTCGTAACATTTGTCCGGCGCATATCTCCTTACAACACTATGAATACCAAATTTGGTGTGTGAATACATTTGGGGATTGCAGAACCCTCATGATGTGCATTCAATGGAATTTGGATTGAGTTAAAATCTGTGCCTGATCAATAATTTTTTAAAGGATGGTTGAATTTTATTCTGATTTAATACAATGGGAATACATAACCATTCTAATAATGTATATTATATAAATATACTGTATATATACAGCAAATTATAGTAGCCCTTACCTTACTTCAGCTTTTGGTGAGGGGATCAGCGTACCATGACCACTTTATAGTTTTCTTTTTTTGCTTAAAACTTTATCTTATTGAACACTACAAGGTGGGACTTTGGTGTCTTTTGTCAGTTTAAAAAAGGATTTTCGCATCTAGAGTCTCACTGGATTTTTGCCTTGTTGTTTTATTACTTTTCTCACATCCAAAAAAACCCCAGCCATGTCATTCACTATCCTCTGCCAGTGTTGTTGAGGTAATATTGTGTTTTATCTCTCTGCCTGCAAAGTTTTTCTTGTTAGCAATGCTGGCACTTATGTGTTTTTGTCTGAGGTATCAGTCATTTATGACAAGCACACAACATTAATTATTTCACATCTATCCTCATTTTATCAAAACATCTGCTCTGTGCTCCAAAACACCCCTTAGGCCAAACTACGTCAGTACTGAAGCACTTGGTGAAGCGGGTTGGGGAATAAGGAGAGGGGTTTTGGCAGAAGCATCGGGCCTTGCGTGTGTTGCATCAGCTTCCACATGATCTCGCTGATCTGACTGTCGAGACCAAGCAGGAGGCCAAGCACTGTGGCTTGAGTGTTTGCTGCTGGACACGACACACTAAAGTTCGTTAGGGCTTCAGTAGCCATTGCTCATTTGAAAAGAGAGCTTTGTGTGAGGCGTGCAGTGACTCGATAGGGAAAGTGGCCTTTCAAGCAACATAATATGGTCTCTGTTCTGTCAGACTGGAAGAGTAGAACGCATCACGACTTTTCTACCCTCTGTTTTCTTTTTTTTTTTTTGCATCCTTAAACAGGGTTGCAGGATTGGGTTGCCAGATATGTAATTTTGACAGTGACTGCCTGCCAAAATTTCACTGATATTCAATAAAACCGTTTTAATTCTAAAACTCAAAGACTAACCAACCAGCTAATACATTAATTCAGTTAATTTGTTGATTGAATCATAAACATGGCCCTCGTATATACTGCATATACTATAGTATAATCACAAATAATAATAGACTGGTTATTTTATGTATACATACCAAAACCTCCTGCTTACCTTTTTATCCTAGGGCTATTGGTATCAAATATCTAATGAGTGAAAAATGTCCTAATCCCAACCAATAAACCAAATAAATAAATAAATGTCAGCATTTGAACCCAGACAAATGTGTGAATTCCCTTCTGTTGTACCACTGGGAAAACCCAGTAAAAAAGAATATAATTTCAGCTGCATGACAAATTTTACAGCTCATCTGTGTGAAGCATCACTGTACGCATTTATGTCCAGTGACCAGTTCCAATTTGAGGAAGTATTTTCATTAGCTTGGCTTTTTTCTTTCTGTAGGCAGTAAATACTGGTTGTTCAGAGAAGCCGATGTGTTGCCTGGATATCCTCAGGAGCTGATGCACTACGGATACGGGATGCCAGATCGAGTGGACACGGCGGTGTGGTGGGAGCCATCTGGCTACACCTATTTCTTCAGAGGAGACAGGTGGCACAAATCAAGTTCCTTTTTCATTATTACTCTCATGTTTTACTGTCACTTACAGTACAACAGACAAAACATACAATAAATATTTTTTTTGCCAGAGGCCAGGTAAATATGGCTGAATATACATTCCTTCTGCTTGATATCCACTGAGTCTAAAGTAAATGATTGTATTAGTATATAACACAATGTAACAAAAATTTAGTTATGTCAATTTTTTGTCATTTTCCTTCTTATTTGGTCATATAATGACAAATCTAGCCTTAGTTTCAGTTGTATCAGTTTTTTTAAGAAACTAAATCAGAAGTTTCATTTTTAATACATAGGCCTAAATGGCAAAAATTGTCATTTAAGGGACCCCCAATGTGTGTTTAAGCTCTGAAGTACATATCTGAGCTCTACATCTAATTATTTACTTTTAGAACTACTGTTTCTATGTATAGGACAATGACTTCAGCAAGAAAGTGTCGTCATTCAACCAATTCGTTTGTAGACAAGATGCTCCGGGAATATGGAAAATTTGGATGCAGGGTGTCCTTAAAGATGTATGTTCTCCATTCCCATCTAGATTGTTTTCAGTGATAATATGGGAGACATCAGTGAGGCACATGGGGAGCGATTTCACTAAGACATAGCAGCCATGGAGCAAAGGTAACAAGGCAGATGGGACTGCAATATGATGGGCGACTACATCTGGGGACTGATAGGTGAAAACCCTAGTGGACATCGCAGAAAAGCTAGAAAAAGTGTTCACTTCTGACTTTTAAAATCCCGTTTTCACAGAAAATTTGAATAATCAATATTTTGACATTATGAGCCTAACATTGACACTTCAGAGAAATTAAAGACATTTTTGGGATCAGTGCAATGTAAATAACCATAAGCAAATAAAACATTTGGATGAACGAAACTTAAAAAAAAATTGTTACATTGTGTAATACATGAAAGGTGCGATAAAACAATTCAAGATTGTACCTGTGGTGACTGGACAGAGAGTGGCACAGTTGTACACATACAACATGGCCGAGCAGTTAATCTGGTGGGTCAGTATGCCACGTGACATCACACTTTCATTGTTGGGACCTGTGTCACACACGATATTGTGACAGTGTGTATTTACGATCACTTACAGAGACCCTTGAAATGCTTTAGCAAGCCTGTGGCAATTAAACAATGATCCTGATGAGATATTTTGAGTGGTATTGACACATCAAGATGGGCAGTATGTTACTGACCATTCTGCCCCTTGGCTCAAAACATTCAAAACACTTTCCCAGCTCATTATCTAAGCATGAGCATGTTGACAGTACATTGTCATGTGGCATACTGACTCATTAAGGTTAGTGCTCACTCCTGCTGCAAATGCTTAAATGTGTCGTATTCCATTTATTTGCTGCAGGAATGGTCTGAGGTCTCTTTGATCACACAGAGATCCTGTGTGTGTGTGTGTGTGTGTGTGTGTGTGTGTGTGTGTGTGTGTGTGTGTGTGTGTGTGTATATATATATATAT
>JBCNYH010000024.1:29693584-29713255 GCA_039654325.1 Tandanus tandanus
CTCTCTCTCTCTCTCTCTCTCTCTCTCTCTCTCTCTCTCTCTCTCTCTCTCTCTCTCTCTCTCTCTCTCTCCCCCTTGCGTGTGTTGTTACGGTTGGTTCAAATCTCCAGGCTCAGGCATTCAATTGTGTTTTGATGTTCCTCTGAAGCTTACAAATGCACTTAGCACTCGGTAGCCACAACATACATTAGGCAGCCCCTTCTCCCTCTCTTCCTCTCCCCCTCTCTCCCTTGGCCTTCTTTTCCTTTTCTCATCTCTCCTGCTTTCCACTCAATCGCCCACATCACCCCTGTGTGCACAAGTCACCGATGTGTGCAGGCGCATGCACGCCACTCCCGAGGTCACCCGCTACTGAGCGCGTCACGCGTAATTACTGTTATTTATAGAGCGAGACGGGTTCCTTACTGCGTTTGTTTTTTGAGAGTCTCTTGTGACAGCATGGAGTGAGGGAGAGAGAGGGGGTGAAGGGAAATGAGAGAAAGATAAAAGTATAGAAAGACGTCCATCATGGTACACTTTTGCCTCATTTCATGTAGGTTCCACGTCTGGGGTCTCATTTGTGTTTCAGTAATATGACATCTATGAATATGTAATATATAGTCTACATAAAGTGAAACAGTCCATAGAGAGATATATTATTAAATACATACAGTATAGAGTAAAGTTAGAAGGCAATTTAGACACTGGAAAAGTTTTCTTTTACAACATGTGCATTTCAGATCATTTTAAACATTATCACCTCTGACAAGGAGGTTATGTTTTTGTTGGCATTGGTTTGTTTGCTTGTTTGTTAGCAACTTTATGCAAAAAGTTATAAATGGATCTTGATTTTTTTTTTGGAGGTGGGAAGTATGGCTCAATTTATTAGATTTTTAAGATTATTTACATTTTGGATGGGTGGCACCGTGAAGGTCCTGGCTTCAATTCCCATGCTCGGGCGTTTCTGTGTGGAGTATGCATCTTCTCACCTCGTTTGCATGGGTTTCCTCTGGGTACTCCGGTTTTACCAAGACATGCATATTAGGCTAATTGGTTGTTCCAAATTGACCATTGGTGTGAGTGTGAATGATTGTGGGTGTTGCCCTGCAGTGGTCTGGAGAACTGTTCAGAGTGTACCCCGCCTTCACCCAGTGTCCACTGGGATAAGCTGCAGCCTCCCTGCAACCCTAATTGGATTAAATGGCTTGGCAAATGAGTGAATTAAATTCCAGAGATGATCTGGATCAAATACTTAATCCAAGATTTTTTAATGACCCTTTAACATTGTGAGATAGAACAGGAAGTGTGCTATTACCAGCAGATGGTGATGTGTACTTTGTATTTTTTCCCTGGCTTGGTAGAGGTTTGCGCTCTCTGAGTGCATCTAGTTAAAACTTTTCAGCAATTTTGCCCATCTCTGCTAACAGTATATGCATTTTAACTTCAGATACTGTACATTAATTAAAATTCTTAATTTTATTTTTATTTATATATTTTTTTGCACTAATTTGTGAATGCATTTAAAATGTTCTTAAAAATCATTTGCCCAGAAACATCTGCCAAGGCTTTGAAAAAGCTTTTCTTAATTCCCTACACTCCGTGACATATGTCACCTATCAGCATAAATCGAGTCTAAATACACCAAACTGACTTTTTCAGTAAACTGAATTTTTGAAAGTCCTGTAAATAAATTAATTCAATCTAAGATGTTTTTATTTTTTCTTATTTATATTTTTTTGTGGTCAATTTAAAGAGTTCTCTTTAATTATAAATGTGCAAAACTCAAAAGGTTATTTTGGTGCATTAAGACATACTGTAGATGAAATAAGTCACCTGTTCAGCAGGAAGTTGCACCAACATCTTTTCCTGAAGATCATGAGAATAAAGAATTCTCTTTATTTTAAATTATATTAAAAACAGTAACTTTATTTAGAATTTAGAATTACAATGTTTAATTATAGATTGAATAAATGACATTTTTAATTCAAAAATTAATTTAGGGAAATCATTAAAATGTCCTGGGTGGTATGGTGGTGTAGTGGTTAGCACCTCTGCCTAACAGCAAGAGGGTCCTAGGTTCGAGTCCCGAGCTTGGGCGTTTGTGTTGAGTTTGCATGTTCTACCCGTGCTTGCGTGGGTTTCCTTTGGGTACTCTGGTTTCCTCCCAACGTCCAAAGACATGCACATTGGGGTATGTGGCTGTTCCAAATTTCCACAGTGTGATTGCGAGAGTGAATGGTTGTATGTATGTTGGACCCGTGATGGTCTGGTGGGCTGTTCAGGGTGTACCGTGCCTTCACCTAGTGTCGGCTGAGATAGGCTGCAGCCTCCCCATGACCCAAGAGGATTGAATGGCGAATGAGTGATTACAATGTCCTTAATCTTTTTTTTCTTGCAATAATGATGGATGTTATCTACCCACATTTAGTAGATTTGCTAATTCTGCATAATAAATAAATTACAAAGGCAAAAAAAGTTTTTACAAAAGGAGATTAGAATTGTTTGGAATGGGATAAAATACAAATAATTCATAACAAGGTCGGAAAAGTCAGAACGGATAAATAGCACCGCAAGTGAGAAATTAGCACCATCAGCAATTACGTTCCGTCAATCATTTCGCTGCTTGTGAAGATCCTGTCCATTTCCTCAGCAATGGTTTTAAGCTTCAGATCAGTCCAAGATGAAACATCTGTAACTTTCTAGACACTAATGCTCCTTGACATTTTATCGTCTTTCCTGTTTTTTGCTTTGATGGTGAATTGACTGACTGCTAGGCTAATTAGCCAATAAACACGTCTGCTGTTTCTGTGCACTCACCTCTTCGATTAACACCACGTGCAAACTGCCATATTAATAACCCCGGATCTGAGGACGGGGGAGAAAAAAGCAAACATTCATTATCTGTATAATGAAAATTATTATTGTCAGACTACCTTTCCATCACTTTATCATTAAAATTGGATTCCAATAATGTCTCAGGAAATTAAATAGAGCAGGTTGAGGAGTTGAGGCTATTGGGAAGTAAATTGATTTGATGAGGGAGTCCGGTGCTTCATTCTTAGCCAGTGCCATCTGATGGAGATAAGAGAAGGTGTGTGTGTGTGTGTGTGTGTGTGTGTGTGTGTGTGTGTGAGAGACACTGTGCCATCCATTTGCTGCTTAGTCTTCTGACAGGAACGCAAACAGCTAGCGAGGTGTTGTCAGTGTTCATTAGCTTCTCAGTCCTTTCCTTTGCAAGTGTGCTCTGAGTGCTCCTGTGTGAGTGTGTGTTAGGATGGGTGGTGTCGTACAACACGCCGATTGCGTTACAGCCTGTCACCACCTTCAGAGTCCCGTCCCAGTATAAATCTAAACAGCTTCTTCTTCTTCTCCTTTCTTTCTTTTTTAATGCTAGCACTCTTGTTAGCTTGGCATGAGAGACGAATGAGGACGATTCGAGTCTCACTAATTGGTCTGTTTCAGACATGTTGTATGTGTGCAGAAGATTTAGAGAGTATTTTTAGGTTCTTACATATGCCTGACTTTTTTTTCCCCCCTATGAAGAACCGCCATTTTGACATCTGTTAGCTCTGTTTATTAGCAGCCCATATCATTGTCTTGTTTAATATGCATGTTGTCTGGAGTCGTTACGATTCCACTTCAGTTCATTTGAATGGAAAGTGAGACACATCACTGCTTCCTCATCCTGTCAAACAACTGCATGTCATCACCTCCTGTCGGATGTTCATATGGGGTGTTTTTTATTTATTTTTTTCCCCGTTGGGCTGTGTGTTGTAACCATTAGCATACGAGCTTAAATCCGGCATTGGTATTTTGGCGTGTGATTTGGGGAGGCGTTGCAATCACAGTGAAATTGCTTTAGTTATCCAACTGTAATTGCAGAATCCACATGAAGACAAAATCACAGATTCTCATAACAGCTGCCTCAGGTGTGTGCGTGTGTGTGTGTGTGTGTGTGTGTGTGCGTGTGTGTGTGTGCACGCATCAGGTGTCAGGAACAATCTCCAGTTGAGAAGTTCATCCAAGAGCTTGAAGATCCAGTTGACGATCTAGAAGAAACAGAGGAAGCAGATGCACCTCATCTAGGAGAGCCAACACTTCCTTCTCCTGAACTGAAGATTTTAACAGCAAGTCAGACTTCTTCTCCTGAACCCTTCAGGCCAGAAACCTTTCCAGCTGAAGAGCCGGAGGAATCAGAGGAAGAAGACCCTGATAGCTCATCAGAGACTGAATCAGAGCCAGAAACAATCACTCGGCAGCCGAAGTCATGTGACAGAGCCAGCGTGAAGCCGAATGTCACCCAGGTGAGGAGAAGTGCTTGAAGCTGGAGATAAGAAGTGAAGCATTCTTCACTCCTGACTAACACAAGATGCAGACCAAGAGGACAGGAATACTAATTTTCTAAAAAAAAAAAAAAACACTGACCAACAGTGCTTGATAGTATTAATATTTCATCCTATAAAAAAAGGAATACAACCATCATGATTGCATTATTATTTAAGAGCTGACAAATTAAAGGTGCAATCTGTAATATATTAATGTGGTTCCATGTATTATAAATTATTATATTTGTTGGAGGGTTGCAATATTGTCATGCATGACATGAATATGGCAATTTCAGAACTGATCAGCATTGTGTACATTTTTTTCTGAATTAGAATTTAGCTCCTCCCCCCAGGAACTTACAGACAGCATAATGGCTCTAAAAAGACAAATGGTTTCTTCAAAAGTAGAAGGATAAACATATATATTGGCCTTTTCCCAACATGATGTTTAATATACTATATAATACAGTCAGGTCCAGAATTATTGGAACCCTGGGTAAAGATCTACTAAAACGTAACCTTTATTTCACATGAAACCTGACTTCACACCTCAATACAGAATCTTTCCACATCCTCCTGATCTCGGCGCTGTCTTTAACACTCTTCTCTTCATGTCACTCCCCAGTTTTTCAAGATGGGGCAGATTAGGGAATTTTTCTAGGAGTGGTAATAATTGTGCTTGTCTACTTATCCATTTGTTCTTCAAAAACATTTAATTACAAGCATCTGAAGATCTGGTTTACCGATACTCTCTGTGATGGAATGCTCTCCGTAAAAATAATAATAAATAAATAAATTAATTAACTAATTAGTTAAAGGCTTAGTTATCATCAATCGAAACATTCTCCATGGCCCGTATGTATCCAAAATCTTCTGGGGTAGGGCCACTCACCTGGGATCAGCAGTCCCTGTCCAAACAGCTGGTGTTCATTTGGAGATAAAAGGAAACATCTGTATGCATCTCATAAAAATACTGTCAAATCTTTAGGATCGTAATGTGAACAGTCTTTAGTTATCTTTATTTTAACTTTAGTAATCAAATCCTGAATGTTTTTATGTTTTCTTTAATCATTCCTTAAGTGTTTTGCTTTGAAGTTTGTTATTCTTTACAGTTATTCATGTGTCTCATGTGTTTCTTGTTCTTCCTCACGCATCACTTTTTTCTGCTCTCAGGATGAAGGGACGTTAGCTGAGGAGGAAACATGTGGTAAGGATTTTTTCATACTTAGTAATACTTGGCTACAGACCAAACAATTAGTTGCAAAGATTTCGGAATGTAGTCATCCATGGATGTACATTTTAGAGGCGCTAAGCTGATTGTGCCAGTAGGTTTATCATGCTGCATCACGTGACGACACAGTGCTAGACGCTACTTCCTTATCACATTCTAGATGCAGGGTAGACTTCTATTTTACAACCATATCAACATAATAGCATCAGTCCAGCAGTCAGTTAATTCTCAGAGTTATTAAAGTTCATTCCACAAGAGTAAACCAGAAGTGGCGAGTGTTTCTGGTACCTTTTGAGGGAGTGGTTTAGGGTGCAGTCCTGCCTTTGGATCCACCCAGACATAGACTCTGCTTGCTAAATGAATAAATGAATGGATGACTTTTTCTGATGCAGGTAATGACTGTGCTTTCTGCTTTCAGTTCCCTCAGGATGTAAGGCATTGAAGGCCTGCCTCATGCGCATTCCCTATGCTTCAGTTTGCCTTGAGCGCTTCAACCAGCTGCTAAAAGAGAACAATATCACGCTGCCCCAAGTGCCCCTCATACCTAAACTGCCCTCTCGACTATCCAAGATCATCCACCAGCTCCCCCCATTGCCTACAAGACTCAACCAGCTACCTCAACAAATCACTCAAATTCCCCAGCAGATTTCCCAGCACTTACCCAAACACTTCCCCTCCTTCCCCCAGAAACGTCCAACTTTCCCTGAACGATTTTCCTACAGGTTTCCTCACGGACTTCCCAAACGTCCAGAGAAGCTGCCTGATTTTTTACAACACTTCTCCAATCTTCCTCATCACTTTTCCAGCTTTTCTCAGCAGTGCTACACCACTGTCCAGCATCGTCTGAGCAGCATCAGACCTCAAAACAATGCCTAAACCTCAGCAGCAGCAGCAGAGTCGGGACCTGGAGCTGGACCATATTTTCCGTCAGTCCCCCCTCCATATCTCACGTACCCCATCTCCCTCACCCGGCTCCATTCTGGATTTGCCCAATGTTCCGTTCTATCCCCGCCTACCCCCTATTAGCCCGTCACGCCAGCTCTCAGGTGTCTCCAATCCAAACTTTAATGGTGAGGATGAACTCAACTCTGCAAGACCTTCAGGTGACCCATTTATGGTCCTATAGTTTCAGTTTCAAGTTTCAATGAAATTTTATTTGTCATATGCAGGTAACAATGAAACATCACTAACGGCAATGAAATTCTTGGACTCAGAGCCCCCTCTATATAAGTAATAGGAATATAATGACCATGTGTGTGTGTGTGTGTGTGTGTGTGTGTGTGTGTGTGTGTGTGTGTGTGTGTGTGTGTGTGTGCATTTATGTATGTATGTATATATATGTACACAGTAGGCTAAATAAAGAGGTAGGTTTAATGATATTAGAACACAGTACAAGAACTTAGTGGCACCTGAAACTTGTCAGAATACTGAAGTGATGATGCAATGACAGCAATTATAGCAGTAAAACAATCAAAACCAACCATGATTTTCTTTACAATGTGTTACTGTTCCTGCTGTTCCTCTTGCAGCTAGTTCCAGACTGAGCATTCACCCAGCTGTAAATGTGGAAGATATGGACTCAGACAGTGACCACTGTGGGAGAACTTCCCATCCCATGCCCCAGATCATCACCCCGCAAGACCCTAACCTCAAAACTCTCACAGTACCTGGACCATCAAAATCGAGCAGAACCAGGTTTGGTCAATAAAAGAATTTGAATACAGAGTGTAGAATACAAAGACTTAACTTAGAGTTAAAGGTACAATGTGTCCCATTTTGGAGGATCTATTAGCAGAAATTAGCAGAAGTAAATCATCAATGAATAAGCTATCTTTAAAAGGTGACTGATTTTTTGAAACCTTAGAATAAGCTGCTTATATCTATATAGGGAGCAGGTTCCCTCATATGGAGGCTGCCATTTTGCACCACCATTATTCTACAGTAGCCCATAACCATACAGGCTTTGAAGGGGACAGGAATAAAATTTCAGTTGGTTGCAACCTTGAGGCTCACCAATAGATACTGCTTAATCTTACACGCTGTACCTTTAACTAAGAATAATCAAGAAAATAATGCAGCGAACAAAATCTGACCTGTTAACTACATGAATAATTTGCTGTGACCTTTTTTCTCTTTCTTATATTGTCTAATTACATATTTTTGTTTTTATTTTGTCTGGATTGTTGTTATCCCTTTATACTCAAACACACACACACACACACACACACACACACACACATACCTGTGATGGAAACTATGCTGGTTAAAGGGACAGAAAGCCGCAAACTATTTGGACGAAAATGTAAGAAGCTTAATATAATTTATTGTCTGGCTTAATCCTGTCATCCCAAACTCATAAAGTCATAAAAAGTGTTGAAATTTGTCTTGTGCATGATGAGCATTTCATCCACCCTCATTCCACTTTTACATCTGTTCATTTAGCACAGTTTCTTGTTTCTGTAGTAACAGCTTGTCCATGGGGACTTTATGGAGAAAATGCCACATATAAATTTTAAGGATGTTGCACAATATTATCCTATAAAGGAATAAATGTATGTGTTGTTGTATTGCCAATGCAGGTAAATTGCTGTGGTATAAAAGTAATTAAACACTACTGGAGAAAAGAGTGTCTGTTTATGGAAGAACTGTTTATACAATCTTGTTTTTGAGACAGAAAGAAACTGTACTCTTCAGGAGATGAGGAGGATGAAGAACTGGAGGCGGCAGTCAGGGCGTGGCCAAGCCAAAGCAGCATCACGAGTGCTGATGATGCGTAAGTGAGAATAACACAGAGATCATCTGAGGACCAGTAAATTAAACATTTATCTATAAAGCATCTCAGTGCAATGAGAAACATGTGTATAAACAGTTCCACTAAGCTGTAAGAAGTCCTGCCAGTGGAGTGGCTGATCATGTCTGAAGAATGTCTGGAAAGAATGTGTGGCCTTATTATGAAAGTGTTACAGTAGAGCTGCTGAAATGTATTGTTTATTTATTTATTTGGTTTTATAATTGGGATTGGGATTTCCAAATTAATCTGTTTTAATTTATAAGGTAAATGATAAAAAAAATTCACTGATTTATCTAAAATTCCTTTTAAAATGCACCTTAAAAAATTTATTTATGGATGAACCAAGAAACTACAGTTATTTTAAATCCGGATCAGAGGTTCCCAACACTGGTTCTGGAGAATACATATCAGTGTCGCCACCTCATTTTTTTTGTTGTTCCTAACAAACCTGTTTTATCTAATTAGCTAATTAACAGCTCTTAATGATTTAAGTGAGTGTTAAAGGGAGCAAGGGTCCTGCAATACCAGGGTTTGGATCCTGTACTCCAGATAAAGCTAGGTTAGATAGGTAGGGTGTGGATACATAGAAAAATTGGCTGGTTGGGCTTCCAAGTGGTCTAGCAGAAAAGAGTATGCCCTATCTTGTCTAAATCATATGCATCATATCTATATGCATCATATCTATATGCATTTAAATCATATCTATATGCATCATATTTACAGGCTGAAGGAGCGTCCATCATCAACTGCCAGCCAGGCCAGCACAATGGTCAACGAACGTCTGCAAGAGCTCGTCAAACTGTTTAAAGAGAGGACAGAACGCGCCAAGGAGAAACTCATCGATCCAGATGACTTGGATGAGGACACACCACCTGCCAGTGAGCTCCACCTACTGAAATCTTCCCACAAACCTAGGCTGCTGAGTATAGTAATGATCAAACTTCTCGTCATCCAGTTCCAATAAATGAGAGAATCACTGACCCTATACCTTGGATCTGTAGCTGATCATAAAGTGATGCCAATCATGTTCAACTAGCATCACACAATTATCAAGATGTCCCATGTAATGGGTAGACCACTTAGTGCGCTTCATGGGGGCCAGACGCCGTGTCCCTCTTTTTTTGGTCTCTCCCTTCAATGTGTCACATGACCTACTCACTCCTTGAAATCGTGATTGATCTACACACTCTGTGATGATGTCACAGAGAAGGACACTACCACCCTGGGACGTCCCACCCGCAGAGCTTTACACACTGCTTCTAGTTAGTCACTTAACTATACATTTTAATAAAATAATATCCTAATTAACACAACATGGTGCAATTACTACTCAGATTTACTGCTTTCCCATCCCAGATTGATCCTAATAAACCATAATTTACATTAAACAGTCACAGACATGGAACAACACAATACAGCTCAAGAAATCTGAATCAGAATACTTTATTTATCCCAGAGGAAAACGTGTGTTGTATGAAGAATTATATCCAAGACTCAAACATGCCTGATGTTTGTAAATGAAAAGTCATAAAGGCTCATTAACATCCTTTTTTTTATCCCACCCCAGCTCCTGCAGCACCTCCTCCTGAGCCTCCGAAGGAACCGGCACCTGTTGAGGAGAGTCAGCCCATACCTAATGAGGAGGAAGTTGAACAGGAAGAGTATACCAAGCTGCTGTGCTTCAAAGTGAAGTCTCAGTCCAGGATTGGGCGCCTAATTCAGTACCGCTTCCCAGCCAGTATTGACCCATTCACCAGTGAGTCCCTGTCTCATGTCCTGCATTTCACCTTGCTGTTAAGCATGTTGTTGATTCGACAGTATACACAGCAGTCCTTTCTGTTTTGTGTCTGAAGATCTGGGTTACGTCCTGTGGCTCTTTGTAGTCACTTTGGCCTGGAACTGGAATGTATGGATGATTCCAGTGCGCTGGGCTTTCCTTTATGATGTCAACAACTCCCTTTATCTGTGGCTGATAGCCGACTACCTGTGTGACGCCATCTACATCCTGGATATCCTGCTCTTCCAGCCGCGCCTACAGTTCATCCGTGGCGGCGATATTATCGTATGTGACATTTGGGAAATCACAGCTAGTAGGAAATCGAGGGGTCAAGCACAATTCATGCAGAAGTCACACTAGCTTAAGTTTGATGTTTTTGAATTCGAGACTGTGGAATGGAAAATGATACTTGCTGTGTTTATCTTTATTCTAGAGTGATAAGAAGGAAATGAGAGACAATTACATGAAAGAGCTAAGATTTAAGGTAAGAGGAAAATGTTGGCTGTGCTCAGGAGTCAACTGTGATCAGTCTGTGACATCCTTGTTGGTGTCCATTGCCTGTAATGTAAGTTTTTTTTTTTTTTTTTTTTTTTTAAATTATTATCATTTCAGCTGGACTTGGTCAGCCTTCTTCCCTTGGAGCTCTTCTATCTTCTAGTTGGGGTCAATCCTCTCCTCCGCTGCCCACGAATACTGAAGGCAGGCCTCAAATTTAACTTTATGTTTTTCTTTTAAATCCAGCAAAATAGTTAATTCATGAATCTATAAGCACAATTTAATTCTCATGCTTAGTGATGATTGTTAGCTTTGAGCAAATATCAGGAATTATGCTCCTTGTCACTACTTAGAAAATCCAGTACTGAAAACTGATGCAATTCCGGATTTATTGGCTTAATCTCTTTCTGTGCTTCAGATCCTGTCTTTCTTTGAGTTTAACACGCGTCTGGAGGCCATTTTGACCAAAGCATATGTGTACAGGTGAGCACAAGCTTGTGTTGGCATTTTGGAGTGACTCTTCTAAAGTTGATATTTAAGGTATAAAACACTCTTGGGGGATGTTCATTCATTCATGTATTTTCTGACCCGCTTAATCCTAATTAGGGTCGCTGGAAGGCTGGCGCCCATCTCAGTCAACTCTGGGCGAGGACAGAGTACACCCTGGACAGCTCACCAGGCCATCACAGGGCATCTGGGGCATGTTGTTATATATATATTTAAAAAAAATAATTTTACTGTTGTAAAGTTACTACCCCAAAAATTATTAATTTCCAAACCCAATAAAATCTTTAATTTATTTTGTACCATACCATTTTAAAAAGTTTTTTTCCCCAAGAAGGTTCTGGGTTAACCTTGCAGCTGGCAGATCTTTCTGTGTGGAGTTTGTATGTTTTCCCTGTGCTTTCATTGGTTTCCCCGGGGTACTCCAATTCCTCCCACAGTCCAAAAGATATGCTGGTTATGTATGCTGTCTCTAAGTGGCCCCTAGGTGTGTGTGTGAGTGTGAATGTCTGTTATGTAATAGCACCTAATGAGTAATTGATAATAATTTATTTACTTTTCACTCTTACAAATTGCCAAAACTTTTCATAAATTTTAACTGAACATCTAAATTAACAATTATACAATTATTTTTTTATGCTTAGTTCATGTGAGCTTCCACCATTCACCAATACAATATAGTATATATATGTGTGTGTGTGTGTGTGTGTGTGTGTGTGTATGACATTAATGTAAACACATGATTTGCAACTGCTGCTTTGAAACCCTGCTGACCAATCATTATTGAGAACTCAAGAGGATTGTGGTATAACTGCTGTTATACTCCTTTTTTCTAGAGTCATTCGCACCACCAGCTACCTTCTGTACTCCCTCCATGTCAATGCCTGCCTTTATTACTGGATGTCGACTCTACAAGGTCTGGGAAGTACCACCTGGGTATACAGTGGAGAGGGCAATGCGTAGGTGTTTTTTCTTTTTCTTTTATTGGTATCATTAGTATTGGTGATGTTACTGTTTGTAATATACAGGTAGGTGATGATTTTTGCCTATAAGCTTATACATCTTTAAAGTCAGGGAAATGAGATATTAAGGAGCAAAATGATTGCACTTCACATGAAGGATTTTAAAGAGTGTTGTTTTACTCAAAAATGTATTTGTTGTGTAATGGGTTTTAAATATTTAATGGTTTAAATATGTACCTGATACTACTGTTTATGTTTGTCACACCAAATACAGATTTTGTTTCATTTCCTTCACCCAAATCCCATGCTTGGATTTTCACCAAACTTGGTGGGGGCACTACCCTATCTGAATCTCAGAAATTATTTGATTTTGGAATGTCAAGGGCAAAGGCCAAGATCAGAACAAGGTCACGAAATTTTGTAGATCGAGTGTTTATAACTTCAAAATGAGTACTGGTAGATATGCCATTACTATGGAACACTAATATGAAACCTGTGGATTTTCAAATAAAACAATTATATTTGACCTTGAGTGATCTTGAATGGTCAAACCTCAGCCATTTCGCAAATCCTTCAAATGATGACGAATTGTTAAAAAAAAAAAACAGCAAACTCTCCTGAGAGAAATCAGCACTCTGATAATATGCAAATTAGATAAGCATCATGAGGATATTAAAAATTTATTTTTTAGGTAAAAAAATATATCTGTTTGTTTGTTTATGATTTATCCGTTGATATCCCTAGTTTTTCTCACACCATTAATACGTAGATACTGCCCTGCCACCTACCATCTTTTTTTGTCATTTATCCAGGTATATCCGATGTTTCTACTTTGCTGTAAAGACTCTGATCACTATCGGTGCGCTGCCTAGCCCAACTGCACAGGACGAGTATATTTTCCAGCTAATCAACTACTTTATTGGAGTATTTGCCTTCTCCATCATGATTGGACAGGTACAGTGGTTATGATCATACAGAATACACAAGAGCGCTAAATTCTCGGATTGGCCAGCACGTTAATTTTCTATAATCATCATCATCATCTTCTCCTGCTTGCTTCTGGGGTCAGGTCATGGAGGCAGCAACCTAGGCAATGAGGTCTAGACATCCCTCTCCCCAGCCACTTCCTCCAGAGGGGATGCCTTTTCCAGCTGAGAACCCTGGACTCAGACTTGGAGTTGCTGATTCTCATCCTGGCCGCTTCGCGCTCAGCTGCGAATCACTCCATCGAGAGCTGGAGGTCCTGGCTTGATAAGGCCAAAAGGATAACGTCATCCGCAAAAAGCAGAGACAAGATCTTATGGCCACCAAACCAGAACCCCTCAACTCCTCGACTGCGCCTAGAAATTTTGTCCATAAAAATTATGAACAGAACAGGTGACAAGGGACAGCATTCCAACCCTCACCAGAAACTAATTTGACCTGTTGTTACCAATGCAGACCAAGCTCTGGCTCCGGTGATACAGATACCTAATGGCCCATCGCCACGGGTCTGGTATACCATACTCCTGGAGCACACCCCACAAGATAGCCTGAGGGACACGATCAAAAGCCTTCTCTAAATCCAAAAAGCACATATGGACAGATTGGGCAAACTCCCATGCCCCCTCCAGGATCCTGTAGAGTTTGTAGAGCTGGTCGAGAGTGCTGCAGCCGGGACAAAAACCACATTGTTCCTCCTGAATCCGAGGTTCGACTATCAGTCAGAGCCTCCTCTCCTGTACTCCTACATAGGCTTACCCAGGTAGGCTGAGGAGTGTGATTTCATGATAGTTGGAACACACCCTCTGGTCCCCCCTTTTAAAGGGAACTACCACCCCAGTTTGCCAATCCAGAGGAATGGCCCCCGATGACCATGCAATATTGCAGAGACGAGTCAACCAAGACAGTCCTACCACATCCAGAGCCCTGAGGTATTCAGAAGTAGTAATCCTCAAAGTATTCCTTCCACCTCCCGACAACATCCCCAGTCGAGGTGAGCAGCTCCCCCACTTCCACTGAAAACTCTCTCTAGTACACCCCTAAAGACTCCAAACAGGGTGTATACTATGAACCGTCATTTGGTGCATAAGCACAAACAACGGTCAGGACCCGTCCCCCGATGGTGGAGCCTCTCCCCTTGAGCAACTCCAGAATGAAATAAGGTCCACCCCTCTCAAGATGGGTGGTTCCATAGCCCAAGCAATGTGTTGAAGTGAGTCTGACTATATTTAGTCGGTATCTCTCAACCTCGCACACCAGCTCAGGCTCTTTCCCTGCCAGAGAGGAGACATTCCATGTCCCAAGAGCCAGAGTCAGTAGCCAAGGATCAGTCCGACAGAACCCACACCTTTGGCTGCCACCCAGCTCACAATGCACCTAACCCCTATAGCTCCTCCCGCAGGTGGTGGGTCCATTGGAGGGTAGACCCATGTCTCCTCTTCGGGCTGGTCCCAGCCGGGCTCTATGGGCAGAAGCCCAACTTATAGGTGCTCGCTTTTGAGCCCCTCATGATCGAGAGGATGCGGGTTCGAGTCCCCGTTAGTCCCCCTCCGTGTTAAGACCTCTGGGCAAGGTCTTAACCACAAGTGTGCCTCTGTTCACCCAGAAGTATAAATGGGTGTCAGTAAAATATATTAAAAAAAACTGGGAAGGTAACTTGTGACTTGTCACTTCATGCTACAGAAAACGGGGATAAGCTTCGGCCTGATCCACCAGTAGGCTCAGGTGTAAAAACCCCAACAGGCTTTACCAAGAAAAATATTTACTTTTTTGATATGGTGAGGTATATTGTAACAGTCAGGGGTAAAGCCATGACCTAAAGCCTATGCTTTATGGTTTCTCATTAACAAGGTGCATTTTTCTGTCATATTAAAAGGAGGGAAAAGGGAAGTTGTCATGTTTATAGACGCTGTAAAATAAGTGATTACAGAAACTAAATTAAATGTAATTATAAGGTTCCCAACAGGCAACCACAGATTCGAGCCTTGGTTGGTGTAGGCAGCCATCCATGGCTGGAAGCCCATTAGAGCTGATTGGCTGAGCCCTCAGCGAGGGAGGGATGACATACAATCTCTAACCTGTTAATCACACATGACACTAGCCAATCATGGGTGTCTGCAAACTCATGCATATATGGAGGCAGATAGTGACATTGCATGAGCAGCAGTATGAAAAAATGCAGTCAGTGGGCGCATGTGGTGACCTTTGCCCTTCCTGGCTAGTAACTGTTAAGTGATAGGGAAGTACACCTTGATGGTTGGGAACTGGCTGTGACTAAATTAGGGAGAATATCAGGGGGAAATAATTATAAAAGAATGAAAAATGCAGTGAGTTGTTTTCTATAATTAGGAACATAATTATTGTTCAATTGGTGTACTATAAGAGGAATAAAACATTAGGACATGCTTTAGGGCAAAATAATCAACTTTTTGTTGTCACACTATCATCCATTCATCACACCTCCCTGTCATTGATGATTTTCCTATAACAGCACACCCCTGAAGTGTTTATCAGTCTAATAAAGTGGATTGATGTTTATGGTGTTAGATGAGAGACGTTGTGGGAGCTGCAACAGCTGATCAGACACACTACCGCTCCTGCCTGGACAGCACAGTGAAGTACATGGCCTCTAACCGTATCCCTAAAGACGTGCAAAATAGGGTAAAGACCTGGTACAACTACACATGGCAGTCTCAGGGCATGCTGGGTAAGATTCACAGCTCTCATAGCCCATTTGTCTGTCCATGAGTGGGGGGTTTTGTTTTTGTTTTTTTCCTATTTTTTAATTGTTTATGCTTTTCTTATGTAAACCCAGGCCAAATGATCAAAAATATACGGGAATGATTGGGAAATTTGTTGAGAGCTGGACTGAAATGACAATTTGGAATGGCTTCTCAGACACATAATTGAACAGCCCATATGGTGCCATTACTTTAGCTAACATTTCTGTAATTCTGTCCATAGATGAAGAGGAGTTACTCGTGCAGTTGCCAGACAAGATGAAGCTTGATATAGCGGTGGATGTGAATTACTCTATTGTCAGCAAAGTTCCACTGTTTGAGGTATGAAAAACCTGCTTTAATAATTCTTTATACTGTCTACATTTGTCGTAACACTTAGGAGTCAGATGCGACCGCAAGTACGGTATAACTTTAAATGCACTTTTAATGAAAGTAAGCAGGTAATAATCCAAAGGGGAAACGTGAAAACAGGCAGAGGTCAAAACACTGATCAAACAGTTCATCAAAGGTTTAAGCAGGGGAGAGGTAAACAAACAAGCTAGGGACAGATATCCCGCAAGCAGTATAAACACAGGCAAAAATCGGCAAACTGTTAAGCTAGCACAGTCAAACACAGAAACTCAACTGGTAGTTAAATAAACAGCTAGACACACAGCAATAATACAGATTAATGCTTCGCACCGTGGCAGCGAAAACGGGAGTCTTTTAAAACAGTGATGTCTAAACGTATCCGCAAAGGGCCGATGTGGGTGCAGGTTTTTACTTCACCCAAGCAGTAGCCACACCTTCCACCTGTGTGAATCACTGATCTCAGAAAATGATTGTATCCTATTGTTGGCATGTGGCAAAACCTGAAGCCAGACTGGTGCCATCTTGGTGAGACCACCTTACTGTTGAAAGTTATACTCAAAAGGCACACAAAAAAAGATGAAGAAAATGGAAATAGTTACATGCAAGGTGTAAATTTCATTTTAAAACATTTTTTTCAGCTATGCAGAGCTTTTTGTATTTTTATTCTGATTAATTAAAAATATCAGTAAAATTATTGGTAAAGGCATGTGAATTTAAGGCATTCTGATTATCTCAGTAAAATTTTCAGGGTTTTCAAGCTGTGTTGTCTTTCAATGGCTCCATTTTGAGATCTTAAAGAAAGGTGGTCTCATCAAGATGGCTGCCACCCAACTTTAAAATTGAAACACTAATGTGCATTCTAGTCTTTTTTTTATTTTTTATTTTTATTTTTTTATTTTTTTTTTTAAATAAGGGATTGAAACAGGTGAAAGGTGGGGGCTACTTCTTGGTTGAAATGAAAACATGCACACATATTGACCCTTTGTGGATAAGATTGGACATCCCTGTTTTAAAGTCTCTAGATAAGTATAGTTAATTGGAAACTGCTGTTTCCAATCAGTAATCAGGTGACCCAGACCATGGCAATGCATTCTGGGAAGTGTAGTGCACAGAGACATGTTGGCTGTGTGTGTGTGTGTGTGTGTGTGTGTGTGTGTGTGTGTTGCGTTGCGTTGCGTCCATGTTGGAAAGGTCAGAGTCACTGCATGTGTTGGGAACAGGTGAGATCATAACAGTAACTCAAAAATTAAATTTAATTCTATAGCAGTTTGTAAAAATTAGACCTGTATTATTTAGAATTTAGGAATCCCTGAGAAATCTGTTCCTCCCTACATTGCCATGTGATCGATCAGGCTTTTTAAGGTAGACTTTTCTGGCCCTGAAATGAGTTCTGTTCCCATGTTGTTTCTTAAAACTACATGTAGTGTTCACACATGTAGTTTCAACAACAAGTGGAAATTATGTCCGTGCAGGGATAATAACCATTAAAATAACAAACTGCATCTGTAAATAGATTCCTGTGAGTATTGCACTCTTATATACATATTATGTCCATCTTGTACTTATGTTTCATATTTCCTGAAATTTTTATTGTTATTCCTTTCCATATGTTAGGGCTGTGACAGGCAGATGATCTTTGATATGCTGAAGAGGCTCAGATCAGTTGTGTACCTTCCTGGAGACTACGTTTGCAAGAAGGTTCAATGCTCCTTTCATTTAATGCAGAGTCATTTTTAAAATTTAAATATGTTGATGTGTGTTTTCATAATCCAGCCAAGGTCTGTAGAGAAGCTGCAACATACAACCCCCATTCTGGGGCTAGTTCACAGATTTATACAATGCTTTAATAAATAGGTAAAACCTAAACAAGGCCTTGTTCGTAACATCAGAAAGCAATAAAGGTCATAAAGATAACAGCATGTTATTCACTTTACATTGTACTTCATTGTATCATTCTGCTGTAGGGTGAAGTAGGTCGAGAGATGTACATCATAAAGTCGGGAGAGGTTCAGGTGGTTGGCGGTCCAGATGGAAAAACTATACTTGTGACGCTGAAAGCAGGATCTGTGTTTGGTGAAATCAGGTAAAAGTTGTTACTGGTTTTATCTTTCATCCGTATCAGTGTGACAGCTGACTTGTATTTGTTTGTGTCTCTTTGGCTTAAAGCTTGTTAGCGGTGGGAGGCGGCAACCGGCGAACTGCCAACGTGATAGCACATGGCTTTGCTAACCTCTTCATCTTGGACAAGAAGGGCCTCAACGAAATTCTCGTGCACTATCCTGAGTCTCAGAAGCTGCTTCGCAAAAAAGCAAAGTGAGACACCGTAATAACAGCTGTGGAAAAAAGTACTCTCGTTTACAGAGACGGGCCAGGTGACCTCAGTAGGCCTTGTATGGGTGGTACTTCTGTTGCTGATGCTGTGGTTTCTGTGTCTTGTGAAGGAAGATGTTGGCAGATAAGAAGCCGGAGAAAAGGAAAGAGGAGGAGAAGGAGCCAGTGCGGGTGATTCCTGTGCGGAAAGAAACCCCGAAACTGTTAAAAGCAACGCTCGAAATGACGGAAAAATCGGGCCTACGAGGGACACTGGCCAAGCTGAAGGGAAAGAAAAATAACAAGTCCTGTGTTTCATTGCAGGTACAACACACACACACACACACACACACACACACACACACATTAATGATTTAATTTATTTAGCAGAGCCAGTAATACATACTCAGATATCCTGACCTTTGACCCATTGTTCCTTCTTTCTAATCTCCAGCCATCCATCTGTTCCTCTGTACTACCTGGTTCTCCGTTTGAGAGGCAGCACTCAGAGCAAGAAGCCGATGTTCTCTCTCAGATCTCGGACATCACTGTACAAGGACCTCCCATCAGCCCCTCCGGTCTTGAAGACGAGAGCCGCTCAGTGCAGGAACGACCAGTACTAAATGAGAGGACAATACTCGGAAAGGAGAAAACGGATGACTAACCTGGAAGTGTATTTTTAATTGAAGAGGTAACAAGAGTTATAAAAGTCAGCAGGGCCATTTTTCATGTAGAGAGAGTGTATAAATGGATGATTATACTGTATAGAGACATAAAAACACTTTGTTGGTGTATATTAATATGGTTTAATCAAGTATTTTAATCCTAGATATCATTTAGGTATCAGGTATAGATGGGATTTTTGACATGAAATAGGATGTGCTGTATTTACTTTGCTATATTTTAAAAAAGGGCTCAAAATACCAATTAAATGAAATGTATAAATCAGGCCAGGGTTGGAGATGCTTTTATTCTTATTTTAACATTTTAGGCATGTGAATACCAAAGTACATATTTTGCAATGTATACTTTTTGTCTTCTTTCATATGTTATGTTATATATTATATTATATTATATTATATTATATTATATTATATGAGTATATACTACATAGGAATGGCGCAATTAATTGGCTCATGATCTCGGCGATGTTAGACATTATTCCGAGTAGGTAATACTTAAATCAAACAGCTTAAAATTCTGTCTGCAAAATGTCCTGCCATG
>JBCNYH010000024.1:29810194-29821429 GCA_039654325.1 Tandanus tandanus
CCCTGCGATGGCCTGGCGAGCTGTCCAGGGTGTACTCTGCCCTCGCCCAGAGTCAGCTGAGATGGGCGCCAGCCTCCACGCAACACTAATTAGGATTAAGCGCTTCAGAAAATGAATGAACAAATGAACTTGACAGGTTATGGCTGTTTGGTGGCACTAAGAAAACCCTCTATAATATTATGCAGAACGTTTTAAAGGAAATCAGACGCCTTATCCCTTGCACAAGCGCTGAACACATCAAACCATGCCTTAGTTGAATATACCATGCAATTACCAGAGCGAAGTACCAGTGCGGACTTCCCTATTCCTACAGAAATGGTGAATTGCACATGCATGGTGCTCTGTATAACACAACCCACCCAAGGTCAGGCCCCGTTCCATAGTAAAGGACTCTGGTGCACATCTTGAAATTTTTCCTTATAGGGAAACTCTCAATCAATTAAAAATATTTGCTTTAACCAATGGATTGGTTAAGGCACCCAAGTGTTAGAAAAATAATTGATGTTTCCTTTTTATTTCTAGTTCCGAATTTAAGTTTACAAATTAAAAAGCAATGAATTCAGGTTGGATTTATTATGGGCATGCTACTATGCAATTTATGGGCATTAACAGTAACTGTTTTATTGCTAATGTGATCTCAAACAGTCACAATCTCAGTTCACCTCCTCTGTATGAGTGTGTGGATTTTCAGGTAGCTGAGTCATATCCTGCTATGAAATCAGCTGAGAAAAAATGTAATCAAACCCTGAGGCACAAGGACTCATTAAAAACCACCACTGTTACAAAACTGTAGTTTATTTTGCACAGATAGCCATTCTGGCAAGGCTACTCTGTTACAAACAACCTCAGAGGATGGCAATGCAACAGAAGAGTTTCCCTGGACCTGAACTGAAGCTCTCTGTCCAGCAGAAAGGAGTGGACGAATAAAACCCAAAAGATCGTACTGCCATAAAGTGCGAATACTGTGGATTTTCATCGGAATTCTCTAAATGAGAACATTCATCTGTAGAACTAGCCTGTACAAAAATAATGGTGGTGTTCAATCAAAAATATCCTTCAGCTGAAAGCAATATTTTTAAAAATAGGGAACCATTGTGTTCCAGAAAAAACCTGATGCACTGTCTACACTTGAAGATTCAGATGATGTGAGGCTGAGCAGATTTCTTTCTTTTCTTAAAAAAAAAAAAAACATTGTCATGCTCATATACAAACAATACAAACATATCTACGCTGTGTGGAAATACATATACATTGAATAACAGACAGAACAGAATAACAGGATGAGAGGGTTAAGCAGATGTGTTGGTTGAATGATCACTTTTTTACACAGTTGATATAAATTCTGATAGACACACGGTAAAGCCAGCAGTTAGTTATGGACTAAAAGTGAATGCATGAGGTTCTGTCCGGTTAAGTGACAATTAAATGAATATACAAATACAGTTATAGTGTAGGAAGGAATAGCGAAGAAAAACAAAAAAAACTGATGAGGCACTGACTAGTCCTTGAACTTCATCTGGTTTAGATAAAAGCATTTGCGATGCTATGGTGCTTGATTCTTCCTAAAACATCCCAAAATACACCAGATCTATTTTTGCTTACAAAAGAAAACATCGCTATGGAACACGTTAAACATATTCATACTGAACTATCAGGGATGTGCTGAGGGATTCTGTTCCTAATTCAATTTGGTCATTATACTTGTGACGAGTTCAGAGGAACGCTCTCATTACCTCCACCCACCTTCAGTTTATTTGTGTCTGTTAGCAGGATTATGCAAAAAGTTACAAGCATATTTTCATGAAAGAGGTGGAGCTTTCCAGATCAAAATCTAGATCCAGGAATTTTTAAAAGGATTATTTAACATTATGAGATGAGAATTTTTTAAAATGGGGATTGTCGGGCTTGGTGGGAGTTTGCGCTCTCCAAGTGCTTGTGGTTATTTAAAGGCTTTTACCAAAGTGTTTCTTTGTTTTAAATCTGAGAGAAAAAAAAAAAAGAAATAAAACTGACAAACGGAACTTAACTCTATACTGTGAAATTCACAGAACAAATCCACACTGGAACCCAGAATCTATACTGCATTTCTCACTGCGATGCTCAGCCATGCACGCCTTTTTTGCAAATCATTCTTATAAAACAGAGATGTTTTAAAACTGCTTGATGGTCAAACACAACAAGAGCAGCTAGGTATGTGATAAAAGCATGTGTTCTGGAATAAAGCAACTTTACACTCATTTTAATAATCCAACAAATCAATAGAAGGAAAGTCAAAATCAGGTCAGGGGCAAGAGCTGGTTTTCCTGCTGGTGTTTCTGACTGCGTATCAAAACAACGCCTTCATCCTGGGTAAGAATGTTCTGTGTGTCATTGGGTTCAGACACATTTAAAAAGCACAGTTGTTAAAGTAAAGCTTCGTGTCAGGCAGAGAGCGAGGAAGGGGAACGTTCTGTGCCACAGTTCAGTAGATCGTTGCTTTGGGTAAAAGGATATTACAAAATAGAAACGAAAAAAACAACCAAAAAACAAAATATAAAACATACAACTCTATATACAGACATAAAAACAGCTTATTCACATGGATTCAAATCGCAGCCAAACCTTTTAAATATAAAAGGCAGGCTCTTTTTTCTTAAACACAGGTACAAGACTGAACACGAGCGTGTCGAGGTCAAAGGTTGGCAATAGGGACATCAAAAAGGTCACACAGGCCCTCGGTTTCATCCAGGTTATAGATGTAGTCGTGGTCACCTGGAGGTGGTGAGAGGCGGAGGAGTGGAGAGAAAACTAGAAAAGAGAAGGAGAGCGTGAGAAAATCATTTCAGATGCTTCACCCTGAAGGTACCCAGGGCTAAATTTCCAGTAAAGACATTATAAAAATTTAACAAGTACATATTTATTTACAATTTACAAATACACAAATTCACTCTAAAATAGAAAAATACACATTTATTCAGAAATATATATTTATAATTATATTTGAGGTATAAATCAATTATGTAATTTATTAAAAGCTAAAAAGTAAATTAACAAATACCCAAATAAATCTTACTGCTATAACATATTTCTTTAAAAATGTAAAAAAAGAAACAAACAAAAAAATAAAAAAACCCTTATATCTTGTGTTTCCAGTTAGTTGATCCCTGGACTATTTTTAGATCTCCATAGAGACTGGACAGAGATCACCAGATGACTGAATGGAAAGCTCAGGAAAATCATCAAGAAAATGTGTATAATTTCTGATATGGGGATAATAATAATGTATTTAAACATTTTTCCCCCCCACCAGATATTTCAATGTACAAGGGTGGGCTGAAAAGTTCATAGGCTGACTACGAAGTAATGAAACTTGGAAGAAATGTGTACACCACAGAGGAGACTACACTGAAAAACAAACCACATTCGGTCAAATTTGACCATTCAAGCATGTCATTGATGTAAAAAGCGCTATACAAATAAACTAGAAGTTCTCGTAGAGAAGTGGAGTGCTGTGAGGGGCAGTTAATCCAAGTCTATATAGTCCACTTGTACACGTTTTGTTCATCTCTCCAGGCCCGTTTATTCCTGCATGGAAAATGGTGGTGACGAATGAGAGAACTCTAGAAACTGCCGTGCATGCTCTACCACATAAATCGAGTCGTCCATAGAATATTGGGAGGGCTATCGAGCCCAACCAAAGTAGTTTTCTCAACAGCTCACCCTTCCTATGGAAAGGGGCAGGGGGCCCACCTCCCAAAGGAGGAAACGTTTTGAAAAAATTGGACAAACAATGGTGCTTTCTGGTGAGTTTTGAAAGTTAAAACGCAAAAAAAAAAAAAAATAAAAAATAAAAAAATAAAAATTCACAATTAACAAGAACCCCTTTCTAACAGCAGGACACCTATGTAGGGATCTCACAAAGCAGAAAGCAGGGTGCAGGATCTGGAACTGAAACTTCTTACTCACCACCAGGTAGCAAATAAAGCAGAAATAAAAGATCACTGCTGCTGTAGGTACACACTGCTCATTATAGCAGATGAAGTTGCTAGGCAACTGGTGGTTAAATCGTCTCTCGTATAATTTCCTTGGATGGTCTTAAGTTTTGATATGGTTTACCAGGGCATTGCCACCTCGATCACTGTACATCGTGTCTCTGCATCACACAACGT
This sequence comes from Tandanus tandanus, assembly GCA_039654325.1. Classification (NCBI taxonomy): domain Eukaryota; kingdom Metazoa; phylum Chordata; class Actinopteri; order Siluriformes; family Plotosidae; genus Tandanus; species Tandanus tandanus. Next base: position 29,814,343 of record JBCNYH010000024.1, read on the forward strand.
GCATCTTGCTTTACCGGTGTTCTGGCTTAACAGGTTTTCTTGTTAAATGGTGACTATAGCTTACACTATTTCTGCCGACATTTACTTACATCTGTTTGACTTCAGCAGAGTCACCAAGAATATAAATCTGATTCAAAGTAAAACCTGATGCTCCAGGATGTTGTTCAGTAAAGTTAAACATGTGTCGTGTCTGTGGGTTCCACCAACACAAATTAAACAAGAAAAAACAAATAAAATTTATGAAAACTGTTACAGTTAAAATGATCGTGGCGGCTTGCAAACGCAATCCTGTTTTTAAAATAGTATCATGCACCAGCACATCTCTTAAATACTGGAGCTACCAGTCCGCAGAGGAAACGGGAAATAATCTAGTTATATTCTCTCCCAAAGGTACGGCTAAACCCTTGTTAATGTGTGTTAGTTACAAGTTAACATGACTGACTGTTTTCTGGAGGCAGTAACCCAGGTCTGTACTAACAGTGATTAAATCTGAAACTGTTGGAAATTTAAGTTTATTTTCTCCTCTTATTTATTTTACACTCTGCTTTTGGAAGTTCTATATGTTTGTGCTGTGTTTGAATGTAACACTCAATGCAATGTTTACATGATATCCGTTTGCACTATTGCAGGTTGATATGGTTGGTTTGGATTGTGGATCGCAGTAAGGTAGGTAACATAACATGCATTATCTCACATTTAATATTCTCAGTTTTGATAGAAAAGCAGGATACATTTACCAGTTTGTTCAAAGCAGATGTTAACGGTTTACAAGAGGGTTCAATATCTGCACATTTTCACAGATCCGCAACTAAATGACACGCCTGACCATAGCATCAGGGTCAACCTATGAACATATATTCATCCTACCCTAAACCAACATTGAAAAATCTCTTAAATTCCAGAACAGCAACATCATATTATACAAAAATAAAAACAACAATAAAAATGCTAGACTATTTTATTGTTTAAATATAAAATACGTCACATAAATCATACACACATCTTCAGTGCAGCGTTCACAGGTTTCAAGCTTCTGAAATCCTTCATGATTAGTAGTAAACTATGTACAGATGGCTTGGTTTATGGCCAGCTTTACCTTCTGAAGACATCAGCTCTTCCAGTAGATCTGCACTCATGATTTCTGTACAAATAAATCAGGAAACAGATAGAAACACCAAGGTGCTTATCAGAGCTGGGTCACAAAACAGGTGTACTGATTTGATTAAACTCCGATTCACAAAAGTAACGATTTGATTCAATTAATATTTGAATAAATAAGAATGAGATTAAATACTCTTTACTGAGAGGTTCATTAAACATTATTCGTTAACCTACAGTGCGCCATCTAAAGGACGATGAGGGACTGTCTTTAACTCTGACACATTTATACAAAAAATAAAAGAAAATAAAAAATAAAGGTTTCTGCACCCCTTAGCACTCCTCACGTGAAAAAATGAGCATTAGGTAAGATTTGTGAGTAAATAGATTTCTAATGATTAGACAACACATGGAGTGCAATAACACTAATTTTTTTTTTAACCTAATGGAGCCTGTCCCATTTCCACCCATGTACACAAAGTTCCACCCAAAACATTTACAATGGTTCAGGTACCGTTATCATAAACAAAAACTGCCATGAAATTAATTTCAATGTACAAAACTCTAAACATAAAACTTCTCTTAACTTTTTTATGAAGATGTGAGGGGGCGTTGTGCTTGTGGTATGGTCCATAAAAGGACTGAGGAGAGCCCCAATTTGGAATGCTATTTGCAGTAATGAGCAATTCTCTATGACTTTCTGAACTTAACTCAGGACATTAATGCAGTATATGCACACAGAGTGATACGTGCCCTGATATTATGGTAAATTATTATAGTATTTTTTGAGTATGCTGATTGGCACATTAGGGGGAAGACAAAAAAGAAAAACAAATCAAACAGTCTTACCTTTAGTAGGATCAAACATTTCTGAAAGATCTTTGGGGAGATCCAGCACTGAAAAGAAGTGAAAAATAAAAATACATGTATAAAAAAAGAGCAACAAAAGAATTTTAACAAATATATAAACACACTGTACAGTTCAGTGTTGCGTTTTTTACTCAACACAACACTTTGATGTAGTATGCCATGTCCACTATGTACTTGTGTAGTGCACAAATTTCAACGGGTTGTTCCTTCTGAAATCAAGCACTGCACATCGTGCACTTCCCAGACATGACATTACGCTGACCAAAAATGAAGATCATGCCATGTGATGGCATCACCTGCTAAAATGTTTGCTGACTTGTTGCTAAAGTTTTTTTTTTTTTAAATGAATCTTTTTTTTTTTGTCCCCTGCATTTTTGTGTACCATTTACACAAAGGTTAAAAGCCCCTCCCCTTCCATACACAGCCAAGAAGGAGCTACCGGTCTGTAACGGAGTACATCATCCGGGTCCTAACATCACATTGTGCGTTGATGTACCTTATAGAATGCATTTTCACACTTATCAAGTACGCGAAATGAGACACGACAGTTTTTATTCAGCAGTGTTAATAAATAATAATATAATAATTAAAACGTACACTCACACTCAGAAGGGTCCGCTTTGATTGGTTCAAAAACAGCTGAGGACTCTGGAAGCGATGAGCTGCTGTCCAATGAGGCGGAGGACTGAAGTTGCTGGCTGTCCTCTGCTGGGATCTGATTGGACGGTGTGTCTGTGGGGGCAGTGCTGGGGACTTCTGTCACACAGAAAGAAACAAAAACACACTGAGCATGTAGAACATGGGTGTCAAACTCATTTCCCCTGAGGGCCACATCACAAAATTTATAGGTACCTAAGGGCCGAATAATCACTGAACATCTATTTCAAAAAGAACATGAAATGAAATCTGCACAGCAAAATGATTAGTGTAGGTATTTATTCTCTTTTCCGTTTTTCACTTTCCTTTTCTGACATTACAAAATCTTTCTTGAGTCATTAATGACTAGCTGGGGAAGGAAGATGAATTACGTTTCATGGTAAGGTTGATGCAAAGAATGTACGATAATATTCTTTGAAAGCTCACGTGGACCACATAAAATGAGTTAGTGGGCTGGATTTTGGACACGAGCCTTGAGTTTGACAACTGTGAAGTAGAACATTCAAAATCAAAAATTTAGGAAAAAACAAAAATGCGAGGGGCTCAAATCCAGCTCTGGGAAACTGAGGCATCCGAATGGTGTACACTACCTGAACATTCATTTACGATTATTGGAAATGTATTAATGCTATACAAGCTATTATATGCTATTCCATCTGGCCTCTAAAACAAAAAATGAAAATCACCGGCTCATAAAACCATTTTTAAAGAAGACAGCACTTGTTAAAATTTAACCCCATTCAAATCTTTAGATTAATTTCAATCTGTATGTAAAATCTTAGGCAGATAGCTTCTGTTTTAATAATTTTATGAGCAGTTACTTGAAAACTGAGTGTCAGAATGATGTCATCAAGGCCCAAGTTAACATGTACAAGTGAAGGATTTTGATACATTTATGCCATTTACTGACAGATGTGTGTTGGAGGTGTTAAGGCATAAATTACAATCAAAATCATGGAAAACTACACACTGCACCAGGATTAATATATTTTTAGCACAAACACCTGAAAAAACCTGAATGAAATTTTGTTTGATGCCATACTCCTCCATGTTATCTTGGGCCTTGATGAGGTCATCATCCTGAGATTCAGTTTTCAAATAAACACCCATACAAATCATTAAAACTGCAGCTATCTGTTTATTTATCGGCAAGATTTTGCACACAGACAGATGGTAATATAGTACAAGTATAATTTTCTCCTTAAATCATTTCTTCCTGATATACATCAATCAATATCAAAATACTGCCAGTTTTTCTTCCACATTAATTTGAGAAATTCATGCCTGTTTTTTTTTTTTTTAATTGACCCCTCAAACAGTCCAGTATTCCTAATCCCAAATTAATTTACGTGCAGAGTTTAGGAAAAGAGTTAAAATCATTCTGCGGTAGATGCATGTTTCAGATACATCAACCCATTATTCCAAAACACCTATTCTAGTTTTATTCAGCACAAACACAGAACAGCTTCATCGGTGATGCTAAGACTCAAACGGATGCTCGCAGCACTGATAGAAAAATAGACCACGTCGATCCCGTCGGTCCAATATCTAAAAAAAAATGACCTAGTGACAAACTGAATGTGATCTGTATACAATCCCACCATATTCGCCCCTAAGGGGAACCAAGTTGTCGCACTAACAAGTCAGACATATGGATGGACGGACAGACATTTCTATAGCTTCCTTCGGTGACAACTGGAGCTGAAAACAGCATCCAAAAGGTGTCCAAATTTAAATCAACTCATTCACTGTTACAAAACACTGTCCAAAAAATCTTTTTCTGAATATTTTCTCCATAATTTAATCTTGCACACAAATCAACTCTCCTGTACTAAAAATCAAAGATCATGAAGGCTACTGTGTGCTGCCTCTGACCCACGAGATTTCGATTTTCCAGCCTCACGAGCCACAGAGTGGAGTAATATGCCCTGTGGAAAGCACTGTCCGTTGTCTTCTACAAAGACAAACTCAGAGACGCATGTGATTGGCTCGTAGATCTGTGATTGACGGGGAGACTGAAATAGAGTAAGAGAGCATATCTTGCTCTCTTGGACTCCCAGGCATTAAAGGTGGTTGCATTTTTTTTGCTTTTCCATGCGACTAGGAACTAATCATTTGAAATCCAAGCAGAACTTAAACACTAACAACGGAAATGCTCCTGGACATTTTCGAAACACTGCTCTACATAAAAAAAGCCTTTCATACTGTTTTCAGGTTATCGATTTTATAAAAGAGAAACTTTGTACTGGATGGCACTAAAACAGGTAAAGAATTAAAGAAAGAGCTTTGCAGGGTTTGGTGAAAGACCTGTAGCAGGTGCTGTGGTCCTCTGGTTATTAACAGCTGTGCTTGTTGTACTGTTGCCTGCAGGTTTGGTGTTAGAGGCGGAGACTGGAGCAGACGGTGCAGAAGCAGAGGAGGCTGGGAGACTCTGGAGCATGTCTTCTGGAGGGGGAACAGGTAATACAACTGGAGAGGAGCTAGCAGGATCCTTATTCACCAGGAGAACATCGATAGGACCTGAAGAACTTTTTAAATGGATCTGGTACTTCTTCTGTCCATTAACAGCCTGAAACAGAACAACAAGTCATTATGACGAGCAAATCAGCAGCAAGTAAATGCTAGCACGCATGTTAGTGTTTGTGCTAGCATGTTAGCACACACAAACACACAGTCGAAAACAAAATTTAACAATAGCCAGAAGGCTAGAATTCAATCGCAGCCTTATTTAATATTGTTTTATCTTACAAGTGCACATGAAGAATTCAATATGGATTAAAATTTAAAATGCTATGGAACCATAACATTACATCACCACACCACCGGCACCACATTAGAACTCCATTTTCTTAATATTTTGTGGATCCATGCCAAAAAAAAGCTACATTAAACCACAATTAATAATCTGCCCACCCAGTGATTATCACATATGGCCAGAAAATTAGCGATGACACATCGAGCAGGGCCGCGAGCAGTCAGGAAGGAGACGTGCCTCAAAGTGAAATCCAAAGAGCTATGAGGGGAGGACAACTTGCACTTACAGACTCCGGTATCGGTACTTCCAGCTGTGTGCCTGAAGGCGCTCGGATCGCTAGCAGGGTGTCACCTGGGGGGGGAGAGAGCTGCTGATGTTGAGATGTTAACACTACTGTATTTCTTTTATGACACAGGTGCACAAACATAGCAGACTGACAGATGATTAGCATCCATGTGCATGTTAAAGTCAGGTGACAGTGAAAGGACGTACCTTTAAAGCAATTACAGAGGTCTTGATGCGTCACGTACGCCAGAGTACACCTCGTTAAGGACACAACAAAAGCAACAAGATGTCCAACATGGCTGCTTTCACACTTAACACTGGATCCGTGTGTAAACTTTACCTGTTTATTTAAATAAGAAACTACACTTTCATTTAACCCTTTCATACACTGTGCTTTGACTTCCCATCAATTTAAGGTGTGTTTTTAATGTTGGGTTTTATATATTTAAAGGAAAGATTCCATGCGAAATGTATTACATAATGTATACGCGGTACCCGGTATGCATGCTTCCATATACAGAACGCTAGTCCATTAATTCTCTTTTTGCTGGGGAACATTGTTAGAGAATACCTTCTTCTAGAAGAACAAGCAATCGCAATGGCATTACAAAAACAACAGAGAAAGCACCGTTACTGGGTTTATCCCATATACAAAAAGCAAGATGAATTGGGAGTTTTCAATCAGCTGATAAGCAAACTCGAAGTAGACAAAGAAAAATACCAATTCGACAACATCTTAGAGCTGGTGACGATTTAATAAAGCACTCTAGATAACGATATATATATATATATATATAAAAATGTGTGTCAATTTATGCCTACGTATTTTTTTATTTTAATAACACAATTGTTTTATTTTGTTTATTGTTTTTTTAGATAACTTGAACTGCCCCCGCGACCCGACACCGGAACAAGCGGATGAAGATGAAGATTACTATAGGGGTTAATATTAGTGGCTGGTTTTTTAAGGTCTAATTTACTGGGGGTAGGGATATTTCCCTAAAAGATTATTTATTACTTTATTATGATTATCATTGTATCCAGGGTTAAGATCTATGAGTTTTTTTAGACTAAGTCAAAAGGCCCCCATATCCTGTCGAAGGTGGGCCTTTTAAAATTTGTATGTTTTATTTCCTGTTACAATTTATTTATTTATTTTTGCATTACATAGCAAAATTAGGTTATGTAACTTGACTGGGATCTGAACCTTCTCTGAACCAACTAAGTGAAGTCTAAAAATTTGAAACCAAGAAATTGGTCAAAGCTTGGTCAATAAAGGAAGCTCAGACAGATGATCATCATGTAATCTCATTCATTCATTCATTCATCTTCTTCCGCTTCTTCAGGGGTCGGGTCGTGGGGGCAGCAGCCTAAGCAGTGAGGTCCAGACATCCCTCTCCCCAGCCACTTCCTCCAGCTCTT
>JBCNYH010000024.1:29840436-29861379 GCA_039654325.1 Tandanus tandanus
CGCTGATAGTGGGGCTTGAACCCCCAACCTTGGGATCAGTAATCCAGCACCCTACCACCAGGCCACCACTGCCCCGTGATACAGACATGCTAATTCAATTCAATTCAATTGAGTTTCAGTATTCAGTTGGCAGTAGTGTCCAACTTAGAATTGTATAAATGTTATAACACTGTATTTTATAATATTACGTATGACATGAGCATAATGAGCTATGAATGAGTCTTTCTGAAATGGGAATCACAGTAAAACGAGAAATATTTAAATTATTATTATGTCTTTTTCATTATCTTCACATGCTACACCTGTGTAGAAGTTCAGCAATAACAAGGGATAAATTTCCCCATCCATCTTCCTTTACTAGTTCCTTGATCCGCTTAATCCTACTAGGCTCACAGGGAGCCTGGAACCTATCTCAGTCTAAGGTGGTGTACACCCTAGACAGCTTGCCAATCCACTGCTAGGCCAACACACACAACCATCCACACTCCACTGATGGGCAATTTGGAATAGCCAATTTGCCTAATGTGCATATTTTTGGACTGTGGGAGGAAACTGGAGTACCAGGTCAGAACCCATGCAAGCACAGGAGAACATGCAAACTCCACACAGAAACGCCCTCGCCGAGGCCAGGACTCGAACCCAGGACCTTCTTGCTCTGAGGCTGACATGCTAACCACTATGCCACTGTGCCACCCTTACATAGTTATTTATTATTCTATTTTTTTAATAGTTATATTTATTATTATTTTTGCAATTTTAAAACCTTCACCCATGTTAAAGAAAGTGTGTTATTTCTACACACAGTTAGCAAATAATTATCTTCTACCACAGAGGATGATGTGCTGCCTGCTAATGTGTGAATAGTTTAGAATATAGAGGAACAGCAACATTACACCACCTCAAATTCACTTACTCTCACTCATTTGCTGAGCCACTTAATTTGCTCACTCATTTGCTGAGACCCTATTAGGGTCACTGGGAAGCTGGAGCCTATCTCAGCCAACACTGGGCAAAGTCTGGGTACACCCTGAGCAGCTTTCCAGACTATCACAGGGCCAACATTCACAATCACACCTAAGGGCAATTTGGAACAGCCAATTAGCTTAATGTGCATGTCTTTGGGCTGTGGGAGTAAACCGGAGTACCTAGAGCCCAGGACTTGAACCCAACACCTTCTTGCTCTGAGGCCAACATGCTAACCACTATGCCACTGTGCTGCCCACCACCTCGAATTCAAAATTATAAATTAAAAATGAATAAAAAGTGTCAAAACGATACATAACTGAATTTCTAGTGGCTGCCCATATAAAGCTATGTGTTTGTCATAATCCAGGCAGGGGTTAAACTGCTGATACAGTAACTTACATCCTGTTCCTATTCCCTTTATTAAAATAAATAAATAAAACACCTGGTTACTGTTTTGCAAGCAGTAAACAAAATGTACTTGAGACAAAGTTCAAACACAAAAGCCTCAGTTTAGTGTTTATTCAATGTCAGGTTAGACAATCAATCAACTATCAACCCTAAGAGATGGCGACACAACTGGAGGATAATTTTACAACCAATGAAAATAAAAGGGTAAATAAAATTAAAAAAAAACTTTGTATACTGGTGTGTGTGAGTGTGTGTGCGCGTGTGTGAGCCAGGAGGTGAGTGGTCCAGTGTAGAATCAGTGAAACCTAAAACCTGGGTTGGAAAATAGAGGGTTTAAGAAATAATGAGAGTAACTGGTGATAGCCAGGCAGAGTGGAGTCCATATGTGAAAAAAATTTAAGTTGATCAGTTTTAACAGGAGATAGAATCAATGAAGCGGACAGCTGAATTTATCTTTCACGCTAGAAGTTCAGATAAAGCACCCAAAATCTGTTTCTATCCTTGCAGGCTTGACTGACTCCAGAGCTGCTGGCAACATAATCGAGCATGACAATGTTTAGAACCTTAAGCTCCCCTCATAAACTCCAACACCCCTGTAGGATCCAAGCCATCAGTGGAGGGTCCATCAGAACTTACTACATCACTCAGTGTATGAAGCCACTCTTACTCCAATTCAGTGCTCTCCATCAGGAGTACATTTCTTTTAGTTACTGTCACCACAAAGCACCCAGTAATCTTCACTTTCCCTTTTTATGCAACATCATGCATGATACCTCTCACTCACTCTCACTCATTTGCCAAACAGTTGTGTCTAGCTCAGTCAACACTGGGTGAAGGTGGGATACACCCTGAACAGTTCAACAGAGCATCACAGGCCAACACACACAACTATACACACTCACATACACACTTAGGGGCAATTTGGAACAGCCAATTAGCCTAATGTGCATGTCTTTAGACTGTTGGAGGATATCGGAGTACTCGGAGGAAGCCCACGCAAGCACAGGGAGAACATGAAAACGCTTGAGCCCGGGATTTGAACCCAGGACCTTCTTGCAGTGAGGTGGACATGCTAACTCCTACGCCACCGTGTCACCCAGGCATGATCTTGGAGTTCCTACCAGAGGAAGGAGTTTACAAGGTGCCCCTTAGAAATGCCACCAACAGTGCTTTCCCTTTTCTCACGCTGTTGTCACATCCATCACTTTAGAGGATCCCAACCCTCCAGTCACCACTGATATTCCTGAAGTCTATCACAAGGGTGGCCAGTGGCCTGCCAGCCCATAGATGTTATGACTGTACCATAAACTTCCTCACAGGCACCATGCCTCCTCATAACCATATCTACCCGCTATCTCTCACTGAACAACAGTCTATGGCTGGCTATGTTCAGGAAGTCCTCAGCAAGGCTATATCCATCCATTCACCTCTACCGCCTCTTTTCTTGTATTAACCAGCCTACATTATTAAAACCATTCTCAAGTTCTGTTGCAATGAAGGGATGTTGAAGTACCTGATCGAGTGGGGCTATGGCCCAGAAGGGCTAGGAGAGTCACTTCCATTCCTAGAATACACTGCAGCCTACAAATATGGCACAACACCAGTTCACTTTGCAGTCACATTCACAATCGGCAGAGTTCTGATCAGGCAATACTCTTGTGACAGTTTGCCATAACTCACATTACCAAGTATTTTGTTACTGTGATTGCTGTTCTGGTTTTTATCCTATATGCTTCCTGGATGTTTTTTTTTCTTTTATCTTTTTTTTTCTTTTCTTTTTTTTTTTTTTTTTTGTATTTTGCCCTTGTTTTGTTGTTTGCCAATAGCTTGACCTCATGCCTGCACTGGTTACTTCACACTTTGGTAGTTTGCCAGTTCTTTTAATAAAACATTCATCTGTACTCACATATGACATGAAGCCAGATCCAGACTTATGAAGAGTTAACATTTAAAGTTAAACATTTACAACATGTCCTTAGTTTAAGATTCATACATCCATGTAGTGGCGGCATGATGGTGTAGCAGTTAGCAGGTCCGCCTCACAGCAAAAATATCCTGGATTTGAGTCTTATGCTCAGTGAGGGCATTTCTGTGTGGAGTTTGCAGGTTTTCCTTGTGCTTGTGTGGGTTTCCCCCAGGTACTCTGGTTTCCTCCCACAGTCCAAAGACATGCACATTAGACTAATTGGCTGTTTCAAATGGCCCCTAGATGTGAGTGTGAGTATGATTTTGTGTGTGGGCCCTGCAACGGACTCGCAAGCAGTTCAGGGTGTACAACACCTTCACCCAGAGTCGGCTGAGAGAGGCTCAATCATCCTCATGAACCTAGTAAGATTAAGCGGCTTGGCAAATAAGTGAATGAATGAAGTGTTTGGGATTGTTACCCAGCTTCATGACTTAATTTTGGCCAAACTTACTCTGCTTCACATTTGTCTCAAAAATGTTCACTGGAGTTCATATTGACTGCAAGTTTACCAAGTCATGTGCCTGCAAAACAAACCCAAATATCATCCATCCATCACCATGCTTGACAGTGGATATAAGATGTCATGTTTGTGGTGATACCATTTTTCATTCACAGACAGTGAGAGACATGGCCTGCATTTGATAACCCAGTTAGCTGCACTGGGGGGACAGCCGTGACATCCCATTGATAGTGGGACTTGATCCCCCGACCTTGGGATCAGTAATCCAGCACCCTACCACCAGGCCACCACTGCCCATTGGTGATACCCTATGTTTGTTTTATGCTGTGAATCCTGGCTAAACATTAGTCTCATCGGTCCAAAGGATATTGTTCCAGATGGTTTAGGGTTTGTTTAAATGCAATTTTGCAAACCTATTATACAGTATTAAGAAAAACTGGGCTTTCTTTTCTCACCACTCTTCCATTAACCCTTCCGTCTTTTTCAGTTGTTTTTGTCATTAAAAACAATGTAATGTACTTACAATGGCCTGTAGGTTACACAGTTTCCCTTTTGGGTTTTTCTTTATATCTCCGTCAAACTGTCCTTGAACTGAATTTGTTAGGATGCCCAGATCTTAGGAGACTGGCAACGGGCTTGAAGGCTGTCCATTTGTTTATCCATCCATCCATCTATCCATCCATCCATTTATACACATATATCACTTATCCATTAGAGTCCTGGAGGAAGCTAGAGTCAATCTCAGATGACTTCAGTTGAGAGATGGAGTCACAACCTGAACAGGTCACCAGCCAGCTTTTTTGAGTACTATATAGGGCAGGATATCAATTTGGACATAGGTCCTATTTCCTCTTCCTGTCACATTTATTGATATTTAGATTTTCAAAAATTTCATGCAGTTACTGATAATTTATATTGCATTTACTTTTGCATAGCCATAAATTAATTTTAATTAATGTCTGCGATGGCCTGGCGAGCTGTCCAAGGTGTACCCCGCACTCGCCCAGAGTTGGCTGAGATGGGCACCAGAGATGGCTGCGACCCTAATTAGGAATATGAGAAAATAAATGAATGAATAATGTATCTGTAGTTGTCATGGGATGCCCCATGTAATGGAAAAGACGACTTAATGATGCTGTACCAGGAACCAGACTCAGTGTCCCTCTGTCTCTGACCTGATGTCTTGCCTGTGTGTCACATGCTGTGATTTCACAAAGAAGGGTGCTACAGCTTAGGAACATCCCACCCTCAGAGCTTTACACACTGCTGCTTGTTTGTAATTGTAACATGATTAATAAACAAAATTATTACAGGACCCTTTTTACTATAGAATGGTGAGATTCATTTGTTTGCTGATGGTCTTTCCAGATTACTGAGCATGTACCAATTGCTCCTCTAAGATCATGGCTTATGTCCTTACACCTTGGCATGATGTAGATACATACCTGAGCACCTGAGTGCTCTAGAACACCAAACTGTTAAGTATACAAAGGTAATCACACCTCTTGACCAGTAGTGGAGCAGATAATTGCAAATATAGCAAGAATTGTTCAAATAGTGATACAAGCATGAAATTTGGTACATGTTCTCTTTAAATCCCACTCTTTTCAAAAATACCACTGGCCACACAAAAATCCAAGTTGTCTGCCCAAAAAATGGGGTTTTCCTTTATAACTCGAAATGCATTGATTTTAAACCCCATAAATGTATTAAAGTTGAATATAAAGTTGGGTATTGTGGACATTTTGGTGCCAAATGCATGTCTGCATGGTTCTTGAGATACACTAAGTAAGAGTCATCTTCACAGTCTCTGAGTGCACATCTAAGTCCATATGGACCATCTTGGATTTTTGAGTGGCCAGTGGTATTTTTGAAAAGAGAGGGATTTGAAAATTACATGTACAAAGTTTCATGCTTGTATGACTATTTGAACGATTCTTTCACTTATCTGCTCCAGTAGAGGCTTGTGTATTTCATTAGTAACATTCATTTGTTCATTCCTTTGCCGAGGCACTTAAATCCTACTAGGTTCATGGGGAGGCTGGAGTCTATCTCAGCCAACTCTGACTGAAGGCAGGGTACACCCTGAATGGCTCACCAGTCCATTGCAGGGCAACACACACAACAATTCACACTCACACCTAGGGGCAATTTGGAACAGCCAAGTAGCATAAGGTGCATGTCTTTGGACTGTGGGAAGAAACCGGAGTAGCCAGAGGAAACCCACACAAGTACAGAGAGAACATGAAACTCCACACAGAAACGCCCTCACCGATCCGCCCGAAACTCAAACCCAGGACCTTCTTGTTGTGAAGCAGATGTGCTAAACATTATGAAACTGTGCCTCCCCTCGATATTAACAAATGGCTGATAATTACTGTTTTAATGATTGTGGAAGTAGGATGTCCCTTTTTCCATCTGGTTTCTGAATGTTAGTTTACACTTTGTGGAAAAATGTCTACATACTAATATCTGGTTTTTTGTTGTTGTTGTTGTTGTTGATGATGCTGATGATGATGATGATGATGATGTTGCCTTATAGTACAGTAGCTGTACAGCAGTGATCATGCTAGGTCTCTGGATTTAGGATCAGTTGTGCTTCTGCCTCTTCTTCCGCTTCTTCGGGTGTCCACTTGTTTGGTTTTGGTTTTTGGTTTTGGATCATCTCTTTAGTCATTTGGTTCAATGTTTACTAACATGAGATTTTTAGAGGGTTTACAAAGCAGTGTCAGTTCATGCAGAAGTAGTATTAAATATAATAAGACATGATTCATCACATTATAAATCACACAGTTGCTTGTATCACAGTATCACTGTATCATGCATGTATTGTCTAATTAACAAAACATTGGGTAAATGATTAATAATTTACTTTTAATCAATAATACATTTACTAATAGTTTACTGTAAGGACTTGTCATTCCAATGTTTTGTAGTGGAAAGAGCAGCAGTACAGGAGTCACCATGCTGGGTTTCTGGATTTTGGTTGTGTTCTGTGTTTGCCTCTTCTTCCTCTTCATCAGTATCCAGAGGCCCAAGAACTTCCCTCCTGGACCTAGACCCATCCTATATTTGGAAACATTTCATTTTAACATCAAAAATCCTTTAAAAGACTTTGTAAAGGTACAAGGTCACATTTTTTCACATCTTTTTAAACGTGATTGTGTAAGAAGTTATTGAATGTTTTTAGTTGTTTGCAAAAATATCTAATTTGAGTCTTGGAAAATAAACTGTTTAATAATTGATTTAAAAACATGTGGTCGGGTCTTTGGTGCATAAACAATAAATGATAGTCTTGTGATTAAAGAAAATTATGATATTTGTTCAGTTTAATCCATATTTCAGCAAGAAGTCAGCTTACATGAACATAAACATTCTTGAAAGTGAGCCTGCGGTAATAGTGATATTTATTTCTGTTATTTAACCATTGAAGCTACCTTATTTGTAGCAACCACATGAATATAACTATCATCTTCTGTCATATATATGCAGTCTGCATTGCAGGCACAGGCTGTCTGAGGAGCATGCATAGGGCATTATTCTTGTCTCTTTCTGGTACATAATCACCATTTGTAGCATTTAACCCTGTTTTCTTTTCTTTTTTTTTTAACAATATAACAGCATATTATTTGGGATGGCATGATGGCAAAGTGGTTAGCATGTCTGCCTCAAATCACGAAGGTCCTTGGTTCGAGTCCCGCATGTTTTTGTGGAGTTTGCATATTGTTCTCATTCTTGCGTGGGTTTCCTCTAGGTGCTTCGGTTTCCTCCCACAGTCCAAAGATGTGCACATTAGGCTAATTGGCTGTTCCAAATTGGCCCTAGGTGTGAGTGTGAAAGGTTGTGTATGTGTTGGCCCGGCAATAGACTGGCGAGCTCTACAGGGTGTACCCTGTCTTCATTAAGAGTCGGCTGGGATGGGCTTTAGCCTCCCCATGACCTTAGTGTGAGTGAATCTGTGAGTAAGCATATTATTTATTATTTTACATCATGAATTTTATTGTTTCTGCTTATTTAAATTTTGCTTCCAACAATACATGAATAATTGAGACAGTAAAGCATATACTTTTTTGGTAACTTTGCAGTTCTAGCTCACATCACTAAAAATATGTTTAGGGACTAAAAGCACCAAGTGATGAAGTGTTTCAGGTGTTATTTTGTCCTATTCTTTCAACAGGTTTTAAACATTCCCTTTCACTAGTGAATAGCCCATATGTTTTATCTTCTATTATCATTTAATTTTGGCTGAATACAAAGGTTTCTTGGTGAAACCACCCCAGCACTCTGGCTTAACCTGTTTTACATCTTGTTTGGGTGCTTGCTATGGCAGCACATGTACAAAAATTGGAACAATACATCTTGTTTGGGTTCTGTGTCTTTTTACAATAACACAGCCGCATTACCAGAGGAACGATCTTGGACATGAGTGATAACTTTGCAGTGTAACACCGATTCCTAGAAAGTGGAAAAGTCTAAGATCAAGTGTTAAGAAATAAAATAAGGCATACAAGTTTAAGATAAATAAAACTATCATAGCATTTTACTCTTTCTCTCTTTCACACTCACACACACACACACACACACACACACACACACACACACACATCATGTCTGAAGTTACCTAAAACTTACCTTTTTTCACTGCTTATATCATCTATGACGGCTGCCATTTTCTTACAATGACAGTTCTGCAGTATATATCAATGGTTCTGCGCTCTCACCTTAAGATGGCAATGCTTACTAATATCATCACACCCGTTACAAGGGTAATTGACACTTGTGTACAGGAGAATGTAAATAGTTTCTGCAACACATGGCAGACTCTGCTTTATTTCCAAAAGATAACACTGTATTGCTTGTTTATTTAATATGCCTGGTAAGTGAATGGGCACCTTTAAGGTGTAATAGTACACTGTTGTTGCATTTTTCGTTTTAAAATTCCCCTCATTTTCTCTACTGAGGACAGGTTAGAATTGCAGTCAGGTCAGTCCAGCACTTGCACACTCTTCTTCTGCAGCCACACTGTAGTTGACCAGAAAAAACACGGCATATGTTGGGTTTGTACTGTCTGCAATGGAATCACCAATACTCATCTTCATAACTCCTCCTTATCATCATTCCTCCTGCTCTTCATCACATCATCATCAGTCCTCTTTATCATTTCTTTTCCTTTTTATCACTCCTCTTCCAAAAATCCCTCTCTGTGACGACATCACAGATTTCCAACCACTGTCTGTGACACCATCTCCTCTTCACAATCACTCCTCTTCATCGTTCATCTTCATCACTTCTTTATCTTTATTCTTCATCTGCCTCTTTATCACTCCGCTTCATCACCAAACCTATAAAAACCATCATTTCAATTCATATCATCAACCTTTGGCAATGACTTTGGCAAACTTTGCGGGGCGCTGTGAGAGACTTGCGCAGATAGGCTTGTACCCTGAATTTAACTGCATCTAGGTCTAGTCTGATGTGGGGTTGTTCTTAAAGTGCACTGTAGAGGGCACAGTATCATGTTTTTAGACCGGGGGACCTGCAGTCACAGTAGACCACCAGAATCCTCCTATTGATGATTTTCAGCATCATGAGTTTTTTAGCAGAACGCTCACTTGCAAAACATTGTAGTTGTTCACCCTTTGTTGCAGTAAAAATCCATGATAGAACAGCAGGAATTTTGTCTTTGGAGGTGTGTGTTTTTCATTGTTTTGAATAATAATTTGCTTTATGTTATATGTATAGTTCGCTGAGCGATATGGAAACATTTTCAGCCTGTATATTGGAACAAAACCGGTTGTTCTTCTTCATGGTTTAAAAGCCATAACAGAAGCTCTGGTAACCAAATCTGCAGACATTTCTGGACGACCACAATACTTGATTTAGAATGTACATTAGTAATATACTTGTACTATTACTGCCAGTCTAAAGTGTGTTATTGTTATGAATGAAATGAAACAGGAGTCATAACAGCTGATTATGGTCCCACATGGAAGGAGCATCGGCGCTTTGCTCTTAAACTTGCTCTACTAAACTTTGGCTTGGGCAAACAGTCTATGGAAAAGAGAATTCTGGGAGAAATTGAACACCTTGTTGCAAAATTGAAGAAATATGCTGGTATCAACATGTAACTTTATTAATCATAATTATATAAAAGTTTTTTGTTAGCTTTCACAAAGCAAGAAACAACGCATCAGGAGATCTTTTCTATTTGTAGGAACCTCAGCATATCTTCAGACTTATTTCCACGATGCAGCATCAAATATTGCAAAAATAACCAAGCAACCTGGTTTTGATTGCCACTCACTACTTCTATGGTGATGAAACTCTTAATGTATATGTTAGGCTGCTTACTGAAAATGTAAAGCTCGCTAATGGACCTTGGGCAATGGATAGTTCAGTTGAATTACATTTTATTTTTAGAACACTTTCAATAATAGAAATTTTTACAACGCAGCATTAAATAAATCTGGTAGCTTTGCAGGTTTAAATCTGTTATTATAAGTGATTTATTATATAAGAAATAAAAAATTTTATATCCCCTTGTATACTTTTTATTACTCTGTATGTTCCTGGGAACCACAAGGGAGGGATGGAGATGTGAGAGAGAAAGCATGGGATAACGCTGTAAATACCACCAGATAATCCTCTGCATGCTCAAATTGGACCCACTCCATTGTTCCCATTAGCAGTCTGGCAATAAATTGCTGGGAGAAAATTGGCAAGGTGAAATTTCAGAGAGTGGGGGTGAGGGATGTAGAAATATAATGCATGTATTACAACAGACATATCTTCTGTTTTCTTGTAGATCTATGGTGCAAGTCCCTGACTTTAGACATGATCAACAAACAAAAGACAACAAGAGTCCCAGGAAAACTTGATTGTTATCTGGATGAGCTTGATAAGGTCTATATTTGTGTGATGAAGTCTCTTTATTTTTGCAGATATCATGCTAAACTGTGTTACTATATATACTGTTTTTAATAGAAAGACAAGGAATCTACTTTCAGTGAAGAGTAACTTGTGGTGTATATTATCAATATTCATATAGCTGGAACCGAGACCACATCCAACACACTTCTTACAGCTTTTCTCTACCTCATGATTCATCCAGATGTCCAGAGTCTGAACATTAAAATTATCCATTACACTGTATTCTAAGTTTGCTGATTACTGTTAAAATTGTGATATTATTGCCTAAATTAGCAAATTAAAATAATTTTCCATAATGCATGGTTTGTTATCAGAGAGATGCCAGCAGGGAAAATCTCAGCCATCTTTTGAGGACAGACACAACTTGCCGTACACACAGGCTGTGATTCACGAGTGTCAGCGCGTCGCAAATACTGTCCCACTGAGTGTGTTTCACTGTACCACAAGAGATACTGAACTGATGGGCTACAACATCCCAAAGGTGATGATTTTAATTGTTTTCGTTTTACCATTCTGCTACCCATACTAATCGCTTTTTATTTCTCTGTTTCAGGGAGCTACGATTATCCCCAACCTGTCAAAGTTCTGAGTGAAGAAGGCCAGTGGAAGTTTTCTCATGATTTTAACCCATCAAACTTCCTAAATGATCAGGAACAGTTTGAGAAGCCTGAGGCCTTCTTACCTTTTTCTTCTGGTGAGAACTCAGGAGTGAAAGGACTCTAAAAACATAGTTTACGCAAACCAAAGGTTAATTAATTTAACCTGCTCCTCACAGAGATATAAACAGCTTATTCTAAGGTCCCAAAAACTCAATGACTTTTTTTAATGAGATAGAAAACGTATTTATTGATGATATACTTATTTTTGCTAATAGAGCTTCCAAAATGTTACACACTGTACCTTTAATCAAGTTCATTTCCAATCATTTCCACCTTATTAAATTAAACTGTTAATAGTAAACTTGGATATTGTTTTCAACAAGCATTAAAAAGCTGTATTTGTCACAACATCTTTGTCATCTATCAATAAGAAATGCCATTTTAATTGCTTATCCAGTGTCCAAGTTAAAATTGTGTAGACATCATAAAACACTAATATAAAAATTAAGGTTTTCCCATGTAGGATCAACTAATACAAGTAAAACATGTGTGAACCCTAGGGTGGTCGTTAAAAATCAAACGTCAGAAAGTCTAAGCTCCAACCCCTAAAATTAATTGAAATAGCTAAAAAAACCTCTCCTGGTGAATTTTTTTCTCAATCGGACAACATTTTCCCCTCCCTCAACAACCTTGAAGTTTTACCCTGAGGATCCCCAAGAGGAACTTTTTGTCTGGGAATAAACGGAGCATATAAGGATTAAAATCAGAATGAAAATAAATATATTATTCTATGAAAAGGAAATGTTTTCAATAATGAAGAAAATCATAAGTGACTGTAACAATACTAAACATTCGTTATATATGAAGAATATCAATTGTTGGCAAGTGGGTACCCGCGGGCGTACTAATATTTATGTTAACAATGTTTGAAATTATTCTTTATGTTTCTAATAATGTAATGTCTTTTTATGCATTGGATGACAAATGAAATTTTTTATGTTCCTTTTATGTTCTATTCTGTTCTAAAAATGAATCAAAACAACAGTCCTTAAAAACAAACAAAATTAGGTCCTTGGAAATAGGGGTCAGTGTTAGCATTAACATTTTAATTATGTATTTATCCATTTCAAAATATTATGTAACTGGTCTCTCTTAGTGGGAAAAGGCATTTACTCAAAGCATTAAATTATGGTTTTCTGGGTCAAGGAATTGATTAGAACACATCTCGAGTTGATCTGAGTATTAGTTCATAAGTCTAGTATTGTTACAGTTACTTATGATTTCTTTTACCATTGACAACATTTCCTTTTCATAGATTAGTTTGTTTTTCCATCAATTCTGATGTTTTATTTTCATTCTCTTTTTAATCCTTATATGCTCTGTTTATTCCCAGACAAAAAGCCCCTCTTGGGGATCCTCAAGGTGAAATTTCAAGGTCGTTGAAGGAGGGGTAAATGCTGTCCGATTAAGAAAAAAAAATTAACCAGGAGAGTTTTTTCAGCTATTCCAACAAATTTAGGGGTTTGGAGCTTAAACTTTCTGACTTTTGATTTTTAAGGACCACCCTAGTGAACCCCCACCAGCTCTCTTTGTTCCTTCAGTAGGTAAAGCAGTTTGACAGGGTCTGAAAGGCAGTTAAAGTCGGAGATGATTTCACTGAATTTAGTGAAGAATACAGAGTGAATGTGATCATATTTAGCGCATTCAGTGAGAAAGTGCAGATCTGTCTCTATTTTATTTAGTGTGGAGTGCTTTTCGAGGTAACCAGGACTGAATATTACACACATACACACACCCACACACACACACACACACACAGAGAGAGAGAGAGAGAGAGAGAGAGAGAGAGAGAGAGAGAGAGAGAGAGAGAGAGAAAGAGAGAGAGAGAGAGAGAGAGAGAGAGAGAGAGAGTCTTGTTTCCATAACTTTAGTAGACAATACATAGACTTACATTAATTTCCTGGAGACTAACCCTAAACAAGTTCTCATGTCCTCATACTATGACTGTGCAAACAGATTTAAACAGATTAACATTTAATTAATAGTCCCCATAACATGATGAATACCTAGATCACACACACACACACACACACACACACACACACACACACACACACACACACACACACACACACACACGCGCAATGTTACACTTGAGAATTATGATTGTGTAATTCTACCTCTTTTTTCCATATGATTCCACCTACAGTTTCTCTGCATACTGCTACAGGGTGTGGAGTGAAAGGGTGGAAGGAGAAAAGTGCTCCCAGAAAAAACATAAACTTATAAAATAAGACTACTTGCTTATTTTGCAGAAATTCGAGAACTGTACTCACCATCTCATACTCCAATTATATAGATACACAATATGGACAAAAGTTTGTGGATACTTGACCATCAGGCCCTATGTAGCTTCTTCCCAAAGTTGACACAAAGTTCAAAACATACAATTGTGCAGAATACCTTTATCTGCTATGTGGTTACAAAATCCCTTCACTAGAGCCAAGAGGCTTAAACTTGTTGTAGCATGACTGTCTCCCTGTCTATATCAAATTATATGTATGGAAACTGAAAATCTACCCCTATTATCTGCCGGCATGAAATAGTGGCATTTGTACAAAAAATAACAGTCATATATTGTTATTAGACTATTTTTACTATCGCCTTTATGGGAAATTTGAAATCTGAACTGTAGGAAACCTGAACATATACCCCTATTATTACTCAGAATGAAAGTGTATTCGAAGAAAAAATGAATAAAGTAACAGTTCTATTATTATCAGCTAATTTAGAGAGCATTGCATAAGCCATAACATGACTGAAGATGACCCAAACAGATTGGTAACACTAACAGTAACTTTGGACATGGCTATGCAAAGTGAATTTATCTACAGTTTTAGTTTATTTTGGCGTGCACAACAATGTGGCGTGCACTAAAATTCCACAGTTGCATTCGAATGTGCTGTTGTTAAGTGATGGTTGCTAGGCTTGTAATGCACCAAGTACCCAGATCCTCAAGAAAATGAATTGAATAGCTATTACACACTAACAACCAGAAAAGTATTTGCACCGGTAGATGGGTTGTTGTGGGTTTTTTTAACCCACCTTAGATCGATGTTGGTGCATTTTGACTTCCTACCTTGAAATACTCACTTCCACCATGCATGTTCACTTCCACCGTAAGTTTTGGCAGTTTGGTGCCGTGGAATTGGCAGTTGCGCCACAACACTTGTGGGCTGCTGTATCATTAGGTGCTCACAGCAAATTGGGAAAAGCCGAGTGCTGTAAAAAAAAAAATGGCGGGACAAACAGACTGTCAGAGCAGCTAATTAAAAAAATAAATATATGAAAATTAATAAAACAAATCACAAAACAAACAAAGGTAATAAACTACATGTATCGTGCGAGGTTTTGCCAAAGTATGACCTGGATTCGTGATCGCTATAGGGGTAAACTTTTCTTTCACACCCCGTATTAATATATAGATGAGAGATTATGAGTGTATTGTCCAGTGAACAAAAAAGCACAAAATGGAGAATAACCCCACTTGTAGAAGTATGTAAATGATTAACGTTTCTGTGTACATACTAAAGGACAGTTCATTCCAAAGGTTTGTAGTGAACAGACTGACAGCCATGCTGGGATCCTGGATTCTGGTCGTGTTCTGTGTTTGCCTCTTCTTCCTCTTGATAAGGATCCAGAGGCCCAAGAACGTCCCTCCTGGACCACAACCCATCCCTATACTCGGAAACTTATTTCATTTTAATATCAAAAATCCTCTGAAAGACTTTGAGAAGGTACAACATCGTATTATCTTTGTAAAATTGTGATTAGTTAATTGTTAAAAAAAAAAAACATGATCTTACTTGGTTTCTTCCTGTATTACCTTTCAACAAGGTTTTTATGCCAGTGGTACTCTTAGTCTGGGTCCTAGTGAACCGTTGTCAGAATGTAATCATTGATATAGACTTAATTGATAGCATATTTAATTGATAGAGAATTTAAAGCTTGTGTAAGTCACTATGGATAGGATCATTTGTCAAATGCCATAAATGTAAATGTGATCGGACTTTGGAGCACAGATGATAGACCTATGACTAAGGAAATTATCATGTTCAATTGAATCCATAATTTATGTAGAAAGCAGGTTTGCAGGTTTGCATGAAAACAAACATTGTTCAAAGAGGGTCTGATATAATGAGGAATTTTTTTTATCTCACCATTGTCACTACCTTTTTTTTTTTAACTCACCATTGTCACTACCTTATTTCTAGCTGACCCATGACTTTTGGGCTGTCCAATATTGTCCTAAGCAGACATAGACTGTCTGAGAGCGATCTTATTTTCATGACTTTTTTTTTTATGATAGTACAGGATCATATTTTACGTACACCCTAAAGGGAGTGTTTGTTTTTCGTTTTGGTTTTTTCAACACTTTTTCATTTCTCCTGAATAATATTTGTTGCATGTTGTTATGTGTAGTTTGCTGAGCAATATGGAAACGTTTACAGCCTGTATATTGGGACAAAACTAGTTGTTGTTCTTCATGGATTAAAAGCCATAAAAGAAGCACTGGTGTCCAAATCTGCAGATTTTGCTGGACGGCCACAGGACATGGTTAAAGATATATCTAAAGGAAAAGGTGAGATCATCACCAGATTGCACCAAGTTTATATTATATATGTAGAATAATGGAACTGTGAAATGTGTTACTGATATGAGTAATATGAGTAAAAATCAAACAGGAGTCATCCTAGCTGATTACGGTCCTCAATGGAAGGAGCATCGACGCTTTGCTCTCATGACCTTAAGGAACTTTGGCTTGGGGAAACTGTCCATGGAGAACAGGATTCTGAAAGAAATTGAACACCTTGTTGCAAAATTGGAGAAATGTGTTGGTATGAACACATTTCTATATTAATCATGTTCATATGTTCATATATCATTCCCTATACAATGTCCTGCTTTACAAAGCAAGAAACAACACATCAGCAGATCTTTTCTATTTGTAGGAACCTCAATGTGTCCTCAGACTTTGTTCCATGATGCAGCATCAAATATCATCTACCTGGTTTTGTTTGGCACTCGCTACGACTACGGTGACGAAATCCTTAAACTGTACGTTCGGCTTTTTACTGAAAATTTAAAGATTGCGAATGGACCTTGGGCAATGGTAAGTTAAGTTCAATTACATTTTATTTGCATAGCACTTGTAAGTAATAAATGTTACAAAGCAGTTTTATAGAAATTCAGTAGATTTGATTTAGATTCTTAATGAGCAGTCTAGAGGTGTTGGTGGCAAGAAAAAACTCTGAAACATCATGAAAAAGATCTTGAATGAAACCAGACACAACTGGGAACCCGTCATTTTCTGGATGACACACTAGAGTGTGATTATACATCAATTGGCCATAATATACTAAAATCTGACTGGTCTGTGTTTAGACAGCCTCATTCACAGCAAGCTTCCATATAATGTGTGTTCTGACTCCTTTCTCTCATAGCCAGCATTAACAGTTTCAGCAGTTTGTGCTACAGTAGCTCTTCTGTGGGATAAGACGAAATGTACTAGCCTTCACTCCCCATGCGTCCCCCGTTTCCTCAGTGAGGAAAAATAAACCATAAAAATCTCCTTTTAGTTTGCTTTACTTGTTTTTGTACTTGGTAACTTTAAATGAATTAAAAAACATGCTGTTACACAATGCTTAGCTTATGTTAGGCTGAGCTAACAGCATATGTGTAGACTCACCTACCTGTCATAATTAAAATATGGAAAAATAAACTATAAATTAAAGCCACTAGCACCACTGAACATCTTTCACACCCTGTGTCCATCAGGAAAGTGGCAGCCACAGGATCAATGAAGGTTGTGTTTGAGGTGAATATGATCAAGCCACATGAGAATATTTCAGTATGAAACATGTCATTTCATGTTGTCAATAGGTGGTGGTTTGACTATGGCGAGGGAAAAAACGTCACACATAATGAGAAAAATCTTCCCTCTTAAACTCCTTAACATCAGACAAACTTGCTGTAAATTAAAGCAATAAAATGATTTTGAGGTCTGTTGCCTGTCACTGCAATTGATTGTTTGGCATTATGTCATTGTTTAAAATATCAACTTTTCCTTTGCAATGTATCATCAGATGTGCCTGGAGATGTGCAAAAGAGTTTGCAAAAAAATTGGTGACCTGGTGGCCAGAGCTAATACAAGCTAATAAGTCAAAATGTCATCCATAATGAGTATAATCATCCCTCCAAAACTCATGACCCTCACATGAAGTTTACAGCCAAAAATTGAGTTTGACAACTGTGATAAATGTTAGGGGGTGCTATGAAGCCTGCTAGCCTCTTTTAAAACAATTGACCAAACAAAAATAGTCTGTAGCTATATTCTAATAAGTGTACCACAATTCAGTTTTTATGCATTTTCAAGCTGTCAAATCTGGATTTTCAAACTATGGAGCACTATGTAGCTGATGAGGCCAACTTATGGACAAAATCAAACTAATTATTCCTAGCAGAAATCCTTGTGTCAGGTTTCATGAGGCTTTACCAATGCAAAGAACCTCAAAACCCTGCAGGAACTTTTTTAAATCCTACATTCTGTCCAATATGACTGACTTCCTGTTGGGCAAAGCCAAAAATGTGAACTTTATCATGCAAACATGGATCACAAAAAAATCTTGTGCAAATCCGACAAACTTTGCAAAAATCAGGCCTGTTCTAGGTGGTGCTTCTAAGCTCTTGTACCACACCCAAAACAATCACCTATAAAACTGTGAATTTTACACCATTTCTGATCATTGTGTCAAATCTCATGAGTATTCGAGCAAGACAAGAGCCAATAAATAAATCGTCGCACTGAGAAATAAAAGAATAAACCAATAATAAGAAAAAGCATACCAAAAAACAATTGGGCTTTCACACCTTCACAAGCAGTCCCATTGTTAACTGTGCCTTCAGTGCTCTGTGCCAACCCCCCCCCTAAAAAAATGTTTGCTTTATTATGTTTGCTTCTTTATGTTTTCATGTATAGTATATATACTAAAACTTTCATTGACTTTAAAAAAGACACATTTAAACAGCACTTATGCACCTGCTCCTGGAACTCACCTGCATCTGTCATGAATAAAAATGTAAAAAAACAATCAAACAAAAAAAAAAACAAGCAAACCCCAAAAAAAACCCTTGATCTGAATTTGGTGTAGTTTTTTTTTTGTTGCTTATAATCCCACCTCAGGCCAGTGAATGCTGCGGAACTATTTAGCGACATTCTCCTCGCCTTATACGAATAATTTCTAATTATTTGATTAGAGACGTAAGCACTTTTCTACAATCCTTCACACTTTTAGCCTGTTCCAGCACTCCGCCTGCTTCGCACTACACATCACAGAAAACCCCTTCCTTGATCTCAGTCTCCTGATGTTTGACAATCACATGATCATGCACACATATGTTTGCACAACTGTTGCTGCATCATATCAAGCCTTGTCTGTTCTACTTACAGCTTGGTATCTGGTTCTGTTTAATTGTCTATGCCTCTGAAATTGATGTTGCCTGTCTAGCTTACACTTGACCTTGGATTTGTCTATGGTACACCTGATTGCTGTTCATGAACTGTAATTGCTTACCTTGACTTTGACCTGTACAATCCTGATTGCCTGTTCTAAAGCCTGTGCCTGCGTAGTGGATTATATTGCTCCTGTTATGAACTTGAACTCTGCTTGTTTGACACTGAGCTTGCCATTGGGTTTGGATATCTGCATGGTTCATTTTAATCAACTCTTTTATTATCTGCAATTGCATCCACATGTTCCCTGTTCTGCTCATTGTAACACAAATAATGTCATAATGAATGTAATGCATTCTTTAAAATGATCAGGAATAAAAAGTTCTCCATCTAGGTGTAACTATTTTTTACACATTAAAAAATTACTTTATATAGGAGATTATCCATAATGCATTTACTGCAGTGGCCAAATCTCCTATTTTCTTGTAGATCTATGATGCAATTCCTGTGGTGAGGTCATTGCCCCTTCCCTTTAAAAGAGCCTTTGATAATAACAACAGGCTTAAAACCTTGACAACAAACATGATCAACAAGCACAAGACAACAAGAGTCCCAGGAAAACCAAGAGATTTTGTTGACTGTTATCTGGATGAGCTTGATAAGGTATTTGTGTGCTGAAATCTGTTTTGCTGTTCTGATCATATTTGCAGAAATGATGCTGAACTGTGTTATTGTTGTTTTGTTGTTAACAGAAAGACAATGAATCCACATTCAGTGAAGAACAACTTGTGACATACATCATGAATCTACATATAGCTGGAACTGACACGACATCCAACACACTTCTTACAGCATTTCTCTACCTCATGATTCATCCGGATGTCCAGAGTCTGAACTTTTCAGTTGTCTATTACATTTTTTTTCCAAATCTGCTTATTAAACCAATGATAATTGTGATAAGTGCCCAGATTGCCCATGCATGGTTTGTTTTCAGAGAGATGCCAGCAAGAGATTGATGAGGTTATGGTGGGAAAATCTCAGCCATCTTTTGAGGACAGACACAATATGCCGTACACACAGGCTGTGATTCATGAGTGTCAGCGCGTCGCCAACACACTTCCTCTGAGTGTGTTTCACAGCACCACAAGAGATACTGAACTGATGGGCTACAGAATCCCAAAGGTAATGATTTTAAAGGTGCCATTAAATAGAAAACTGTATTTGTTAAACTGTATTTGTTAGTTTAAATAAAGTTCAGTGCATGGGACTCACTGTTGTCTTCCCTCTGAACTGCAATTCCAAAATCAAGACTTCTTTAATGTTCATGACCCAAAGTTTTCATTTACCAGGCCATGTTCAAGTTCATGTTCAACTTCAGCAGGCCTGCAAATGTTGTGAAAAATAATAATAATGACAACTCAGCATTATTTTGGCTATGAAAACCAGCCAATCAGATCAAAGATTAAATGTGCCCATTTACGAGCCAGCAGTCTAAATGTTTTATCTTTTACTATCAGTACATTTTGGCTGAATACAAAGGTTTCTCAGTGAAACCACACCAGCTCATTGGCTTAGTATCTCTAATTCACCTTTTTTACATCTTGATTTTGTTATGTGTGTTTGTCAATAGAATCCATGTATGTCTGTTTACAATTACAGGACAGTGTGGCCGGAGGAACTATCTACCACATAAATGATTACTTGGCAGTACAACACCAATCTGTAGAAAGTGGAAAAGTCTGAGATGAAGTTTTAAATAATGAAAGAAGGCATACAATTCTGAGAGATAAAACTAGTGTAGCACATTTTTACTCTCTTCTGCTCTCTTTCACCCACACGCACATGCACATGCACACACACAGGGATTACATCTGGGTGATTTTTAAATTTTTTACATTTTCGGCAGTTTGTGTTTGGATTTGTGTTGATGGTCGTCATATTATTCTGGTGATAGTTCTAAGCTCTCGCCTCCAGATCATTTTCAGGTCATACAGCTCAGTACAGAGGGTATTGATACTCATACGGGAGTAAGCAAATGGTTTGTATGTTTATATAGTATGCATGGAAAGTGAATGGGTCCCATAAACATATTAAGGAGCCC
>JBCNYH010000024.1:29945574-29962257 GCA_039654325.1 Tandanus tandanus
TGGGTTAATAAATTTGATTTCCATTGATAAGTTTTGTGTGATTTTGTTGTCAGCACATTCAACTATGTAAAGAACAAAGTATTTAATAAGAATATTTCATTCATTCCGATCTAGGATGTTATTTTAGTGTTCCCTTAATTTTTTTGAGCAGTATACACACACACACACACACACACACACACACACACACACACACACACGCAACTTATATTTTACAAGACTTCATTTTAAACCAAAATTATTCCACATATAACACACCACTCAGTTCACATACTGCAGAAATACCTATAGTGTACTACAGCTTAATTGTTCCATTTTAAATATGTTAATTTTTGCTTGCAGATAGCCAGAAGTTATTTCAATGCTAAATTGATGCAGCTTGCTGTTCTCTCATGGTTAAATCGCCACTATAACCACAGTCTTGTAAAACCCACAATTTCCAGTTTGTGCACTTTTAACACTCAGAAGAGACTGAACTCTCTGCCCAACAAAAGATGTTTAACACTAGGTGTCTTGTTCTCTACACACAGGACACTCGGATACAAGCAAAACTTCTCGTTTGACAACTTTTCGGCCATGGCCCCGTCTCCACACGATTACACTTAAGACTGTTTTCATTCTCCTTGTGAAAATCCTTTCCCAGGAAGCTTGCAGCCAATGGTTTTACTACTTAAACTTTGTTTACAATGCATATGTAATTTAATACATGTGTAAAGTGTAGACAGTTACTGTTGTACCTGGGAGCTGCGACGAGAGGCTGCTGATGCCCCCGAAGGCTGTACTGGGGTTGGGGTTGGTCAGAGGAGGGAAGGCCTTGGCAGGGGACTGAGGGTTGCTGAAGGCCGAGCTCAGAGGTGTGGGGAAGCCTTGCATGTTCTGCGTGTGAGAAGTCGCTGAGCCGCCCAGATTGAGAGAGCCCATCGCAGTCAGAGGATCAACCTGAATCACACAGCGGAGCAGTCAGTCAACAATTGCATTTTGGACATACAAATTTTATAATACAAAACTTAGCACTCTGACACCATACCGGGGAAATAGCGTCCAGACTGCTGGTGCTGGGGGCCCGACCCTTTGGCATGACTCCTGGTGGAGGCTGGCGAGCCTTATTCATCACATTGCTACAATTGGCCACCATGGTCAGGATTGTCTCAGACAGCTCTTGTGATACACTCCTGACACATTTATGAAACATAAGACACAGATCAAACAATATACTCAGTAAGGACATTCTTACTTTACATCGAAAAACACCTTTCAATAATCTCACTGAGCGTAGTAGACCATACACTACACAACCGATTAGTTAAGGTTCTTGCACTACAATACACTCATATAGGAGGGGGGAAAAAAAAGGGAGGGGGGAAAAAAAAGGGAGGGGGGGGGGGGGGCGCAAGCTGACAATCATATGGACTGTCAGCAAAATGGAGCCCGAGTGACTGAAAAAAGGGTAATATGAGAAAAATATAGTGGAACCAAGTGTTGAGAAGTGGAAGTTTACTCAAATGAAGCATAAATATTTTTGGTTCTGTCCACCACCAGGAATTGGGTTTTATTTTTTCTACTTCAAACAATGATTTGGGTACAAGTGGCCAGTTAGCTTATATCAATACTTTATACAATCACAAAACGTTGAAACATCAAATTAGCATATTTCTCACCCCGCACAGGACTGCAGGCATGCCAGCATAGTAGCCAAAGTTTCCGGAGGCAGTTGTGCACTTTTTGGCTGATCTTTTTCCGGAGCTAGTCCTCCCATGATGGTGGGACAGCGTCTCTTCAGGAACGTTACGCATGCCTGAATGAACGGCTCCTACAACAGACAGCATAGTACAGACAGGTTTTGTCTTTTAGAGTAAAATCAATCCAAATCTGCGGATACATGCGTGCACAAACTTACCCCATGCTCTCGGATTTTATCGGTCAGCCATTTGTCTAGTTTGAGGTATTCGCGGCGAGAGGCAAGTGCAGCAAGGTCAATAACAAAGGCAAACGGAGTACCATTTAGCAGCATCGAGAGAGACTGGAAGGCAAAAATAAAGAGGTTTTGAGCAGGTTAGGGCAGAAATATAATTGAAGTATGTGTGAGACAGTGCGTTGGTTATACCTTCAAGTCCTGAGCCACGTCCAGGATACGCGAGAGCTTGGCCTGGTCATACTGCTCACCCCTCATGTACCACTCTGCCATCGAGTGCATGATGAGCTGCCGGATGGATGGCGACTGGCCCTGAATTACAGCAAAGCAAAGATGCTTTACATCGTTACAAAACCAGTGCCATAATTAGCACCAACAAAATTCAGTCCATATCTAAAATGACATTCTTTGGCTTATTTTGCCATTCAAGCTTCTTCAACTTGCATCACTACATAACATGGGATGATGTATGATGCAGTTCACCCTGAAACCAAGCAGAAGAAAACAACAGTGCTCATACCTGCCCGTGCCAGGCGTAATGTAGAATGATGGCAGAGTTGGGGTGGTTGCCCAGGAAAATGGGCATGAGTGTGGAGATGAGCTCATGGCGCAGCGTGTGCCAGGATGTGCTGATCTGCAGCAGTGCCAGCACCAGCATGTCTGGACAGTGCTTGATGGGGAAGCTGAATAATTGCTTCACCTGCTCGTACTGGCCCACCTCAGACAGTCTTAGCAGACTTTCCACCAGGTCCAGACTCTTCCTGTGATAAGTCACATGACCAATCAATTTTTTAAAATTTTTACACAAACACTGCTTTACTACCATGGAGGGGGATCACTTGGTTATATTTTAAGTGAAAAACATTCTTCAAAGCTGCTGGTACAGACCATGTTGCTATCTCCCTGTTGTCATCCTCAGGTGGAGCTTTGAGGATGTCGATGACTACGGCATGACAGGGGTAATCAGCGAAACAGAACACCTCTGGACTCATCAAGGACTGCTGGATGAAGGAGAGCTGGAGAGAGCGAGCAAAAAGGGGTTGAAATGTATTTGGGGGAGAGAACAAAAAACAGAACATACTATATTGTATAATATATGGAAGGAATCACAATTAATGGAAAAGACCTCAAAGAAACATCATAAAATGTTATTTTCTACTTCAACATTAATTTAAATAAAAATATGAACAACCTGTATGTCAATACTCCTAAATGAAAAATAGAGCCAAAGATTGAGTTTAAAATTAAACTTTGGGTAGTTAGGATTCTAATGAGCAATGCACCAACACATCTTTTTAACTCTCATCTCATTATCTTCGCACTCAACTCAAACAAGCTTCCAAAGCCTCTGTTTTCATGCTAATATTTGCATGAATGTCATCATAGTAGTTTAGCTGATCAAAGTTAACTGCTGTCTACACCTCTAACTTGGTATATTGCAGTCATGTGACACACTCCGTGTACATCCTCAAAACCAGCTCACCTGTCCCTCTGCATGTTTCCATGGTCTGTAGATGAGATCCACCGGGAAAACATCCATACCCAGACCTCTCTGAATACCATACACTACAATCTGGAGCCCTTTACTGTCCCGGATCATAAAGCCTGCATGGTCCAGCTCGTAGGTGACCTCTTTGAAGTTCAGATTGGGGTTCTGACCAAGAACAAAAGACAAGAATTATTAAAAATCTGCCGAAAACCAAATTTTACCCTATAAAACAACATGCATTAAACTTACAAGCTCCTTAACGACATCAATCAGAACTTCTACATCCCAGGTGTGGGGTTGGGAGCTGTCACTTTTGTCTTTCCCATCACTCCAGATGCCGCTGCCCGGAGCAGAGATGGACTACAGCAAGAACAGAATTATTAAAGGATTTAAAATGTAACAAAGCGTAACACTGTTTCGAAAACGTTTAACAGTTGTACCTGTAGTGCAATTCCATCAGAAAGGCCGGAGTGAGTGCGAGCCATCATACCCAGCACTCTGGCCACCTGGCTGGCTGTCACCTCACGCACTCCATACTGAAGGATTATGTTCCTACATTCATCAACACTGAACACACATGCAAACACGTTATACCTTTTATGACAGAACATAGAGCACAAGGACACACTGAACTATTCAACTAAAAAAATCAAAAAGCAAAAGCACCTTGCACAAAAGCCATAACCAACTTCTTGCATAAACTCTGCGAGGGAACTCTCCATCATGGTCTTGGCTAACTCTCCAGTGTCTGGCAGGATCCTGTCCATGAGAATGTCCCGTTTCTCAGGGTACAGTAGTGGTGCAAGCACCACAGGGCAGCGCTCCTGCGGGAAATCTGAAAAACCACAGCAGCTTCAGTAAAGCGTACAGCACTCTGGATCAAACCTCTCCATGTCAAAAAAAAACAGGAATGCTGTGTACCTCTGCACAGTGTTTTGAGGAAAGCGTCAATCTGTTCTTGCCCGACTCCGCTGGAGCCTTTCTGCCCAAACAGGAGGTGTGAGAGCAGCAAGTGCAGAGCCTCTATGGCAATATCCTGGAAGCCACCTTCCTGGTTTCCTCCGAGATCGGCGTCCACGTATGAGCGTAGGAGGTCGGGCAGCTTCTGCTTCACAAACTGAGCCGCTACAACACATCACAAAAAATTGGTAAAGATTCCTTCTCTAAGGCCCAGCTGCTTATCACAAAAGCACAAGATAACCATTACAACCATTTATAAAACACACACACACTAATATACTGTACACACCATTAAGTTTAAATATTTATCCAAACTTCAACAAAAACTGCACAACACCTACCAAACCCTCGAAGGTCGGCGTTACTTGAGTTTAGAAGAGAAAGGGAGAAGATTACCTGCTCAAACACAGAACATATCCAACACACTTAAGATCGGCTATGAAAGGAGCAGTGTTTTGTCTTACATTACAGCTCAAGCCCTTACTCCAATAAAAGCTTGTCTTACCTCCTGAACCTTGCTTAGTTTGAGAACTTTACTCAGCTGAGGAAACAAATGTGGCGATGGCTTTATACTCTGAGAAACATGCCAAGAGAGAGAAAATACCCATGAGCAGCGCAGATCAACATGCGAAGTAAAGTAAAGTCTCGAGACTGTCTTTTACAGAGGGACGCACATACCTTCTGATAGTGCAGAGGATTGTCAATGGCGTAGCAGAGAGTTGAAATAAAATTTGGCTTCGTAATAAGGGACACACACTCCTGGATCAGAAACTGTGTCTTTGAAACCGAGCAAAAAAAAGAACGAGATTCAAGATGGAGTTTATACATGCTAATAACGACATTTATTTTCTGGCCTAGTGAAGACTTAATAGTTAAATAATGCAAGTGTTACTCCAACAACAACAACAAAAAAAACTAAGAACGCTAAAAAATTATCACAATGACCCTAGATTCTATAAAGTGTACAGCAAAAAAATCTCTCAAAACCGCTAAAAAGAATTTGTACCAGTTTTCAAAGCCAGACCAACAAAATCCAAACAAGCCCTGAAACAAAATTTGTAAGGCCATATGAGTCGTCTGTTGAGCTTTTTGTACCCGAGCCAAGTGGCTCATCAGTGGCTAATCCCACTTTCTGTAGCATGAAGCTACCGAGTTCAACCTCTCCTGGATGGGATGCTATTCCATCGCAGGTTATTTTCCCAGGATTTTTACTGGTACCCATTTATACTGCTGGGGAAAGAGAGGCACACTTGTGGTTAAGTCAATGCTCAGGGGTCTTAGCGCCATGGGGGTCTGATGACAATTGGAACCATCTCTGCATCATGAGCCTGGCACCCTAACCACTACACAACTAGCCCCACAAAACCCAAATATATACAACTATAACTTGTCAAAGGCCTTACCCAAAAAATAAATAAATAAAAATAAATAAATAAATAAATGTAAAAATTAAAAAGAAAAATTAAATAAAAATTAAAAAACAGTGAAGAATTTTTATTTATCTGGCAACATTAAACAAGTCGCAGATACATGACTGTGCAGGAATCTTTTTAAACGACCATGACTAATTTCTAGTTTTAGATTTTCTTCTTTTCATTCTGAAATTTAGTTTTAAAATAAATAAGGAATATCATTGTAATACAAGTTCGTATAAAGAACCACAAACAGCCTGAAATGTGACTCAATATATAACGCAAAAGAAAGAGGGGAAATATTCGCCCCAACTCCAGTTACCTGGTGGAAATCTTTGCCACTGCTTTTACCATCGCCACTGAAATCCACATGGGAAAAGAGACAGCGTAATAGGTGTCTGTCTGCCTCAGGGCCGTGATGATTCACAATCTACAATAGAGAGAACGAGTACATTAATCATCTCAGGATCATCATGGCATTAACAGCTCAGTTTAGTTGTATCCTGGTGTCATTTAACAATAAACAGTATCTGAAATTGATAAAACCAAGAATGATTTTTTTTATTAAGCTAATTAAGTTTTGTACAAAGAACTTATCGAAGGATGAATTTGCTAGTAACCAGTAAGTTACCCAGTCAATCCTAACATTTCACGGATGTCGAATGTTCTTTACATGGCATGATCACCCGTGATCTTTTAAAACATTTATAGATTTAAATACAGAGATGGAAGTCCCAACCTGCCATTACAGATTTTACATGAAGTTATCGAGTTTATGAAACTCTCTTCCACTGGGACGATGCAGATGCAGAATTGCTCTGGTGCGTTCATTGAACCGGTATGAGATTGTAAATGGACCCCCACAATTTAAAATTATATAATAACTATTCTAAATTGTAATCAGAATATATTTACAATAAAGTACACATCATTTTGTAAATTTTTTTATTAAACTTATACACAATTTCCTCACCCTAACTTTGTTGTATTATATATTCATACGTTAGAATTTTTTGAAAATTAAAAAAATTTATTTTTACAATTTAAAAAAAAAAAAAAAAAAAGCATGGGGGTTGTTCCATGTTCCACAGCGGAATGTTGACCTGGGGGTCCATATTCCAGGGGATCTTTTTTTCTATATCACACCTCATTTCGACAGGTCTGGAAACTGACGTTTGTTTATTTTCTCTTGGAACATTGCATCTGCTTCATTTGCTTTCAATACATTTAGTTATTACATCTTGTGTTTCAGCATTTTTACTCTTTAATCCTTTTTCCATTACCATCAAAATAGTTTCCATGACTGTTTAGGCTTATTTAGACCACATGCATTTATACTTAAATTAAACATATTCAGGAAATTTTACTTAACTTGCAAAACAGAAAAGAAAAAAGAAAAAATAAATAAATAAATAAAAAAATCACATTAATTTCAGAAAGAAAGAAATCACATTCATTAACCTACTGAAAAATTTCATGACTTTTCAATACTGCAAAACATGAATTTAAAATTTCATGATTTTCCAAATGGTATCCCTGAATGTCAGTGCAAGCTCTACGGCATCACAACCAATGTTTTGGTCTTTGGCCAGGTGAAACTTTTCTGGTGACACCACGGCTGATCCCGATTCCACTACTGCGCATGTGCATCAAGGACAGAAAGGCAGACAAGGCACAAGGTACAGCGGCAGTTTTGAGAGAAAAACAAAGCTTCAAAAAATAGACGACGACATCAATTATTAAATTAGTCACGATTATGATAGTCAACGTAATCGTGACTAGTCAACTGAATCAGGGCAGCCTTAATAATATATATATATATGTGTGTGTGTGTGTGTGTGTGTGTGTGTGTGTGTGTGTGTGTGTGTGGCTAGATAGGTCGTCTGTAGTTGTTTCAGAATAAAGTGCACTTCGGAGCTCCTTTTTAATAAAAGCCATTTCAAGCACAAACACTCTGGCTTGAATCGCTGTTTTTCACTACGTTGCAACTCTGAATGTTCTCTTGCCTGCATGTTTACTGTGAGCATTCGTGTTTCTATCTACACAGACAGCGCAATCCTCTTTAAATTACAAATAAATCACTTGAATCCACTCAATCACTATGGAGCTCCTAGGGTTGAGGGTGCCGACTAACTCATTGAATGCCGGCTTTTCAACTGTATGAATCAAGATCATGTCCTTACGTATATGTTTTATGGTGTGTGTAACTGCCTTTCAAAATTGGACTTTCATGTGGACTGCCTTTGGCAAAAGACTTTATGGCGTTTAATTGGTCTCAATTGGTCTTAATTGGCTTTTTTCTTTGCGCACAGAAGCTTGCGCAAACTTTTTTCACGCCAGCATTTTTACTTCACGGAATCAGAATGGAATCATGGTGCTACTTACGCACGGTTTACATGTGCTTGCTTGATATAGATTGCTTACTGTGGTGCTGGCCCCCATGTGTCGCACCAGTGCAACCGTGGTGATTCAGGTATTAATGTATCTTTTTATCTCTGCGGTATATACGGTATAGCAAAATCTCTGCCAGTGAATAATTTATACCGTCAAAATGATATATACCATCATAACACTCAGGCCTACTCAGCAGTAATGTGAAGAACTAGAGAATGCAAAATGTAGAGAACGGTGCTCAGACCTTATCCTGAATCTTTGTACTCCGTGAACTTTGTACCTCCAGAGCAGAGGATTGAGGAGCAGTACATGCATGAGGTATTGTTTTCTGACTGTGTCTGTAGGTGAGAATGTAATATAAAGCAAATCGGCACTCACAAATGAACAGCAACTGTGTCTGAACTAGTCATCTCACGTGTTTATAACATGCATCCGCTTTATTTTCAGCAATTAAAGGATACTGTATGGAAGTCGATGCAGGTTTCTTTTTGTTCTTTTTTTGGTGGCGAACGTTGGGCTGCCAAGATTAGTCGACTAGTCACGATTACATCGACTATCAAAATCGTCAACGACTAATTTAAAAATCGACGTCATCGTTTATTTTTTTTGAAGCTTTGTTTTTCTCTCAAAACTGCCGCTGTACCTTCCACTGCCTTGTCTGCCTTTCTGTCCTTGACGCTCATGCGCAGCAGTGGTAATCGGGGTCAGCAGTGATGTCACCGGAAAAGTTATGCCCAGTATCAACAGTATCATGGCTAGCCGCAAACGAAGCTCAAAAGTTCGGGAGTATTTTATTTAAAAAAATGAAAAGAATGTGCAATGCAAAATCTGCAAGGCTTAACCTGCCCTTCATGGGAGCACTACAGCGATGCATGAGCATTTGAAAAGAAAGCAAGTTGTTGTAGCTGAATCTGATTCAATTTCTGACGAAGAGGGACAAGTCGTCTCGGTAAGCTAATTGGCTAGTTAGCTGCTAACATCAACATCGTCAACAGTGAGCTACTTACTTATTGATAGCTGTGAACGTTAACATTAATGATGACCATTTCATTAGCCTTAGCACGTTTTGTGTTTGCTGTAAGGTTATAAGAGTGATGTCATGTTTAAATAGGAAATGTGATAACACACAATATTATACAATACAATATTATATATACACACACACACAAACATCAGAAAACAGACAGATGCCAGAAAAGGCATTTCAATCGTTGCAATTAAGTACTATGAAAATGATTGTGAATCGAGTCCTGTTTTTTATTTTGTTCCTTTGCTACACTATTCCTGAAGCTGTGACAGCAAGAGCTTTGAAAAAACATTTCTTAAAAACATTACTTATTTTGTTACATTTGTGAAGTGTTGTAAGTGCAGAAGCATTTACTTTGATTCACTACTGGACTTCCAAAGATAAGAAATGCATTTTTAATATTTTTTTTACTGTGCACACGTTTCGGTTCTGTAATCTTAAATCAAATAGCTGATGAAGGGAAAAAAGCGCTTAGTTTTTCGTAGCAAGATCAAAACAATGTAATGTCATAAGCTTATTTTTGTCCTTGAAATCAGTTTTAACTCCAGTACATTTCATCAAAACAGTAAAGTAAGTCTTAAACAACTGTTCTATATGTTATATTTATCCATTATAATGATATTAAAATTTCCATCCTGTCCATCAACTTTGCAACAATATTCTCACAATCCTCCTTTGGCTCGGCAGACGAGTGCAGGAAGAAATGTAGGAGTTCTCTCTCAACAACTTAAGCCTAATTACTACAAGTTCCCAAGATCTAGAGGCTAGATTACAATTTAGCAATAGTTTATGGTGCATTATACTACGTTCACACTGCAAGCCAAGTGGCCTGAATCCGATTTTTTTCAGATCTGATTTTTTTCGAGTGGCTGTTCACATTATTTTAGAGATGTGACCTATAAAAGGCTGCATTGTGAACAGTTGAAGGCCTCAGTGTGGCCCACATGCACAATAGAAACACATGAGTCTGACGCAGCACGATGTTTACAGAAGTAAAAATACACAGAAGTGGATGGCAAACATGGAGTTGAGAGATGTCAGTGTTGACAATTTTACTTTCAAGTTATTATGCAGTGGAGGCAGAAAAATGTGTCGGCAGATGACGAGGAGAAGGATGAAGAGAAAGAGAGCCAAAACTCTGGCTGTGGCTTTTTTGGAGCAATAGCTGCTACCTCTGTAGATAAGTTTGTATTTGTGTATTCTTTATCTTCGGGGGCTCCCACTGTCGCATAATTATGACGAAGACAGGTCGCATTACTGTTCAGACTGAGGTCGCATTTCAAAAAATCCGATCTGTATCCGATTTAGTACCGCATAAAGTGGCCCAGATCTGATTTGAAAAGATCGGATTTTGTGTGTTTTTTGGTGTTCACACTGGCATGAAAAAAATTAGATATGGGTCACATAAGGGGGAAAAAAATGAGATTCAAGCCACTTGGGCTTGCAGTGTGAACGTAACCTTAGTGTCATGATAAGGAAGTGGGTTTTAATTCTTGTACTAATTAAACCATTTAATTCTTGTACTAAGATCTATTTTTTTTTTTTTATCTTCATACTCTATTTACTACTTTCCTATTATTTTATTTATTTGAGATGTATACATTATTTACATGACTTTCAAATTAAGCCGGCGGGATTTCCATTCTACCTTCGTTAAAAGGCTAAATATATAGGCTATGCAGTAATCCATTCTGTTTCAGAACCAGTATATTTTATTGATCCCGGAAGAAATTGAGTGTTTTCTCAGTGAACTGCTGTATTTTGTATTTATTTCCCCGGGAATCACTAATTCAACTTGGATTTCCCACATAATCCCTCGGCTGACGTAATACGGGATTTTTCCTCATCACCGCGAGTTGAAAATGCTGATCTATTTTACACGTGTCCAAATTTGACAAATATGCAGGTTTTATTATTGAAAACATCTTCCAGGTAATTAAGCTTCAATCTGACATGGAATGAACGCGGAGCAAAAGAATTTGAAAGACCTGTATATGCTATTATTATTAATAATAACAATAATAGTAAACAATTATATTATGAATGATTACCATAGCTGTTAATTATGAAATATATTACTATTATATAGCTAGTTATTAAATTTTTAATTAACTTTTTTTTGGAAATAAATTCAATGTATTTTGTTATCGTTTATAATGTATCAGTTGTAGTGTTTTTAGCGAATTGGATTGTATTAATAATGTAAACTTTTGCCATCTCAATCATAAGTACGAAACTTTATTTAACCATGGGTATGTGACCTTGACCTACTTAAGAAGGCTAAAAATGATTTAGGTCAGAACATAAGCTCCTAAAGAAAAGATGTATAATTTACCCATATTGAATCTACTTTAAATATCACCAAATTGGCCTTAACAAGTAAACCTCCTGTTCATCTGTGTTTTCCAGCCTCTCTCACCACACACACACATATACACACACATATATATATATATATATATACATACATACATACATACATATATACACACATACACACACACACACAATTTTAATGATGTGATTTTTAAATTGCACTAATTGAAGCTAGGCTGGCATTCTCCTCAACATAAAAATACAAGTTCCAAATAAAAGAACTTAATCAAAGATGAACCCAGGAGGTCATTTACGCCATTAGTTGGATTAATGAGGAAAAATACTATATTGTGATACTGTTACAGTGATAAAGTTGTTTAAATACTGTGAAAGAATATTTTTACCATACCGCCCACCCTTCTACTGAGGTGTCTAATTTAAATATAGCCCCCTTAATGCAGACAGGTTAACACACAGGACCTTACAGTAACAGTCACTGCTGAAATAAAGAAATTAAATTTACCATTTTTATTTTTACTTCATGTAAAAAAAAAAGTTAAGGCAGTGTGTTTATGAAAGACTCACATGCTGTATTTCTTGCTGGCTGGCTCTGTAGTTTTTCTTGGTTAAATTGTCCACCAGGTAGCTGATTTGAGACAAAGCCAGCGAGAGCGAGTCAAGATTCATTGCTGGTCGGGGCGGAAGCAGGCGGCCGAGCCCGGCGCAAAATCACCATTATTCCCCTTTAGTCACTTCAGTGATAGGTTACTTCTGCTCCCCTCCCCCCCCCCACTGGCGCCAAAATCTCTGTGCGCTCCGCCGTCAAGGTCCGTCTCGGTGGGTTGTGATTCGGTGTGCAGTCCCTCAGTGCAAGCGTGGGTTTGACATCTACAGCAATTTAAATGGGAAGAAAAAAAGTGAATACAAAACAAGCACTACAGTAAAATACAGCACACAAAGACGACATTACGAACAGAAATCTAGACCCATCTACTTAGACGTGCAGTGCTTTTGCTCCCTGCTGTAACACTAGCGCACATAGACACTTGGAGTTGTAACAGGAAGCCATAATTTTCCCTCGCAGATCACATTAGAAAAAGAGAAGTGGTGATGTACATCAAAGCATCTGGAAGATTCGAATATTCAGATTTCATATTTGGATAAAATGTGTTTTGTTTACACCCAAAGGTTAACAATGTCATGTCAAAACACTAAGTTAACAAAGCATCTTGAAACGTCAGCCAAAAGTGACCGTATACAACGTAACAAGCAAAAAAAAAATATTTTATTAAATAAAAACAAATAAAAGCTCCATGAACAAAAGAGACAAATAATATACATCTCTGATGAGAAGCTGAAGCATAAAACGGACTAGATGTAATGAAAACAAGAGCACCGCTAACATTTTCTATAACTCCGTAACAAAACTGACTTGGTACAGACTCTTAATGATGCACGATTTCAGCTGGGTTTTTTTTAAATGATTGCCACTTAATTTACAATGACTGATATGATGTAAAAAAAACGTGCTTTCAGATTACTCAATCAACTACAAACATCA
The DNA here is from genome assembly GCA_039654325.1 of Tandanus tandanus. Lineage (NCBI taxonomy): Eukaryota > Metazoa > Chordata > Actinopteri > Siluriformes > Plotosidae > Tandanus > Tandanus tandanus. The sequence continues at coordinate 29,958,646 of JBCNYH010000024.1, forward strand.
CTGCAATTAAATAAAAAATACAGTTTGCCTTACAGCAACCACCACATGCAGAAAACTCACAAAACAAACATTCTCCAAAACAAAGCTTGATGTCATAAGGGTATTCTTTCTGCCCATGAATCAATCTGTGCAATTTCCTGTTGGTCAATTTTAGACAAGCAAAATACACGTCACTGACAGAAGGCCGAAGTCGGTCTCAACGGTTAAAAAAAAAATTTTTTTTAAATAAAAACAAATAAATTAATTTGTCCACCCTCGTTTGATGCCCACTGACCCGAGCTTAGGACCAAAACTTTCTTTAATTTCAGTAATTGCCTTGACAGGATGTTTGGGGCTGGTCTCTACCAGTGTTGGGGATCGACAACATACAACCCGCATAAGTCATCAGTGGGCGGGTCAAGCGAGATATTGAGCTGTCTCGAGTAATTTAAAGAGGGCAGTGGTGGCTTAGTGGTTAAGGCGATGGGTTACTGGTCCGAAGGTCAGCAGTTCAATCCCCACGATCACCACTGTTGGGCCCTTGAGCAAGGCTCAGCTCAGCTCAATTGCTCAGCTGTATAAAAATGATAATTGTAAGTCGCTCTGGATAAGAGCGTCTGCCAAATGCTGTAAATGTATAATGTAATGTATAAATGTAAAGAGGCACTGTGTTGTCCGCATAGATTGAAACACGAATTCTTACAGTAAAAAAACATGCCGGCAAGACAATATTTAAAGTTGCAATGTAGTGGAAAAACAGCGACTCAAGCCACAATATGATAAATCTAAAAAAGGCTTTTAGTAATAAATTGCTGAGCTTTGGCTTAATAGATCCAACTCTAGTAAATATGTCTCAATAGTGATTATGGATGCTTTGAAACCAGTACCAGAATTCTAATACTGTGCAACAATATGCAGTTTCAGTTCTAAAAATGCACTCCATTATATAAAATTAATGCACAATCAGGCTTGTATTAACTACAAACGACAATCAAAGTAACTTGGAAAGGTGTACAGCGCATGTTTAATAGAGAATGAGTGCATAGTGCAGTATCTCTGAATGCCTGTGTGCTCATAATAGGGCCCTGCACACTTAAGCCCTATTCGGACTGGATTAGTTTGTCAGCAGGATGTCTGTAAAATGTTTTTTTCCTGCACGTGTCCTTACTGAACAAACCTTTGTGCTTAAAGGGCAACAAAAATACCACAGCATGAGAGAGTCCCCTAGCAAGTTCCCTAATTTTCTACAGATTCATAAGTCTTTGTAATATGGCTTCGGATGAAATTGAATAAAGAGGTCGCAAAGCAGAAGAAAAAATGGCTTGGGGTGAACCAAATTTCAAGCTATAATTTTAATCAAAAAGTATATCAAAAGCCTCCGTTTTTCATTTTGTAATTCAGGTGTGTAAGATTTGATAGATGATCATTGATATGTAAACAAAAACTAAAAATTAGGTAAATAGCAAACTTTCCCACCCCACTGAACCAATCATTATGAGAACACAGTGCATTATTTATTTCAGTGTTTTCAAATTGATGTCATTGGCATCATCCTGGGGGTCATTTGTTTGGGCTGCAAGTTTTATACGAGTTTTATCACTGAAAAGATGTGTTTAAAAAATGCATTACAGGCTCCACCAGATAAACCAATCCAATCTAAATAGGGCTTATGCTACTTATCTGGTATATCAACAACAAAAAATAATTGTAACGATGCATTTTTAGTACGGTTGGCAGATTTAAACGAGCTGGGAATCAAATATAAGAGGAAAAGGCTGAATATTTGTGCATCAATAAGTTTTAAATGCCAAAGCTGCTTCTGGTTACAAAACAAACAGAAACAGCACACACTGCCAAATACAGTTAATTATTCATACATTAAAATGGTTAAAACCTGAATAGATAACATGTATGAACGTGTCAGAAAATTTAGATTAGTACAAAAGCTGGGAAATAAAGAAAAACGTTAAAGCACGCACTAGTGAAGTCTATTGTTCAGTCCTAGCTTGCTAGCTAACTCGGCTTACCTTGCTTACAAGTAGCTTTAGCAAAGTTGGCTAGCAGGTTAGGCCAGGTGGCTGAGCTAAATAGTAACAATAACCTGGTCAACTTTTGTTTTGTCTATTATATATTAAACTTTGGGCACAGTCTGAGCAGGAACAACGTGCACTGTTGAGCTAGATACATCAATTAAATGTTAGCGCAATTTTTTTTTATTAAATGGGTAGTTTAGCTAAACAGGCTAGCGTTTGGGCCTACATCTTTAACAAGCAAAGAAAACCAGTGCGAATAAAAATAACGTAAATAACAGAAAATTATATGTACGTATACGAATTTCATGACACCCTGTCATAAACGCTATTCTCCCCGACGCTTTTTTTAAAATATACATGTACATAAACTGCTTTTGCAGTGCTAACTCTCTCAATGCTAAGCTATACAGGATACTAAGCTACATCCTAGGCTCGCGCGATAAAGTTAGCTAGCTAACTGGCTGGCTGGCAAGTTAGCTTTAGCAAAGTAATGCAGCCATGAGCTAACGTTAACGTAAGGTACTGAAATGTTTGACAAGACAGCTCAAACTCAAATTACCTCGAAACCATACAAATTTATGGGATGATGATCATTTTTTTCTCCAAGTTTTCTCGGCTCCAAAAAAGAAATAAAGGTTTTGGTAGAACTGTTTTAAAAGGTCGGGTATTCTAGCTTCCCCTGGTTTCTGTTTGATTTTTCAAAAATAAAATGGCGTCTGTGTCACAGGCTCGCGCGTGCCCGAGTGCAGCAGTCTTCTTATGCGCGCGCACGAGCGCCGTGACACAGCAACCTATCAAATGATGCGCTCGCGCGATTACCCTCCCCTCCCCTAAACCCCCCTCCCCCCCCCTCCCCCCTCCAGCGCACGCGCGCAAGCGACTCTGCAAACTCGCAAAAATACATCACAATCATCATCATCATCATTGTACGAGAGTTAAATAATACATTTCTGTCATTGATTTTAACATTTTAAATAATTTAGGACACAAATGGCTAAAACTGCACAATCTGTAAAAGTAAAAATGTTCATTTGAAAATTAAAATGTATTTAAATTTAAGGCTTTAAAGCCCTTGCTATAGTTTCCCATATACTTTTTACGTGGATGACAGAGTAATATTATGGGATGTCTATGGTGGATGCAATCACAGACATACTAAATACATAGACAGGACGCTCTGTCGATTATCAATGCGCTGTGCGGCGTCAACTTGACGCCATCTTAGACAATGTTACTTCGGCATCAACATCATGGAAGGAAATAGCAAAAGTAAGAAAAGGAAGGGTTTAGGGTCAGATTGCTTTGCGATCAACTGTAGAAATTACAGGAACGAACACGGCAGATCTGCAGGGATAACATTTCACAAGTAAATGATAGTGAGATGCCTAGAAAGCCGTATAAACCCACGCTAGAAGAGTGTGTACTCACCCAAGTACTGGTGTTTTTCACTGTATGCATCATGTGCATGTGGCCGAGTATAACAGGAGTCAGTACTTACATGTACAAGTATTAAGTAAATGTAGACTCATTATTCAAATATATGGGTTTATGATTGGGAACATGATCTTATGAGTATGAAAAGTACTCCTGCAACAATGCC
>JBCNYH010000024.1:29979502-29989717 GCA_039654325.1 Tandanus tandanus
ACACACACACACACACACACACACACACACACACACACACACACACACACACACACACACACACACACACATACCCACATACACACACACACACTTACTTGGGTGAGACCACCCGTGTGTGAGAGTGCACTCAGGCCCTCACACACGCCCTCACACACAAATAAAAGCTATCTAATCTTCTGTACGTACTCCAGTCCAATAGATAACAGTCATGTCTTTCCACAGTTGGCAAAAGAAGAAAAGGCTCCGGATCCCTGAGCTTTATGTACAACTATACACTGTATATAAGGCTCGATGCTCCCACTAAACAAGCCCCACATTCATATGTCTGGAAGGACTTCACTAAAGATGACAAAAACTCCACGGTGAAGTGTCGGCTGTGTATGACTGAACTGAAGTACAACAAGAATACTTCTGCAATGCTCAATTATCTAAGATAAATCACCCGCTAGCAATAATACTAGCTCTAGCTAGCAACACACTGCACAGAGGAAGATTAGAATTAGAGATATTTCTAAGTGCCAAGTCACAGAGAACAGGAAGCAAATAACAGACTTGTTTGTCTCTTTTGACATCAAGGATAATCGACCACTTTCTTCTCTTTCTGGTGGAGGCAACAGTACCAAGTCCCCTCGGATGTGCTGGACACACTCTTCAACTAGTAATAAATACAGGGCTGAACTCAACAGAAATCACCAACACCACAGATGCTGCTGTCAGTTACTTTCACGACTCTGCAGCAGCACATTGTGGTTTGAAGAAACTAACAAAATAACTGCACAACCCGCAGGAATTCAAGGCAACCTGCTGGAGCATAGAGAGTCCGAAAATCATTCACCATGACAGAGTATCAGTGGGAATAATCGTCATGTCATGATTATAAAATGTAATCCAGGATAGTTTGACATGTCACAGTGGGATGTTTGAACTCTGCAACACAGAATACAGTTTTCATTGTTCAGAAGAACCACTCTTTCTTTGTCTTTTGTTACATAATGACTAGTCAACTGCTATTTTGTTAAACTCGTCAACTGGTAAAAATTGGTAGATGTAAAACCGCTAACACAAACATGGACGCCCGCACACGCATACACACTTACTCTCCTGAATAAACTGCAGCTGTGCCTACGTTTCCAGCTGTCAGACATTAATATCTGTTCCTTTTGATTTGAGAGAACAGCAGCTGATGAGAGTTTAAGCTGCACGTTTATAAGTGTTATGTCTCTCTTTTGCTGTGTGTTTGTGGAAGAGGTGGTGAGTATTACCTCCCACGCTGTCGGACCCAAGAACAGAAGAGCACAATCACACCAAGGCTTCCTGTGGAGTCGCCGTTTAAGGCAGCTGTTTAGCGTTTTCTCTCACCTCCGCAGCTACGCTTCAAACACTTCCTTGCTTTTGTTCAGAACATCCACTTCCCTCCACTATGACTTCTCAAGCTCTTTATCTCAGGAACTGTCTTCTGATGCACAACCGTTTCTCGGAGGTTGCAGTTGTGTCGTATTCTTTCCTATTTTAACCAGTTTGAAGTTTTAGATGGTCTCTAGGACTAAACCCTGATCAGTACTTTTGTACTCGCATCTCAGAAAAAAACATCACAGAAAATACAACTGTAATAACAGCCGACTTGGAATTCTCACTCAAGAAACATCCACCCATCTCTGCAGAGTTCTCTGATGTTCTAAACACACCTGAAGTCACTTAATCAAGATTTGATTTTCGAATGTCAAAATCAGAGGTAAGGGTCAGAGCAAGGTCAGAAAGTTTTGGATATAAAGCACTTATAAATTTAAAATGAGTACTGACAGACGTGCTGTTACTGTGGAACACTAATAGGAAGCCATACAATTTCAAATGAGACAGTTACCTTTGACCTTGAGTGACTATAAAAGGTCAAACTACTCATAAAACCTTCAAATGAGGCTACTTTAATTGTACACACACATCAACTATATTTTTGACAGTTGATGGCACCAGAACTAATTTAGGGCAGGGGATCAAAACTTACACAATTAATTTCCTCTCACTTTAATATCCTTAATGTTTTGACTGGTTCATCACATATACATCCAGATCAAGTATTCATAAATATAAAAATGAAGGCATTGCCTAAACATAGATATCTCTACGTCCGAGGCTGGTGTTATAAGAGTAGCGTGGCTCCTTTAAGGGCTGAATCAACTTCGACCCTGGAGGAAATAGATAAATAAATCTCCTCTGCAGTTTGGATACTTATAGAAGGTACTACAGGGGTTTCAGACATACTAAACCACCGTTAGCACACACTGAATATATGGATGCGGAATTATTTTTATCACCCCATCACTATCCCGTGCGTGTGTGTAAGTTGGGGTGATCACAAGCACTAAGGACTGATTACATTACACAGACAACTAATCAGAACACCATCAGTTCTCAGTGTCCATGCACCCAGCATCCACCTCCGCAGTCTGAGCCCCAAAATAATAACCTTTAAAATATAGGTGTTTAATGGTGAAAAATATGACATCTCTACACTACATAAAGTGTGAATGTGTGAAATTTCTTTGAGTCATCTAAAGGAACTTTGGTGCTTTTGCACTAACCTTGGATAGGGAACGTAGTGAGGAACCTTTATTTTATAGTGGCCCGTACATCTTCCGGTTTGTGCTTGCTTTCAGTTTCAGTATTGGGTGAGCAATACATAACAGCCAATCTGCATCAAGTCAGCAATAGGGCACAGACAGCCTTCAAAGTTATGTTCCCTGCCTATTACATACTCACAAGTGACTATAAAGACCAGTCTGCAACTATAATAATTGCTATGAAAAAATAAGAGCAGCGTGTAAGATGTAAAACAGGAGCTGTACCTGTAGGGATAAACAGTGTGGTTCCTGGTCGGACGACGCACTTATAGCACTTGTCCACTTTCTCACCGAAGAACACTTCACTCTGGTTTGGTGATGAGCTCCACTCCTCATATAGGGCGAGGTTGGTCTGGGTAGGCTTGATCAAGTAAAATATCTTCTCCCCCTGTATGAAAAACACACATCACCACAATAAATCACTCTTTATTGAACACGAACCATACTACTAATGCTCACTAGCATGGACAACTAGATAATTACTAAAGAAATAATTAGCTTTGGACAAGGAAGTCTCCAAGAAATTACTGTTTTTTTTTTTTTTATATTCTTAAACATTGTAAGATAGAACAGTTTTTGTGGTATTTCAGAAGAAATGCTGTGTACTTAGCCTTTAGCTGTGTACTTAGCTTTTTGGCTTGGCGGAGGTTTGTGCTCTGAGTGCTCTTGTACTAGCTTGTTTCATAACTGTACGTATATCCAAACTGGTTATAGATACCACCACGGATATCACTGTCAACTGTTCTACAAATCCTACAAAAATTCTCTGAGAATAGATCTAGCAAGTAATTGAAAGTTTCTTTTTTGACGTGACATACCCAGAGCACATGGTACCACACTGACGTGCCTCCGAAGTCTATGTGGAAGTCTGTGTAGCTGCCTTTCACGCCCATCAGGCAGTATTTCTGTACAAAAGGTTTGGGGAAGTAGGAGTCATCAGGCCAGTAGTTTTCCACCCAGGACATTTTCCGTGCAATGTCAGGGACTTCCACCAACTCGGACATCCTGACAAACAAAAGAATCTTTAGCTAAAAATAAATAAATTAAATTAAGGCACTTTACATCTTTAATGCAAACTTCTGTGCTTGTGTGAAACTGGCAGCCATTTTATTGCTGTGCCTAATGCAGGTCATTACGACGACTTCTTTTCCAAATCATGTTGAGGATTTTGAGCCCAGGACTCAATAAAGTTCATCACCTCATAAACCTAATATAAAAGACACACATGCACACCGAGATACGTACTTAGTGTCGGAAAACTCAAGGCTGATGACGTTGAGCACCTTTGGTCGGTGGTGACTGTAGTAATACTTGACAAACTCTCCAAGTTTCATCTTGCTGTCTGCTTGCCTCGCAACGTCAATGACGTCTATCACTTTATCACCACCTGTGAAGAAAGTCACGTTGCAGGTCGGTTATTGTTTCAGTTGGTAATAAAAGTATTAGTTCAACAGATCTACTATCTAGAAGGGGAAAAAAAAAAAAAAAAAAAAAAAAAAAAAAAAAAAAAAAAAAACTTTCCTTCTGTATCATGATATATTTTATCATTTAAGCTCAATAAGAAGTCCATATTACATGAACTTGAGGTTAAATATGTAAATTCGAAAAGACTCCACACCCCACAACCCCTACCCCCACACCCATGTAGCAGTCGTGATAATTTTTTTGATACAAGTTCATTTTTCCCCAGTCCTTTTAATTACATGCCTAAATTTTTGTCTAATAACAGTTTTCACTCCAACCATTCCGCTCAATCAAATCAATTTCTCCATAAATATACATTTATAACATTTACACTTACTAACTGAGACAGTCAGTATGTTGTCGATCTCAGATGAGCCGGTAGAGGCATGTTAGAAATGAAGGAATAAATCGAAATTCAGTCTAGTTGAAATTTCTAGTTAAAGAAAACGGTGCGGTGGCAAAACCAGATATTATGAGGACAGAAGCAGCAGCTGGCAGCTAACAAATCAAGCCCGTCGGGGAGATGGCGTGAAAGAGGCCCCCACCGAGCAGCTGGTGGACGCTGAGGCTTAAAGGTCTTGGAGACAGCTGGCAGGAGCAAGATGTCAGTCAGAGCCACACTCACCTCACCTCTCCTCTCCTCTCCTTAGGGGCAAATTTATTAACTCTGATCTCTGATCAAAAGGATGTGCGCGGCAAAAATATTTGGCAGAGCAAGAAAGTGTTAATGCCACAACTGATACTATGTAAGATGTAAAGTTATCATTGTTACGTAAGAAAATTCAAGGAATAGAAGTAAGCAATAACTAAACAAGTAAAGCATGAATAATAAGTAATGTGTAAGTAGCAAGCCAGAAGAAAGCAATGTCTTCAATAAATAATAAGTAACAAGGAAGTGCAAGTCAGCAATAAATAATGCATGCTTACGTAATAAGTAATAAATACAAAAGTAAGCAATTACTAAGTAATAAGTAATGAGTAAATACCAACTAATGCATAAGTCATGTACAGTATGCAAATATTAATTTGTGTAAGTAGTAGAGAAAGTACTGATCAATAGCTAAGCAATAAGCAATGAGTATGTGATAAAGTAATAAGCAATATAAGCACAAAGTACACAGCACGCAATAACGAATAGGTACATAAGCAATCACCAATAACTAATTAATAAGTACATAGCATGCAATAACTTAATGATAACTTATGTTGTTCTAAGTAATGCATTATTCATTAGTAAGCAAATAAATCTTTAGTAACACAATCCCTGATAAACCACAATACTTCCGGATTATCCGGCAAAAAAACCCAAACAATAAAAATACACTGAAGACAGGCAGAATTAAGAGCTAGTAAAGGACAAGTTAAAAGTATAATAAAGTGAATGATTTTTTTTGCTGTTGTTTCTAGGTTGCTGTTATTCTGAACTGTTAATTATAATACATTTAGAACAAGGGGGAAATCAAACAGTTAAAGGTGATGAAGATATTAGCATGTCTAGGGTGCTGTTTAAAAACTTTAAAAGGATTGATAATTTGTGTAATGGATAGTGTTCCTTAAGTGAGTGATCCTTTGATACGATATATCATGTTTTAAAATGTTCTGCTTTTGTTTTTGCTGCTTTAAACTTTTAAAACATTCGTTACTAAATACAAACTTATTCTGAATGAATTACATGTAAAAACATTTCCTGAAGTTTTACCACAGCAGAAGTCGTAGATTAGCTTTAACTTTTACACTGGAAGTGAATTTTTACCTCAATATATTTTTACTTGTGACTTTTACCTCAAGTTAAAAAAAAAAAATTACTGAATTCATAACTTTTACCTTAAAAGTCAAAGACTTTTACCTAACTAGTAACTTTTACTTAAAAAAATTTTTTTATCCATCTTAAAACTTTCACCTTATAAGTCTACAAATTGAATCTAACTCATAACTTTTACCTCGAAAGTCAAAAACTCGAACTGTTAGTTTGAAAGTCTTGCTGCTCTAAGGGCAGTCAGTAAGTGCTACAGAGGGCTTGGGGCAAATTAGCTGACAAAATTAATCATTGTTTATTTGTGCATTAGTGTTTAACACAAAGGAACTTCACATAAAAATCTATTTGTGCCCTATTTTGGTGTAGCTGCAGCAAAAACACTGCTGTTTCTCTCTGTGTGTGTGTGTGTGTGTGTGTGTGTGTGTGTGTGTAAATGTGAAACACTGTTATGACTTATTTATTTCATTTCAATTTAACTGACTTGATTTAACTTTTCAAACAAACTGCTTCCTTCTGCTTCTTCCTACAAAGAATGCCTGTGCAGTACAGATAACCAAAAAATAAATAAAATATACAACAGTGATGGCAATTTCATTTAACAGCAAAACACACACACAAAGAAATTACACTAATAAAATTCACAAATTCATTTCTCAAGCCCAATACACTATAAGAAAGCTCTGGAAGCACAAAAACATGTTTTATGGTTTACATCTGTTGTCACGAAAGTAACAAACAAAAGAACACAAATTAAGAAACAAAAAGAATGTTTCATGGAGAGGGAGGAAACATAGCCGCTAAAAATGGCAAACGTTCGATCAAGCTGTTCAGGCGGTGCCTGGTGTGTTAACTGCATTAGCCAGGTAGATAATTTCTGTGCTCTCTCCAGCAATGCATTGAGGAAATGAAGCTGCTTTTAAGCTGCACCACAGACATAACGTCAGCGTGGAGAGTTTATCGAATGATGTCAGTAATGTATCAGTTCAGATTCAGAATGATCCTGATCTCTGTTATAGACATGTGTGATTTCTGATGTATTACAATGAACAGTGTTATTCTTCTAGTATAACTGTTGTGGTATATCATACAAGAACATAACAAAAGCAAATTAATGATTTGAATCGTTATTATTACATTTTTAAAGTGGGACAGTCATGCACGCTCCAGTACATCATTTGAAACTAGTTTAACATTTTGAAAAACTGCTTTTTAACCTGGAAAAAGTGAAGGCCATATGGATAGCTTTCTTTGTATTTTTGTAGCAGCATTTTGCTAAATTTTTTAAAAGTTTAGAATTAGTGAGTTTTGTTTGCCATTTTCATTCAAGCGCCATCCCAAATGTTCAGGTTGGATAATGTCCATTACGAAACGATAAGCGCAAAATAAAAAAAAAATAAATAAAATGAAAACACTTTTTATAATAAAAACATTTTCAGTTATACATTATAAATAAAACAGGGTTTTTTTTTACCTAACACAGCTAAACAAAAGAAGATGAAGTATTTCAGAATATAGACACTTGAAATGTATAGGCTCTGTATAATTAAACTTGCAGAGACAGACATTTAGGTTTAGTATACGAAATGGGAACATTACAGAGTACCTGCTCATGGAAATGATGCCATGACCTCAGGTGGCACCAAAAACCATTTTATACTCTATATTTTGAGTTTAAGCTGAGGGAAGACCAAGTAAAGTTCCACCCGTGTACATGACAATACTGAGACCATTGATCTATGGCACAAGAGACAAACTCAAATTCGGCCCGCCAACTCATTTTATGTGGCCCGCAAGAGCTTGTAAAGAATATGATTATCGTACATCCTTTGTATCAACCATTACCATGAAACATAATTAATCATCCTTCCACTAGGTGGCAGCAACCCATTTCAAATAAACAGCTAGTCATTCATGGCTCAAGAAAGACTTCGTAAAGTCAGAAAAAGAAAGTGAAAAAAGGAAAAGAGAACAAATACCTAAACTAATCATTTTGCCGTGCAGATTTCATTTCATGTTCTTTTTGAAATGAATGTTCAGTGATTATTTGGCCCTTAGTGACCTAGAAATTTTGTGAGTGTGTGATGTTCAGTGAAAATGACTTTGATACCCCTGATCTATGGTGTCAAGGTCATTCATGTGGTGGCACTAGAGTGCTTGAGGTGAATGCATGAAGCTTGGTAGAAAGAATTAGGGTACTGTTGCAAATCACTGTGTCAAATTTCAAAAGGATTAACCATAAGGTTCCATGGGCTTTGTCAGAAATCCTATCCAGACAAAGTATAGTTTCACTAAAATGCATGTCAAGACCGAGATATTGCTTTGTAACTTCAAGAGCAGTCATGAGCACCACAATTCCCTCTATGTCTAATAAGCACTCTAACTCACGGAACTACAGCACAGTGTCTAAGTCTGTGTATGTAATCTAAACATCAGACAAAACCCTGTCTACAGCAGACGAACATGAGCTTTCTATAAAAGACGGCGACCATGAAACCAGACACCATGAGTTCCTCTAAATGTGCTAAAGAGGTGAGGAGGTGAGGACCCACTGGGCTGGTGTAAACCACACTACTTCCATCCACACGCTTATTTCATTACGGCTCACTAAAAGGCTCTGCTCGTTCGTCCAGCAGTGCTCACGTGATATCTGGCCTTCTGCGTTACTAAGCTCCATTACACATAATGAATATTTAAAGTGCTGGTAATTACACATAACGTGGCTGACTAACACAGCATTAGCTTTAATGTATGAGCAGAACTGCTGACATACTGACTCTTCTTTTTTGTTCAATCACTCTTTCGCTCACTTTTTTTCCTCTTACCAACATATCGTTCCACATCTTTGACAGAGAAGTCTGAAGAGGGAAGCTGAAGTCCAAGCCCTTCTTTCTGAGTTACGGCGATGGGATACCGGAAGCCGTGCCTCTCCAGATAGCGCTGTGTCACCTGGATCCCGTGCATCTTTATCAGGATCTCATCGGCACTGTACATGGAAACAGCATGGGTGATCAAGCACAATCAAGGGGAGCAGATTTAAGCAGAAATTCTTCTCTCCTTCTTGTTTCTAATTTATATGCCCGAAATATCCTTTAAAAATAATTTAAACAGGAAGAAAGTTTTTGAGAAAAAAAACCCCTATTTCAACTATTTCATACCTCACTGTGACCTTGGCCTTGTTTGGATCAGTTCCAAAATTTAATGAGTTTATCTTGAGAACAATGATGACTTATGATGGGAACCATCAGGGATCCCCCTGATATGATATTACGATACCTAGGTGCTGATACAATTTGTAATGTGATTCTGTAGGCATCACGTTTCTATAAATATCCTGAATCAATATTAAAAACAACTCCTTTTTAAAACTTTGAACCATGTAAAAGAAGGTTGTGTTAATTGTTATCTCAACACAAAGTTAACTAATAATTCAGTTCTATAATACAGGATGCTGTGATGCCTGCCAGTGTGTGGATAGTTTAAAGTGCACCACCTGTAGGACCATAAAGAAACAAGAGTCGTATGGCTAAAAGAATTAGTCATAAGTTTCAATGCATCCCTAATAAAGACATTTCTGACTTTAAATAAATACTCATCTAATGTTACACTCATTGATAGATTAATTTATCGTAGTTGAAAGCGAGGATACCACGTCATCACATCTTTTCAAGCAGAGAAATTAAGTTGATACGAGAGCAGCAAAGAGGGAAAGCCAGTGTGAGGGCTAATGTGAGATGTGGGGAAGGGGTGGGGCTAGCAGGGTGCAAGAAATTATTTAAAAGTTGAGAAGAGCTACACAAATGTCAATGGTTCCAGATACAGATGGAACCAAGCCGATACATGAACTTCGGCTCGGCTCTGCAGAAAATGGTAGATTTGGATACCAGAGAAAAATTAGAATTATACAACAAATGGGAAAGATTTCAGTCAGATTAGAAAAAGTGTCCCCCGTCCCGCCAGAAACGCAAAAGCTGACATATAAATAGATGTTGTACTTTTTGATTAATCTAAATTTTGATATCAGATAGATATTTGTGTCAGCTGATATTCAAGATTTCAACAGCATCATTATTGGAAAGTAAAAGTGGTATTACGCCATTTCGAGTTACATGACAACTAGTTTAACTGACATTATTCAAAATAAAGATTCCACTCGTTTGGTGCTTTTCTGGGGGGCTATGCATAAACTACCGCTACTTCCAGTGAAAGACTGAAATGTGTTTGTTTTATCTTCTTCTTACCTTCTCATTAATCTAGCTACCCAAGTACTAATAGCTTTGTAATAGTTATAAATTAATGGGGGGCTCCCGAGTGGCGCATCGACAAGGTGCACGACTATCAACCCGGAGATCGCAAGTTCGAATCCGGGTTGATGCC
>JBCNYH010000024.1:29989817-30005802 GCA_039654325.1 Tandanus tandanus
GCAGCATCACATGTCACGGAGGGGGCATGTGCTTGCTTACGCCCCTCCCTGGTCGGTGGTGGTCGTGTGATAGGGAAAGCAAAAAGTTGATGGGTGGGAATTGGATACGTCTAAATTAGGGAGAAAAATGGGGAAAAAAAATCCACAAAAAAAAAAAAAGAAGAGAAAAAATAATAATAATAAATAAATAAATAGTTGCGGGTAAAACAGCTGTTTCTTCTTCAAACAGATGGCAGCCGTGTTCGTAATTCACTTGTGTTTCATGCAGTACTCCATTTGATGCTGTTGGCTAGGGGTTAGGTTGTGAGGGTGCCAGATGGCCACAGCTTTATTCACGTACCTGGCGAAGGTCCTGGCCTGCAGCTGGCGTATAAACACTAGGGTCCCGGCCTGCACGGGCTTGCTGCCATCGTCCGGCTCGGTGTAGTCGTGCCTGTGCCAGTTCTTTCGCTTCTTCACTATAATGTCAGGAGGACAGACGAAATTCAGTGTAGAACACAAGCCTTCACACCCACTCAATGACGGCTGTTTTATTACACCATTATATACTATATGGCCAAAAGTATGTGAAACCCTGACCATCACACCCCATATGTTGCCACAAAGTTGGAAGCAAAGCATTGTATAGGACCTCTTTGTACACTGTGGCAGTACAATTTCCCTTCCCTGGAACTAAACCTGTTTCAGCATGACAATGCCCCTGTGCACAAAGCACGTTCTGTGAAGACATGGTTCAGCAAGGTAAGATTAGCGTGGAAGAACTCAAGTGTCCTCTGCAGAGCTCTGACCTCAACCCAAATGAATGCCTTTGGGATGAACTGGAACACTGACTGCACCCCAAGACTATCTCACCCAAATAATTCAAGTCTTAGAAAGGTTACTGAAGGTTTTCAACTGGTCCTGATGACAGCCCTGTATACAGTATTACATTACTATCATTTACATATATATTCTCTATCCATCAATAATCTGTGATGTGGTACAGTTTGTTTGTTATAAGACATACATTCTACATTCATGGCAGGAGTCTTGGGTGCTAGCACTTTGTAACAAATCAGACAACCTTCCTGCTAGAGAATTTTCCACGTTCTGTTTTTTCTGGTTGAGGAAACAAATATTTATTGCGGCTATAATGTAAGAGATAAAGACTAACATGCCTCATGGACATTCCATAACATTACATCCACCTATACATCATTAAAATAGGCAATCAGTAGAAGGTTTGTAAATTAAGCATTTAACTCATGTATAAACTGCTGTTCTAATCGATTCCCTTCTATACGATAATGCCATTAAATTTAATTCCTGTTTGATTGGGCTACATAAAGAATGTGCAGGGGTTTGGAAACACACCGTCAGAGATGTTATCAGTTGAATTGGACAGCATGCGCTTCAGTGTCCGTGAGTTATGAGGGCACTTCTGTGGAGCAGTTCAAAAGGACCATAAAACCCTCAACCTTCTTGCCCAACAAGGGTTCGGTTCAACCCCATCTGATGATTACCTTGGTTAATTAGACTAATAATGTGTGCCTCCCAGGGGGTTGGGAAATCACTGGTGCTTAAATCAAAAAAGGGGAAATCAATAAAGCAAGAAGGAGGGGTAGAGGGAAGAGGAACAGGAGACAAAATATGAGGAGTGGACTTGACTTACTCAGGGAGGGCCCGTGTGCAACTTCACAGTTGGGGCAGTGATAAATGTCAATGTCCACTGCATGGTGTTCTTCAACTTGAACACAGCTGGAACACAGTAAGAAACAGTAATGTTAGAATGTGTGTAAATAAAACCACTTACAGGTCATGGCATGTTTCTCATGGTTCACCTGAGGCTACATGGAACGTACACAAGCACTGATCTAAACCATTTAAATCTCTAAAACAGTAAACAAAATGTACCAAATATTCCACTGAAAGGACAAAATATCTGTGAAAATAACTACACCCAATACACGGTTTTTTAAAGCAGCCTTTCTGCAAACTAGAAATACCTATATCATACCCGTTTTCTGATGACCTGGTAATTTTTTAAGTCACAAAAAAGGACATATGGGTTATGAGTGAGTTAAAAAATACTTAAAGCCTGTTTTTTAACACTAGCATGTTCCAGATTAACAGCTGCATTATGGAAATCAAAGCAGAGCCTGTATCCTGTGTGAACATGCCACAATATGAATTTGATTTGCAGGAAGTTGTAAAGGATCAGGCTCATGGTCCATGACCTGAAAGTAACTCCGGGCAAGCTGGGTGAGCTCTGCATGATTATGGTTACAGACAGACAGGCTTTCTCCAATCAGCACTCCAGATGTGCAGTTATATTTGGGTTGCTTCAGGGAGAGGAAGTGCGGGGGTGTAGCATGCAACACAAAGTTTTTTTTTTTTGGGCAGCGTTGGAAGAGCGGTGAAGGTGTCCACATCAAACCCGTGTCTTGGGCCTCCTACCAAGCAGTGTGTGAGTGTGTGTGGAATGGGGGTTAATGGGGGATGGTGGTCAGGACAGTGTCTGGTGGCTTGTGGGGGTGAAAAAAAAAAAAGCACTGACTCGTAAACTTATCAGCACTTTGAAAAAGCCTGCCGTAAAACAAGAAGAAACACTATTTGCTGTCTAAAGCTCTGCTGTCACAGAGATGAAAAAAAAAATCTGGCTCTGGCAGAGAGATCGGAAGTGACTGCAAAACTCCCACATCCGCATTCCCTTTCGGTCCACTTCCTTCGTCAAGGCACGCTGTGGATTCTGACTTCCAGCCAAATCCCTTTCTCCCTGCCTGAGTGTTTTGCACTTACAAAGAAATCTGTGCTCCCGTTGTGATGACGTAACAAGGCGAGCGCTCCGGATGTGAGTCAATACGCCGGTTATGTCACGCTGACCTACTGCGTTGTTTCATGCTGGAAAAAGGACACAGTGATCAGCGTAGCTAAAACAGCCTCCAGGATGTGGGACACGTCAGCGAATTTGTGGAGACGATAAAACAAAGGAAACTTTCCCTGATTAAACAATTTAACTCAGGACAAAGGGTGAAGGAGACACAAGACAAGACTGAAGGCGAAAACAAAAAAAAGTGAACATGTATCAAATTCTCTCCCCCTCTTTCACTCTCAGGGAGAAAGGACTGCTTGCATCATCGCTGTGTTGCTAGCTCTATAAAAGCTCTCTAGTGAAGAAGCAGGGTGATGCAACAGGCTCTGAAAGTGTGTTGGCTGAGCACAAAGAAACTGGTGGAGACTCGGTAGGAGACGAGCGGTGAAGTGCAGACAGCCTGTGATGAGTAGACAAAGCTGTCTCGTTACTCTGATTCTGCAGTTCAGCCTAGACATGACTGACACCCATCGCGACAAGAGTAATGGTGTAGCATTTGATTATGCTCCTGCGTGAGGAAACTGATGCTGTAATTTGGAAGGAAAATGTTTAGCAAGGGCATTCCAATAATCCTGTTTCAGCATTACAGCACGGCGCACTCACTCTTGCCTGGTGATTGCATTAGCTGCTTATTGCACCAGGATTGCGTGTTGGTTTCGAGGTACAGAATGAAAGCTTGATGTTTGATTGGCTAGAACCCCACAAGTTTTTTTTTTTTTTTTAACTTGTAGAAAACACAAAATGCCCTTTTAATGGTTAATAGGATGAACGCACTGGAGGCACAAACAACACCCCCCATCCCCCCAAACACACACACACACACAAGACAAACAAATCCCTGGCTGCTCGCCTTTTTAAAACCTTCAGATCTCCAAGAACGACATTCGTCTGGAAGATCATTCCAGCGTTCTGAAACTCAGAGGTACTTTGACCTCTGCAAACAAAACCACCAGGAGAATCCCCTACTTGTGTCCAAAAGTTTTTTGTCATCTCCCCACTGTCTGATAATCTCCTGACCTGACTGGAGAAACTCATTAATCCATTTCATTTGATAAACCTAAAGGTCGACCGAGTCCATGCAAAATAATGAAAGGAATGAGAGTGTAGAGGTGCTCCATCAGCAGCTCGGTAGATTTCTGGCACAGATAAACCAAATGACCAGAAGTGAACTCAAAGCATTGGGTCCTAGACAAAAACACACACACACACACACACACACACACACACACACACACACACACACACACACACACACACACACACACACTTCTTATCCTTGAGGAAAGCAGAAAAACATTTCCACCAATGGTGCTCCTGCCGATCCATCCAATAATTCCCCACGGGTGAAAGAAGAAACGTGTCTCCATAGCGATGACAGGCAGAAAGGCAGAATTCTCTGAATATCAGCTATAGCTCTGTGCATGCATGTGTGTGTGTTTATGAAAGAGTGAGAGCGAGAGAAACCCAAGCACATATAGACAGTAAAAATGCCTCAGGGGTCTTCACAATGGTGTTGCGATCTGAGGATTTACCCCATCACGAGTTCAAATCCTGGTTCAAGCCTCCTACGGTCAAGAGTTAAACAGCCTGTAGTTTAACATTCCTCACATTTCCTACAGATTTCAGCCAGCGAGGTTGGCTCTTATAACACCAGGAGCAGAACAAAGCACTTGTACTGAGGTGTAGATCACCATGAAATCGCAAGAACTGCAGTTCATAAAAATAAAGCAGACTTTACATTAGCCAGTGATTCATGTTGCTGGAGGTTTATTTTTCATAGGTTTGTCTAGAAACTGCCCTGATCTTCTTTCTTCACCGTCATACACCGAGCACGAAACCATTTTAGTATAAAACAACCACTACATGAAAAAGAGAAGCAAACTAAGATTTTTACATATTTTAACCATGACAGAGGCAGGTTAGCTGAGCTAAGGGTTATGTTATGTACTACGTAAAAACACAAGTAAAACCCAAGCAAGGTTTTTATGGTTTATATTTCCATTTTAAAGCGTGACAATGGGGACAATGCCTGCTTCAAGTGTCCATGACAAACCGTAAGTGTCTGTCAATTTGATTTAGGCATTATCATTCAGGATGATGTGTATAATCTGCAGTTAGCAGACCAATCAGATTGCACTGTTCCCTTGGAATGAGTAGTAACTAAAATTACACACTACTGATATGATACATTTATGTAATAAATACAGTAGTCTTATCACTTCATTCAAGATTAAGCTCTAATATATCATAATAAAGTATACTGGCTGATAATAAATAGACGTTATTTACTGTATTTCATGATGCTACAAAAATTCTGACCTTAGTTTGCTAACAGATCAGTGAGTGAGACATGCCCCTCTGTGCTAACTGGGTAGTATTCCTTTCATTATTTTGCATCACACTGTGCTGGCCATTCTGATCCCAAATCCCCAGTGGTATCTACACCCATTCCGGTCTGCCTCACAGAGTACTGAGCATGGGGCTTTCAGTTGTCAGAAGGCAACCAATCACAGCAGAGTATGCACAGAAACGAAAGACCATAAATGGAGCGAGGAAGCCAAACAGGCTATCCCGGGGATAAAAACAAACAATTAAACACTGCATCTGGTCAGTGCCATTGAAGCCGTGTCTGTGAATCAAGAACGTAACATCATAGCCTAGTGGACAACATAGTAGAGGATGTGTGATCAGAAGGGTCCAAGAAAATAGAGTGGTGAAAAGATTTATAAAAAAAAAAAAAAAAAAAAAAAAAAAGGAAAATAAACCCTTATTTAAAAAAGTCACATGGTCCATCCAAGCTCAAGTCATCATTGTCAATGGAGCACAAGCCCAGTGGTGAGCAAGGTCAGCTCGTTCAATCAAGTCAAACACATAGACCCCTTGTTAGCACTGGTGTAAGGTTTCGGAGTTTGTGAAACCTGAGTACAAACCCCAAGCAGAACCTGACAATGGCCTCACCATCACATCTATCACTGTCTCGCCTAGAAAATACAACAGACATCCATTTGATATATGGCTGCACCTACAGGCTAAATCTGGCTGTGTTGAGGGAAATCAGGGAGGAAAGCATCCACAAAAAAAGATCTCACTCATCAGACGTCCGCGGAGCATAATGACAGTCGGCAGGAAAGACAAAGCGAAGTTTCCACTCATCCTGTGCTGAGACCCAGACAGCCTGAAACTATTTACATTGCTCCAGGAAATGAGCAGAGGAAGTGCTGCGGAGGAAGCAGACCATCAGTCTGCACGGTAGCTGGGGACTTCCTACAGCAGCCGTCGCACTGTGCATGCAGGTGAAATGTCAATCATTTCTGCAGGGTCGATAATGTGTGCTTCTGCTCTGCGTTCTGCAGGCCGTGAGCATGTTTCACACAAAGACACCAAACGCTCTTCACCTCGGGTATGAACAAGACTTTCTACTTTGTGCGGTTTGTCGTACAGCTTATACATACTGCTCACTTGGTAACCATAGCAACCACAACTCCCATTTCGATGATGCACTGTTTAAAACTTGCAAACCCTCAAGCTAATTATCAAAGTTAAAAACATTTCACAAGCAAACTTTTCACATAAACATCTCTACATGGGTGATGAAGTTAAGAATGTTTGGAGAAATTTATATTTAGAGGATGCATGCCTGTCGAGGACATGTACACGATCGATTCTCTGGAATATGCTTGCATGCTCATTGCAACAGGTCCACCAATTTTCATCTGTTAACATCGTCAACTGTGTGCATGAGCATGTTGGTTATCATGAACACTCTAAATACATCTCTTGAAACAAAACAAATACTACAACCACTCCAAAAACCCAATAAGGCTGCTGTGACGTTGAGTTCATGTTGTTGGCGGTTATGAATCACTGTCTTGCATGACTACAGGCAGCAGTTAAAAAAGAAAAAAGCCATAAAAATAGAGGCTCATACTCAACCACTCAGAATAAAAAAAAAAAAAAACTCATGCAGACTTAAAAAAAAAATTTATATATATGACGTCTAGCGGGAACTCCGCTTTAAAGGCATGTCCTGTGCAAATTATACCCTATGCATGGTCAACCCCACGGTTTTTAAAAAACATCACTATTTAACACAACCAAGTATTCTCTTGCCAGACAGAACTGTAATTACTCCATTTCTCAATTTTACACCAATAGCGGGGTACAAAACTTTTCAAGAACTTGCAGGTGAGTTTCCAAATCTGCCATTGACTTTCATTCACCAAAATACGCGAACAATGCCAAAGTTTGTGTACACACAATTCGGAAACGCTCACTATGGAGGGGTTAAATGCAGAAGCAATAATTTCCTTTGAGGGATTAATACAGTATAGCACCAAAAAAAAAACAAAACACTTTTGCATGTCGCTCTGGATAAGAGCGTCTGCTAAATGCTGTAAATGTACTTAGATGTTAAGCAAAAATCCGGCTATATTTGAATGCGTGAATAGTGTGAATAGTGTGAAATTTATCAGAAAGATAATTTTGTTTTTATTCAAGACAGGATACAAACTACTTATTCACAGAGCATGAGATCTGTACAGAGAAATCTTAGCCTGAGCTCTTTAGTACAGGCCAAGCTGATGCTGTGCAAAAAGACCAAAGGCTCACTGTTACCTTTGTCATCCTGGCTGAAGTGCTGTCTCTAAACTTCACACTTCTGAACAAGGCGTCTTCATCCATGCCTCTGAGGGCTTTGGTAGCTTTTGGCTTGTTTCCCTTCCTGTGATGAACAAGAGCTTTCCAACAAGCACGGAGTACTTCAAGGGACTTTGTAAACTCTTTATCCCTTACAATATTTCCTGTGTGCTTTATCTCTGCTAACGATCAAATAACACAACGCAGCTAGCTAACTTGGATACGCTTCAGTCTGGATAGGCAATTTATTGCCTGTGAGACGACCAATCAAATTGCACATACTGTCATTTTCATATAATAAAATAGTTTGACCCCAGTTTTTAATTATAACAGGTTATATTTAAGAACGTAGTCCATGAGTAAAAGAAATACATATCATAACTGTGATTTTGTGACCATGCATCTCATTAAAAGCTTAGGGATAAATTATGTCACTGTTCTTTTCCAGTCAGCGACGTGAGTCACATTTACGCCTAATAAACTAAACATTTAGAGTCTGAATTTTCATCACTCAGAGACGTTGATGGATGAGGCTTTAATGTTGTCTCAGGCTAACTAAGACTTCATCAATCTTCTTCTCACTCACACACACACACACACACACACACACACACACACACATACATACACACAAAATAATAATTTGATATTGCGCTCAGAATTTCATTTCATGCTCCTAAGGATATAAATGACAGGATCTCAGAAAATACACGATCTCAGGAAACACGTCCATGGGCTAACCTGCGCATAAGAGAGACGTTATATGTACGCAAGAAGGCAGGGAATGTGCTGCTGTTCTGTAAAGCACACATTACACTGAGTCCCTCATCAGGTGTGAATAGCAACGAGGCTTTTAATCCTCTGAACTCATCTCGCCTGAAGACTTCTGCAGTCGCTGCTGCACTATTTCGTGAACGCAGTCAGATAACAGACCAGCCTCTGAGTCTGGCTAGACAACCTGATCCTGCTGATCGAGACACAAAACCACAGCCTTTAAATAAGACTCCAGTAGTTTTTCCCTAACCTCTATAACAAACTCATAACAGAGCACAAATTCCAAACTATGACTATTACACTCAAACATCAAAGATCTTAAGAGGTCAGGATGATGTGGAGCAACATAATCAACATATCACACCATGATTCATAGAGACATTTCAGCGACACATAATATGTATCTCAAGATTTACATTTTCAAACAACTTCCCCAGTAACACAGTCAACACCTGAAACAACACCTGGTTAATATTTTACAGTGTTAGGTATGTTAATGAAAAATGCTAGCTTCGTTAACTGTTAATCCGCTAATTCTGCTGTAAATCAATTTGATAGTAAATAAGTCAATGCAATAATCTGATATTTACATAATTGAAAATATCTTTCAGTATGTGTTATTAAATTATTATACCTTTGTTTATGTGCGTTTTATTGAGTTTTTATTTTATGCAATGGGAAAAAAAATCACTAAGGTCACTAATTAGATCTATGGCTTATATCATGCTATGACACATGGATTGCCAGCGCACTATCAGGACTCACATAATATGTTACACCTTTGTATCCCTGGATCATACTTCTGACCTGAGTTTTTTGTTCACCGCCTTTTAGTCGCTGATTAATACTTTTATATTACCTGACTGTCTTGTTAGTCTAATTATCTGTGTTGCCACAAAGATGGTGTTAGTTTGTGTGTGTGTTGAGGTGGGGGTGGTGATGAGCACAAAAGAATGATTACATCGTCACACAGAGAACCAATCAGAACACCTTCAGTTCTTAAATTTCCATACCCCTAGTAATGCACTTCTGCAATCTGAGATCCAAAATAATAACCTTTATATATACTTTTAAAGATTCACATTTACATTACATTTAGAGCATTTGGCAGACGCTCTCATCCAGAGCGACTTACAGTTAACATTTTTTACACAACTGAGGGTAAAGGTCCAAAGAGTGGTGAGATCTGGGGATTGAACCCCCAACCTTTGGATCAGTAACTCATTACCTTAACCACTAGGCCACACTGCAGTACACTGATTGAAATTGTCCCACTTCGATTTTTCCATAAGTGTAACCTGCCAATACTGATTTCTGCCAATTCTGATTTTCTATAAATCTATAAATAAAATATTGAGTAACCATGGGTTTAAACTGGGGCACGATGTCCAAGATATTTGACCACGCTTGGAGCACAAACGAGGTGCAAAAAAGGGCAGGGTGCATCCAAGAGATGAAACTTGAATGCATTGTGTTTCCAAGTTCATCAAGATCCCCTACAATGGCGCATCAAGGTCTGTTATGCTTTCATAAGGTCTGTTCGATCACGACTAGCATCAAATCGTAAAACATCGTCCACCAAGTTCCCTCAAGATAATCACAGTTCGATCTCACGACTTCCCACTCTCATCACGATTCTCTCAAGTCATGGAGATCGGACATCGTGCCCCAGTGTAAACCCAGGGTAATGATAATAATCATCAGCATCATTAGTAGCAGCAGTGGTTAAAAATACTGCAGATTATTATAATTATCATCAATACCACTACTAATATTTATTATTATTATTTATAAATACACATAGTTAACAGTAAGACCTGTCTCACATGTAAGTGATATAGCCGAGAAAGAGTTTGACGTAGTTTTCGGTTGGTTTCGGTCAAAAATTCTGCCATTATGCTCGAAATGTGGTTTCTTTGAAAACTTTCCAAGATTCCAATATCTTCGAATATCTAATAATAATAAATATTAATTCTAATTTGGCACCAAAATTTTGCACAGGTACAAAATGTTTCACCAACACCGCGTATACAAATTATTTACCTTGAATTTGACTATTTCCGAAAATATGCGAATTCCAGTTCGAATTTATTCAATTTCCTTTCAAATTAAAATTTGCTTGTATTTTCGGACAAGATCGCTTACATGTGAGTCAAGTCTCAGTTATGTAACTTGTCTGGGACCTGAACCTTCTCTAAACCACACTGTCTGCTCATCTATCCAAAATCTGTTTTGGTATAGTGAACACTCCACTCTAGCTTTGTAGTTTTCTCGTTAGCTTCTTCAAACTGGGCATGTTCAGCTGTGTGATGGCATTTTAAGTGTGTAAATAGGTTAGTTGTTCCAAAAGTTTCCACAGTGGTTTGCATGTATTACAAATTAAGCGTGTTATGACTTTACTCAGGATGATGGAGAATATCCATCTCACAAACTCGGTGTGCTGCTTACATCAAAATGGTGGACAAAAACCTCAAGGTCTGTCACGCTAACTGATTCTAAAATCACCAAAATGCAAATGAAAGAATTTTAAAAGATGCCGTAATGGAGCGCATCATGCTCCAAAAATGCAACTCTTTTGCGTTTCTGTGGAGTAAACATTAAAACAATTATTCACCTCAGGCCTGGTGGAGATCACTCCTCGACATTCCTTCACAGGGACTATTCAGTGACATCCACATCGTAGGGTAATCCTGATCTTAAGTGAAATTTTATCCCAGAAGTCATGGAATTTAACGTCTCGTGGTGAGTAGCAGCATAAAATTTGGCAACCCTTTTTAATGATGTGTAAAAATCCAACAAAAAATCTAT
Organism: Tandanus tandanus; assembly: GCA_039654325.1. Lineage (NCBI taxonomy): Eukaryota > Metazoa > Chordata > Actinopteri > Siluriformes > Plotosidae > Tandanus > Tandanus tandanus. The sequence goes on from JBCNYH010000024.1 coordinate 30,000,886, forward strand.
GTATCTATCTAATGACCCAACTGTACTTATATATATATATATATATGTAAGTACAGTTGGGTCATTCCGTGACAAATCAATCAAATTTCCAAAATCTTCCTGGGTGACCATCTTGGATTTTTATGATTTTTTTTCCCCCCGATTACCTCCATATGTCTGAAGAACACATGCAAAATAGTTCTGCTTAATTCCTAATAGTTTCACAGAAATACATTTTTGAAATAGGGTACCCTCAACCCCAATTTTATACCCGCGAGTGAAATTTGAGCTTTTTTGCATTTTCAAAAGGCAATATCTTGGCAATAAATGCATGTAGGTACCTGAAATGTGGTATGGACAATATTTGTAAACACTACTGAGAGAAGATAATTTCAAAAATGACAATTTGCATATTTTCATTTTTATACCATCACAAATATGGCAATTTGTTCATTTGCGATGTTTTTTTTTTTAAAGTAGATACCTACTGAGAAGACACAAGGAATAAGGCTCATATTGTAGATTTTACATATAAAGGTAACTGACTTTCAGTAAGAAAAAATCATGTTCCTCAGTTAAAGATTCTCAGTGTTACATCAACCTAAAAATGGAACAAAAAATAAAAAAGCGAAAATAGGCCTTCCTTCACAGAGGAATTTGACAATGTTGACATGTGCTCAGCCACTTCAAAAAATTTTTGAAGATACATTGTTTACATGCCAACTTGGTGTTAAAAATGTTTTTCCTCTAGCTCAAACGCCTTAATTGTGAAAAGAATTAATAATTAGGTCAACCGTTTTTATTCATTTCTACATTTTATACTTTAAATACATACTTGTATATTATGTATTATAACAACAGAGACTTAAAATAATATAAATAAAACTCTTTGTAACTTTTTACTTTGGTGAATTGGTTGATTCACAATAGTTTATAATAATATATTGCCATATGTATTCGTATTAGGTAGGCAGACAATCTTTAGTTTCGTGGCAATTTGGAACAGCCAATTAGCCTAATATGCATGTCTTTCTTCTGTGGGAGGAAACCAGAGTACCCAGAGGAAACACACAAGCATGGGAAGAACACAGAAACGCCTTCTTCCGGGATTCGAACCCAAGCCCTTCTTGCTGTGAGGCAGACGTGCTAACCAATACACCACCATGCCGCCCAAAAAAAGTCATATTCTTGAAATGAGAAAAAAACATCCTCATCATCAAAGAGTTTAATTCCGTATTTTGGTGAAATTTGTCTAGAACAAATCGGAAATGGTGTTGGCACTTCCATTTGACTTACACCGGCCACGATGCGCTTTTCCTCTTGGCTATGAAAATGTTTGGAATGAATATTAAAACTGATATAACTTTTGGCTTTTGTATGACATGGAAAATTATTCTTGTAAGCCTTGGCAGATAATACTCCTCGAAGTGAAAAGATTCTCCATAACATACTCAGCCTAATTCCATATTTACGTACTATTCCAAAATAGAGAACCAATCAGATCGCGCCATTCCCATGCAGTATATACTAAATATACTAAAACAAAACAGAGTAATATTTGCCTTTAAGTAGGTGTGTTGCCCTTTAAGAGGCGTGGCCTGACTACGGCCGCTAGGCGGATCCCACCACGTGCAAAAAAGTAGCATTTAAATGTCCGTCCCTCCTCCTCCCCTCTCCAAACCCTAGCTGCCAATCAAACGGACTAAAACACTCAGAAATCCGAAAAGCTCCATATCCGATTTTTAGGGAACCGTCGCGGTCGGAGAAATCGCATCACAAACCACACCGCCTGGGGTTTCAACCCAACCGTGAAACGCGTGACCCAATTAATACAGGAAATTCTCCAGCGTTTAAAACCCAGAAATGAACTACACACAGATCCTGAATGGTTCAGAAAACCGGATGCTCTTTGTTTAGTGCCCCCTTTCCGCAGGTTCACCAACAACAACCCCACCGTGTCCGTGTGTGTAACTTTTGGCACACTGCAATAAAGAGGACTAGGAAAAGCCAACATCAAACAGAAACGTCTCCAAAAACAAACACAATAAAAACATCATATGTCAAATGTATTTACACCCCAACCTAATGATGGAGTCGATTTTCAGCAAAAAATAAAATAAATTCACACAGTTACCACGACATGGGGACTAAAAACAATGATAATCATAATAATCATTCATGCAAACGAGTTTCATCTTCAAAACATGTATGTTCATATATATATACACACACACACACACACATACACACACAGAGGTGTCCTAAGAAATATATCCTTATTGTAACTATAATGTAAACACACTCTTGTAATAAATAAATAACTATTATAAATGCAGAAGTAAGGAATCATCTGGTGAGCAGAAACACGGATATATTTAATAACATTATTTTTAAAGGTCATTTTTGGACAACTAAGCTTTAGCATGCTGTAGTTATATTAAGTCTGTAAGATACAATGCTAGCTGGGGAATTAGCCAGTTAGCTGCTTAGCGCTTTAGAGAAGACAGTGCACACTGGGGACAAAAAGTAAACAATGTGAACCAAACCAACACCGGAAAGGACAAGACGAGGATATACAAGTCTGGCAAGGAGTTAACGGGGTCGTTTTAAACGGTGAAGCTTCAAATAACAGCCTAACAAAAACAATAACAAACAACACATGAAACCTCGCTCTCACACACACACACACACACACACACACACTCTCTCTCACACACACACTCACACTCTCTCACACACACACTCACACTCTCTCTCTCTCTCTCTCTCTCTCTCTCACACACACACACACTCTCTCTCTCTCTCTCTCTCTCTCTCACACACACACACACACACACACACACACCCCCTCTCTCTCTCTCTCTCTCTCACACACACACACACACACACACACACACACTCGCTCCAACTGGGAATATAAGAGCTCCAGACTCTAATGCAGAATTTCTTGCGGATTTAAAGCTTTATTTGGAAACAACATGCACAAACATCCCGGAGGATAAAGAGCTGGGGTTCTTTGGTGTGTTAGTGTATTTACACCTGCACGTGAGCACAGGTGCGTCAGAGTTTTAAAAAGAGGAGCGGATTGAGGAGCAGGTGAGGATTTCGTTCTGTTTATTCTCATCTCAAGGCTTAAGAAAGAAAGAAAGTGTCTTTTACTTCTTATGTGCTGTGATGAACTGGACATGCAGTGTGTGTGTGTGTGTGTGGTTGAAGGACTGAACCAGATGTGAATATGAACCAAACAGCTGGAGTAACAAACTCATACAGGAGGAGAAGCTCCACAGGAGGGAAGGTAAGTGCGTTATTCACTGGGCATTAGAACCACTGAAGGAGGTGTCTAACACACAGGTTCTGTATCCATCCATCCATCCATCCATCCATCCATCCATTATTTGTACCACTTACCAATGAATCTCAGCTATCTTCACCTGAAAGGTGAGGTTACACCCCGAACAGGTCACCAGTCTATCACAGGACTAACACAAACAACCATTCACTCTCACATTCACACCTAAATACAGCTTGGTCCCTGGAGTAGTGATGACTCGAATAACTTTATATAGGCTAAAATAAATTATATTATCTATCATCCCCAAATCAAATTAATCCACTTCTTCATGTTCCGTCCACTAATAAACAACAAAAGGTCTGAATTTGGTCTCTCTCTCTCTCTCGCTCTCTCTCTCTCTGTCTGTCTGTCTGTCTCTCTCTCGCTCTCTCTCCCTCTCCCCCTCTCTGATTCTCTCTCTCTCTCTCTCTCTCTATATATATTTTTTTTCTTTCTCTCTCTCTCTCTCTCTCTCTCTCTCTTTCTGTCTGTGTCTGTCACTCTTTCTGTCTTTCTCTCTCTTGCTTCCTCTCTCTCTCTTGCTCTCTCTCTCTCTTTCACACACACACACATGTCTCCAGGGAAAACAGCTCACGGATGAAAAAAGAGGATTTTTATTCTATACATGGATATTTTGTTTATATTTTTCTTTCTTTTTTTTGAACTAGTGAATCTTTAGTGTGTTGTGTTTGTATTAATGCATCACAGCAATTCTGCTGGTCTAGCTGCGTATGAAAATATGGTTATTATTATTATTGTTGTTGTTGTTAATGTTGGTATTTGTGAATTATTTGTGATATTTGTGAATAATGTACCTTCGCCTTCACCCAGAGTCAGCTGAGATGACTCAAGTCGATAAAGCAGCTGGGCAAATAAACGTTTAAAAAAACCAAAATCATTCTGACTGCGCAAACCTCCACCAAGCTTACAAAAAATTCAGCAGAAAGTACACAGATGTGTGCCTGCTGTATGTGAGTAGGTTTATGTTCATAGCTGTATTCAGATTGGGAGTCCCAGTTTTGGCGAGGGCTTTTCCGTGTGGAGTTTCCGTTTTCTCCCCATACTTATATGGGTTTCCTCCTGGTACTCCGGTTTTCTTCCCTCAGTCAAAAGACATGCACGTTAGGCCAATTGCCTGTTCCAAATTGCCCCAAGGTGTGAGTGTGGATGGTTGTGTGCGTGTTGGCTTTGCGATGGACTGATGAGCTGTTCATAGTGTACCCCGCCTATTCTCTGTGTTGGCAGAGATAGGCTCCAGCCTCCCTGTGCCCCTAGTAGGGCTCAGCGGTTCTGCAAACGAGTGTATTCAGAAAGCAGAAGTTGGGTGTGGCCTAACCCAGAACTACTTTCTGTGTTTTTGGATTAATTTATTTCCCTTGCTGAATTATCCAATTACACTTCGGAACATCTCGTTTTAAGAGCAGGGGTACGTCAGGTTTCAACAGATTATATTTTATGAACTGTAGCACGCACAGAACACTAGAGGTCTCTGTTGATATGCTCATTCTAATGTTCCGTGTATATACTGTACATTCAATTCAATTCAGTTTTATTTGTATAGCACTTTTTACAATTGACATTGTCACAAAGCAGCTTTACATAGTAAA
>JBCNYH010000024.1:30034445-30049667 GCA_039654325.1 Tandanus tandanus
GATAACATACTAAAGCTACAGATGCAAAATTCTTAGGTATGGTTGCTAGAGATAGGGAAATTACATTGATGTAACTGCGTGACCTGTGACACGAAAAAGCATACTGCCATTGCAGCGTTTGAATGTTATCTTTTAGAAATTAGTGATTCTGTACATCGGCAGACACCTGAGGCATTCACTGAAAAAGGGAAGAGTATATGAATCTTAACACCCAAAACACACATGGCATATTGAACGCTGCTGGGGTAATGAATGTGTCACAAGTTATGCAGTTACCACTCAGATTCATTTCTGGGTAAAAAAAGACCATACATTTTTACAAAAACTGCTACAGTGTTAAATTCATCAATAGGAGTGGAAAATGAAATGAACAGCAGTCCATTAGAAACTGTATACTATAAAAACGCTTCTCTTCCATGTAAGAGCACCAATTTGACTACGTCACAAGTTATGCAGTTACCCATCTTCGAAAAAGACAAAAACTCTTTACAAGATGCTACGATGTAGCAATATATTCCAAAGTAGTATAAGAGAAATAAATATATGCTCAAAACGCAGCCTTTCAAAGAAACGTCTGTTTCAAATAAACTTTATGCATTTTATGTAACAACGTAACATGCTACACCACCCTCGAGTAACTGCATTTCAAGCGACACTGATCGTCTGACACATTGCAGCTTTTCAGGAATCATATCGCTTTAGCTTTGATTTAAACGCTTTAAACCAGCTTACTTTAAAATCATCCATGATATACATCAATAAAAACATCCATGATATACATTGATAAAAACCATCTACAGCATTCTTCTTTGTGAAAAGAATTTATTCGGTGCACTGTGTAACATGCGATGCAAACAGTGTAGATGCATATGGTTAATCAAAGTACGTATTTCTTTTAAGCCACGAGGGGAAAAGTGAACATTTTCATCTAAATCAATAACTACATAAATAATGTGATTATGAACTTACCTTTACTTCTGATGCGGTTGTATTACTTCCGATGCAGATGTAACTGCGTAACACAGCGGAAGTGTGTGTGACACGTCACTATTTTCTGTCGTTTGTGTACATCCGGTGTAGCAAACTTGGGTGAAACGTCATTAAATAAGGTGCTTGTACTTGCCACGCTAAGTGTTTTTGCTTAGCAGACAACAGGTCCTCCGGCATTTCGAAAACAAGCACGTAACTGCGTAACACTTGCGACGCCAAAATTTAGAAACCTTGTATTGTAGGATCTGTTCATGCAAAGGTTAATGTTTTTAGCTGTACAGCTTTAGATTTTAATTTGCTGTCGACTTTTGTGCCTTTTGTGTGCAATGATCATTGCTAGGATGGTTGATAGGTTCCTTTGTGGTTCGTGAGATGTGTGACGCGACCCCTTACGCAGTTATGCTCTTTAAAAACGGGCCATATAACATCTGATCATTAAAATTAAATATTTCAGGATGACAAAATGAGAATTAGGACTTGTTTACTATGCTATGCAACTATAAGATTGATTTATGTGAAAGAAACATCTCACGTATACACCAAAGTTACCCTCTGACAACGTTCCCATTTTAGGCCGCCATTTACCTCCGCTAAAGAGGTTTTCACCAGCGTTGGTTTGCTTGTTTGTTTGTTTGTTTGTCTGTCTGTTAGCAACTTTACTCAAAAACCTATGAACGGATTTTGATGAAATTTTCATGATAAGTCAGAAATGATGCAAGGAACAATTGATTAAATTTTGGCAGTGATCCAGATTATTGTCTGGATGCAGGGAATTTTTAAAGATTTTTTATGATGTATATAAGTATGTAGAGTTCCATATGTATATTTGTATATATAAATAGAGATATTTGTAATATAATTTTTCTTATATTGAGACTTTTATCTTTATCCTATTCTATACTTGGTATGGAGCATATCAAAACTTTTGTGTGTCAATTAAAAAAGGCGATTCACTGATTCACTGGCTCAGTTAGTGAGATCGTGGATATGGAGTCATGTATATTTGTATTGAGTTGGATTGGCGGGTATCCAATTTGCTAACGTTAGTGAACATAAACGAACATTTCAGGTCATTCAGGTCATCACACGGGGCCCTGTGCGAAAAACACCCAGGCCTCTTGCCTCATACTTTTTAAGTTCACACACTGCTCAGGAACATGCACACACACAAGAGCGCTGTCGAAGGCGCAACACTGTAAACATTTGGAGTTCTGGACGGTAAACAGAGAGCCGTGTGTATGGAGTCCACAGCCAGGCAGCTTCTGAGATGTGTCAGGGGTTTGAGCGCTGGATGATCTGCAGTCCTTGATTCATCATCATTGTAAGTGCTCCACTAAAACGCACAGCGAACGTGCTTCTTTTCTCAGCCTCGGCGTACTGCTTTATCCGCACCATGTCTGCTGCTGACTTGGCGAATCTTCCTTTGGGAATGTCACCTACTGAAGGACTTTTTGACATACTTTGAATCATTAACATACTAAGAAGAGCACCTGAAGAGAGAGCAAACCTCTACCAAGCCCAGCAATCCCCCATATCCCAAAATGTCAAAAATCATCCTCTTTCACAATGTTAAAGAATCTTTAAATAATTTCTGTGTAGTATATACAAAAATAATTATTAGTCTCAGGCTCAGTGAGTAACTGTTAGTTAACCATGTAACCAGCGTAGTAGGAATATTGACTTATTTGGAAAAGGACATGCATGATAGCCTCAGATTCTTGTTCTTGAGTAACAGGAGTGATACATGAGTTTAACAGCCTCAGCCTTATTCATTTCATTTATTGGCATTATTTATTTACTTTGGTTTTACTCTGCCTGAGTTCTTTAATCTATGTCTTTGTTTACTTATCCAAGTGATTTTTTAAAAATACGTTTTCATTTCTTCTTGATTCGTTTCACTTTTTAATGATTTGACAGTGGACACCTGTGGAGTACTTTTATCATATTTTTGTACATTGTAATAGTTTTTATTATTGTGTGATGTCATGTGTAATCGAGTGCCAAACGAGTAAACGAGTGCTCTCGCCTTGCTGCAAAACGATCCACCTAGATGTACCAAAAAAGGAACCTGAACCTGAATGTTGTGATTTCTGACATGCTTTTCTGCTCACCATGGTTGTACAGAGTTATTATTTGTGTTTCTATACTTACTATACTCCCAGCTGCTCATAACTCCAAACAGTTTGGCCGTTCTCTTATATGTTCATATATGGTTGAGGTTTTGTTTTCTGTACCAGTCTGTGTAAACTCTTGTGACAGTCTTGTAGGAAGATCAAAAGTTTCTGAAATGCTCAAACTAAGTGTTTCTGATTCTAAACTCAGCAGGATCACATTGTTCCACCTCATTCTGATGATTTGAGGTCTGAGCTCTGATGAGATCTGTATCTGGATGCGCGCTGCTGCAACATGATTGGCTGATTGGATAATTGCTTGAATGTGCCGAGTTACAAAGTAAGGGCTGAGAGCCACAGATGTGGATAAGGTCTAGGCGTGCCAGAATGGTCCCTTCGCCTTCTTTATGACCTTGAATCATATCATGGTGGCCCAGTGGTAGGGTGCTGGATTACTGATGGGTTCAAACCCCACTGTCACCGGGTTGTCACAGCTGTACCCCCAGTTCAGCTAACTGGGTTATCAAAGGCTGTGGTGACAGGCATGTAAAAGAACCGTTGCTGATTTTCGTCAAGAGTAGGCTGCATTGCCGTCAGTGTGTTTCTTCCCTGCGATGGCCTGGTGAGCTGCAGGGTACTCTGCCCTCGCCCGGAGTCGGCTGAGATGGGCGTCAGCGTCCCCGCGACCCTAATTAGGATTAAGCGGTTTACAAAATGAATGAATGAATGAATGAAGACCATGTGAACAGAGGAACAATCTTGTGCATTCATGACTTGGCAGTGCAGCACTGATTCCTAGAAAGTGAAACGGTGTGTAAACAAAAATATGAATTCAGGACAAATTAAAAAACTGGCGATGACTAATATCATCAAACCCGGTGCAGGAGTAAGCAAATGGTTTAAGAAAGACATTGTGGCTGAGTCCATTTTATTTCCAAGAGAAAACACTATATTTCATGTTTAGTTAATATGACTGGAAAGTGAATAGACACCTTTAAAGCAGGCTGGTGAGTGTGTGTGAGATCAGCTATGCTGTATGCGTGCTGTATAAACTGCTCACGAATACACATTTGGAATTGTCATTAAATATTTCAAACCCAGAACCCCATATAATCCCTCCTGCCTCCCCACCCAAGCCACTTAAAACGTCTCACAGGCTGTACAGGAGAATTGTCTAATCATGCCAAAACAACACAGCACTTTAGAATCACTGGAACATACATTCGATCTTTTTACCACGTTCTGCTCGTAAACCCAGCATAAGTACTTTTGTTTTTTTTTTGCCAGTGCTTTTATGTGCAGGAACGTAGCAATAGAGATAGCATTTTTTCGGGGCTTTGTTGGAATTTGCCAGAAAAGCATTACAGTTCATGTGTGCCACATTAATGCAGATTACAGCACTCCTAAAGCGTGGAAAAAGCCTACACAAACACCAATAAACTCATAATGATGCTCTTTCTCACTGCCGTTAACACTGTTCAGCTTTCAATGAACAACAAAGCTTTTCATGGCTGTGTGTCATTTGGTTACATTCACTATACGCTGGTCTATTTGCCTGGATTTCACTCTTTATTTAAAAACATTTTTTAATTAAGTCATATTTCCATTGGAGCCAGTCATTTCAGGTTGCTCTGCATCCATGACTGAATGTGTACTCGTTTCATATTTCTCTGTATTGCTTTTCATGGATTGTGGTGAGGATCAGGCTTATTTTGCTGACACTGATCAGTTTGAGTGAACAAAATCTTTTTTTAATAATATAGGATTGTATGTTTTTCAGTGTTCTCAGTATTTCTATTTCCTTTTATCATATCAGGACAGACATTTCTTACAGAATGTGAATTACAGGTGCATTGAATTAGCTCTCTGGTCTGGGTAATGTTTAGTGACATTAAGGTAATTATTTGTTGATTTGCTCGTTAATTGGGCGGTAAGCTTCAATTACATCACACGTAGGCCTTGTTGAGACACTGTGTCTTTTCACCAAGTGCCAGAGACAGAGTGGCACCATGATCAATGGACCTGCGTCATCATCTTACAACACATTTCCCATCCTGTTATGAAGAAATGGTCACTTGTTGCAGATTTTATTGGCTTACCCCCATGGTCCAGTGATAGAACCAGCAATCGGACACCGTCCATCTCATCTCTTAAGCCCTTCAAATACAAATCCGGAATCAAACAAATTCATTATAGGTGTTCTGTATGTTCTCTGGTGGTAGCTTTGTCACCTTAAAGATCCAGAGCCTGTGGTTTGATCCTGAGCTCAGACAACCACTGGGCCTCGTTGTGGGTTTCATTTGGATTCTGTGGTTTCCTCCTATCTCCTAAAAAATGCTAGTAGGGGAACTGGATACAGTAAATACCCTGTAAGTATGAATGTTTGTTTGCATGGTGCATTGTCATAGACTCTTGTGCAGAGACAGTAATTACTTAGTAATTAGTTATTAATTAGTCATTATTCATTTAAATGACCACAAATGTCCCTGACCTGATGGGGTTCCTTAGTTTTACTGGTGTGCTCTTTTTCCTCTGTCCACTTCCATTCTGGTGATTTCAGGAGCATAACTCAGAAATAAGTCACGCGTCAGCATGTACCAACTTTCAGAATGTCTCAATATCCTTTGATTTTGATTCTTGGTTTCATCTGAAATCAATAAAATCTTATTTTTGGTCAATGTATCCAGCTATGAATTTGTTTACATAACCAAGATCTGATATCTGATACGCGATAGCACTCATACATTCGTCCATCCAGTTAAGCAAGCATAATTTCATGACTTTGCAGTGTGCCAAATCGTCAAAATTCCGAACATCACACCGTCTGAATTTTGTTGAACTTGGTTAAACTTCCAACATAATTTTTAACAAATAGAATAAAGAATTCAGTAGAAATTGGAGCTAGTCAATAGCCTCAGCTTGTTGCCTCTCAACATAAAATCAGTGCTAGATGCTAGCCTTAGCCCTTAGCCTCTCAACATCTACAATCCCTGTGTCCGAAATCGTTCACTACTCCCTATATAGTGCATTGTATACGGAGTTAACTATTCTGTTGTGGTGTCCAAATGTATAGCGAGAACTATTTTGCACTCCCATAATGCATTGTGAAAAGCAATATGTACCATCATGTAATATGTTTGGTCCAGTGGGGGAAAAAATGCCTAACAGATAGGAGGAGAGAGCAGCGGGGAAACGTTAACCTGTCCTATAAATGTAAATTATTTTGCATTTAACTTTAAATACCTATAAAGCATTAAGCCAAAATGTATAACACATTATAAACAGACAGTCAAGGGCAATTAAAAATAGTTATTGAGAGGACAACAAAAAATTAAAGTAAGCCAAATGAATGTAGTGAAGTGAAGGTAGTGAATGAGTGAGTGATTTCAGACACATAGAGTGTCTTTGTGTGTTTGGGCTCTAGTTAGTTATATATGGTATAAGTAAAGCTTAAAAGTATTAGTATAAGTAAAGCTAGTATTAGAAAAGCTTAGTAATTAGTATTAGTATTAATGCATTACTTAGTAATTAATCAGAAGTAATCGTTCAACTAAATCACCATGAACCTCCATGACTCATATAAAATACTGCATGATTACCTGATATGGTATTAATAAAGGTGGTCTTTTTTTTTTGTGTGTGTGTGTGTGTGTGTAAAAACATAGTGCTAGTCTAAGTACTGCCGAAAAAGGTAGGTTTTCAGCCGTCGTTTGAAGATACCCAGTGACTCAGCTGTCCGAACATCCAGAGGATCCAAATATGTGGACACCTGACCTTCCCACCTACTGTATATACCTCTACTATATATGCTTGTTTTTTGTCTTTCCGCTGGATAACCTTAAAGTGATTTGTGCTTATTCCAACATTGATTTGTGCTTATTGGGCGAGGATGCCTTGGGTGCACTCAGCTTTCCAGTTCATCCCAAAGGGGTTTGGGAAGATCGAAGTCAGGGCTTTGTGTTGGACATTCAACAGTGTTCCAGCTAAGATTCTGTGAAGGCATGGTAGTGTAGGGTGTATTCAAAAATACATACTATACAGTCACGTTAGATTAGTCTGAGATTTTGTAAATATAATTAAATCCTTTCACAGAAACTTACACGTTACTGTCATTAGTTGATTTGCTGAAGACTCTTCACAGAAGACAAGTCGAGCTGAATTCGGTTAAGAATCATTCCCGCTGATTAAACGTTGGATCTAGTTGCCGGGGTCATGGAGGTAGGTTCTGCGCTTGCAGAAAAATTGCATGTAAATAACAACACAGCTGCATTAAAAAGACTGTTATGCTGGAGCAGGTTTGGACCACTTTGTTTCCAGTGAAGGATAATGTAATGCCTCAGCATACAAAAACATTCGAAACAATTGTCTGCTTCTATCGTTGTGGAAGAACCACATATGTACGGAGCATACACGGTGAACAGGAAGGATTTGGGATTTGGTCTAACATCAAGATGGCGGTTTGAAGATTTCACGATTTTGAAATCCATCAGATGTTTGAAAAGAGAACTGCACTCTTACTGAAGCACTTCCTGCCATGTGGTTGAGTAGAAAAGCCATTCTAGGCAGAGTTGGTTGTGTTTGACCAATTATGTTGTACTTGGACATAAAGCGAAGCCAAACCGAGCCTGTGTACTAGGCTATGGGGTAGGGTAATGGAGACACCAAGGAAATATGGCATCTTGGATGTGTTACTGTGCCGTAGTATGTAGCGCACACTCTGGGGCTTCATGTGCTATCCGATTGCTGCTCGTCTTTTCCGTCCATTTTCTTCAGCTAAAGCTGAATGAAGAGTGCGAGTGATTTAGTCTGAAAGTTTCCCCCGTGTTCTCGGAGGGCCGTGCTCTCCAGCAGATGGAGATATGGCTTCCTGTTACATAATCCCTGCTCTTATAAATTTTGACTTCATTTGGTGTTTCCTGTGTGTGTGTGTGTGTGTGTGTGTGTGTGTGTGTGTGTGTGTGTGTGTGTGTGTGTGTGTGTGTGCTTGCTCTTGTGCCATTTGGGGCCTCAGAGCGGCTGGACATGGAGACGTCAGAGAAATTGGAGTGGAGCTTTAAAACCCTGCTTCTTTTTTCTGCTTCTCTTCACCTCCCTCATGTTTCGCTTTAGTTTACATTCTACCCTAATACAAAAAGAATATATGAATGTATTAAAATTATATTGCTATCTTCTGTTTTAAAATCAGTGGAAGAAATTACCAGACTACCTACAGAAACTGCTTGTTTTCTACAGCGTGACTTTCTCAGTACTGTTAAAAAAGGTCTCTGGTTAATTAGCAATAGACAGTGCGTTAAATTTATTTTAATCCAAACACGTTTTGTTTTTGCTTTTATATTTTAAACAAAGAACTTTCCTGCTAACTTTTGCTAGCATCTTTAGCATTTTCTATATTTGTTTGTTATGTTTTTGCATATCGGTAGTAATATGTGTGGGTGAATATTTGTACTTCTGAATGACTATCTTTGACTTTTGTCCATATGTACACTTAGTGTTGTCGAATTATATAATTTAACATAATATAAATTGTATAATTATAAAAGTTGTTAGCTTCAGATAACCAGGATAACCAACAAACTTAATTTTGAAAACAAAAACTAAGAATAAATCTAAAATTAGCAGTGAAAAAATAATTTGGTTAACTAAACTAAAAATAAAAAATATGTTTTTCCAGTATAAGAAGACAAAAACGGAATAATTTCTGTAAAGAAAACTAACACAAATGAAAACTAAATACGTCTGCAGGAAAATTCAGCTGTATTTATTTGTTGTTTGTTTTCTTTTTTGATGAGATGGAAACAGTTTACTTCCATAAGGTAGAAATAATGGGCAATAAAAATAATAAAAATAATAAAAATCTAAAATTAACATTAAAACTACATAAAAACTGAACTAAAATTAGTTTATTAAAAAAAATAAAAATACTTATGCACTTGTAAAACTGTTTTAAATTTAAAAAGAAAATAAAAGAAGAAAAAAACCCTACCAAAACAATGAAAAATGTTAAAATTATAGCAACCGATAACTAATAAACTGTGATAGTTGTTGTTCTATCGGTGTGATTGTAAGCTTCAAACCAATTGAGTATGGGTTTCCCCTGTGAGTCTGGTTCCTCTCAAGGTTTCTTCCTCGTGTCGACTGAGGGAGTTTTTCCTTGCCACTGCCACCACAGGTTTGCTCATTGGTGATGTGTGGGGTTTGTAGAGAAATGTTTAACTTCTTTACCAAATTTGTTTGTACTATGTGAAGCTGCTATGCGACAATGTCAATTATAAAAAGCGCTATACAAATACAACTGAATTGAACTGAATTGAATTAAACCCGAGCACTATAAAAGGTAAAATTAACATTGCTGTGGAGATGCCACTGTCCATCATAAAGCAGTCTGAAAATCCCACACTGTTCTGATCAATCTTCACTGTGTGTATTTCCATTTACAAAACCATATATATATATATCTGAGAACTTTTTATACTTTGAGGTTAGGCCATAAAGCACATAAACATAAACATTTTTATGTTATCGTTTCTACAGGAACAGTGTTTCTATAGTAACAGCTCTTGCATTTGAATTTGTACTGGAGATGCTTGCCATAACATATCTGATCTTATTTCATAAGGGTGGCATAGTAGCATTGTGGTTCCGCACAGCAAGAAGGTCCTGGGTTCGAGGCTCAACGAAGGCATTTCTGTGTGGAGTTTGCATGTTCTCCCCCTGTTTGTGGGGGTTTCCTCCAGGTCCTCAGGTTTCCTCCCACAGTCCAATGACATGCACATTAGGCTAAATGGCTGCTACAAATTCCCCTTAGGTGTGAGTGTGAATGACTGTGTATGTGTTGGTGAGCTGTTCAGGGAGTTTACCGCCTTCGCCCAGAGTCAGCTGAGATAGGCTCCAGCCTCCCCGTGACCGTAAAAGGATAAAGCAGTTTACACATTTAATGAATGAATGAATGTTGTACTGTATAGTGAAGAAAGTATAAAGACATGTTGATAAGCTGAAGCTTTCTAAAGTAAGGAGATGATTATTGAATGCATGCAGAAGAAGTCTCCAGTGTCAGAGATTTGACATGGCTGTAACACTTGGTTAAAAAGCATTAAAGCGTTGTTTATCGCTGACAACTCACTGTGGTGTAAGAGAAATAAAAACACTTTGAGCTCTTCTGATTATTGTCCTCTAGAATTTGAGAAGTGTTTTATTTCATATTTAGAGGATAGTATATATGGTATGTAATATATTTAAGCAACAGGTTAGTTTGATTAGAACAACACACAATATTTACATCACATTTGACACTTTAATATATTCAGTGATACTAAACAGTTATTGGTGCGCCCATATAAACGCAACAATGCATGAACGAACGCGGATGTCCCGGTTTCCTGCGCAGAATTCCAGCTTTGTCCGTAATACTTCATGTCGTTCACTCCTCTGCTGCACCGAAGGACTGAAAGTCCAGCTGCTTTTGCTTGGTTTGTGGGCGACGTTAACATCTCCCTGAACTTGATGAGTAGTGTGTCACCTCTATAACGCCGCCACCGCCGAACAGGACCTGTCCTCCAGAAGTCATAAAGTAACTTTTGGACATGAATAGGTCCATGTATGTCTGCATCATGTCTAACCTTTGGAGATTTCCTTAAGACTTTTCCCTTATGGAAAACTCAGAGTTGAAGTCCATGCATAACTTATCTGTATTTTCCCATGCTGCCACGTCGTGACTCGTTGAACTTGAAATAAATAAAGCTTTTTACTGGCCTTGTACTTCAACACCCCCCACATGCCTTCACCACCCCACAGCACAACCCCCGCATGTTTTCTTTCAAATGGCCGACCATTCAGGAAAGGCCTGTATTTTTTTGTGGGTTAATCAGCTGGGTTTATCAGGGGTTATACAGTATGCAGTGCCAACTCCTGTAGCAATTGCTTTCATTCCTTGCATACAGTGAAACCACTATACAACACTTATCAGCTCTAATCAGCTCATTATTTTACACTCAATAAGGTTTCGTGGGAAAAAAGAACCTGATTGGGTGCCAAGCACTTGCCAAGAACCCTGAACATCTGCCCTAACCGGTGTAAAACTGTGTGTGTGTGTGTGTGTGTGTGTGTGTATCTATGTGGCTAGATGTAAAAGGATTCTGTTGAATTCTTATGAAAGCGTCTGTTATGCCACATTACGCAGGAAAAACTCATTTACATTGACAGTAAATACAGCAAGCACACGCGTCTCTCAATGCTGAAGACCTTTGGTCAATTACATACAGTCTTGTTCCTTCGAAAATTCCTTCGAGAAGAACTTCGTGAATGGCCACTCAGTGCCCGATCGTACAAGGCACACTCTCACCAAGCCGCCTGCCAAATATCTTCTGGCTGGAAAATAAAATGCAAAAATTATAAAAGAAAATGCAAGAGCTGAGAGAAAGGTCAGAGAAGAACACGCAAGAGAAAGTATCTTCCTGTATTGAGAAAGGGTTGCAGGGGAATAAAACCCCATCCTATTCTGTAGTACCCAGAAATTCCTATAGATGGGGTGCTGCATTCGCTGTTCAGTACCGTCGAGGGACGGCTGAACCTCGTTATACGTGAGTGGAGTCCCTCTGTGGCACTGAATACAGCTTTGGAATTTAACCCACTTTGGTAATTCCCCTGTTCGCACACATCTGATTAAACTTATCAGTTAATGAAGATGTTCAGTAGGTGTGTTCATAACAGGGAAATCACCAAGTTCGTGTCCTGACATAAAGGAGAACAGCTGATTAGAACACCTGATTTAAGGTTGTTGTTTTTTTTAAACAAAATGTACATTTCTACTGTAGTCAGATTAAAGTGACAATGTTTCTAATACAGCAGAACATCCTGTGTTAAAATCAAGATTATTAAAAGGAAGAAAAAAAACAAAGGTTCAAGATTTTACATTTTTCTCCTAATTTGGTAATATGCAAAAGTGCTTATACGCAAAACAAACCACATCTGTTCAAACTGCTGTATCACATAGGAGACAGAGGAACACCCTGGCAGGAAGGCACTATGCACCCTCTTCTGAGTTCACCAATGCTTACGATTGGCTAGCATCACTCTGATGGACGTCGTCTATTATGCTACTTCTATGTCACTGTTCTAGAATGGTCAAAAGTCCAAACCTGCTTCATATATAACAGTCCTATAAACTTTAAATTAATATCATGTAAGTGACAATTTGTGCACAATGTATCCAAATTGACTTTCGTAAAGAGCGTGTTGCTATTTTATTCAGCGTGTTTCTGCTCTGCGATGGCGTGGTGAGCTGTCCAGGGTGTACTCTGCCCTCGCCCAGAGTCGGCTGAGATGGGCGCCAGCCTCCATGCGACCCTAATTAGGATTAAGCGGTTCAGAAAATGAATAGATGAATGAATATATCCAAATCTGCTTATTTTAGCTGTGCTAGTGGAAAAAGATCCCATAGAAGCTGCATTCATTTTATAGCATGCTAGTGACTGTTTTAAAATAGGAATGTGAAGTTTACATGGCAGTCACCACATAGACATAGTGAAACATCCCAGTGTGGGTGCACTAACCATAAGCACTTTTGAAATGTTGCTCTATCGATCAAATTAGTGGACCTTATTGGTGTATATGTAAGGAAAAAACACGTATTAGTATATAAGATCTGATTGGTTCACTTTCTTGGGATGATTAACAGTTATGTATGTACAATGTTGTTGTTATTTTTGCATAATTGATTATTAATACTATTCGGATCCTATAATAATAATAACAACAACAACAACAACAACAACAACAACAATAATAATAAATATCACTGCAATTAGCATTCCGGGAGGCAAGCAGCCCAGCAGAACAGGGTCGTCACTGGCAAATTGACTTGATCATGCTTGACTCTAAGCACTGATAGGAATTTTATGTCAACTGACCAAAGAATGATTGAAACTGAGATATGGGCTCACATCCTTCTTGGCAGACCATTTTCAGTGGGCTGTAATGGACAAACACTTTTGAAAATGAAATTATCCATCTGATAACCTTTAAGAATCTTTTACCAAGGATTATTTATGCCAAATTTATTGAGTGCTAGGCAAAATTTATGCCCTGTAATAAACAATAATAATAAAAATAAAATAATACCAACAATGTTCTAACACTGAAGGTATCTTTAAAGCAAAAAAGAGAGAGAGAAGACTAATAGAAAGAAGGTAAGAGATACATTTGTGGGAAAAAGTGAGCTGTAAAAAATTTGAGATGATTCACTCTGACAAACTGAATTATTGTTGTGTGAAAAAGCTCAAAAGAAAGCAGCATAAACAGTTGCTCGGTGTTCAGGCAGCTGGGAAAGCATATCGCTGTGAGTCAGATGAGTTCATCTGAAAGCATAACTGATCGTAATTGGAGGAGTTATTTTAATCAATCATGTGAGGTAACTCGATGGTGGGCCACTTTTCATCCCCCATATGGCGCAGAGTTCTCCAAATCTTCCCCATAGCTTAATTTCTGAAGTCCTCAACTGTACAATCAATAAACCCCCTGTAATTATCGACTCATTGAGTCACAGAGTTAGGTTCGACTGAGGGATTTGTATGAGAAAGCAAGGCTGGCGAGGGTTTTGTATACACGGCTGCATTTGTGTTGACTCGGATGTCTGCTGGTGTGCTGTCGTTCTTGCTGGGGCTTGCAGGTGTAAAGCCATCTGGGCCCCAACCGTTGAGCTGATTTCCCGGACAAAGGCCTCATCAAGGCGTTCTCTGTCATCTCTTTTTCTCACTCTCTCTCTTTTTTTCTTTGTGTCAATACACATCACTTTAATTTTTTCACTATATTTATAATTTCCATATCCCTCTCATGTGGTTCACTCCTTCTTCTTTTGTGCTTGTTTTTATTGAAGTACTACATGCCTCTTTCTTATTATTTTTTTGTATATTATATCCCTTTTACACTTGGATCACACTGAAGCATGTCTGCACAGGTTGTATTTTAGAAGAGCTCCTAAGCTATTATATATGTAAGTCGCTTTGTATAAGGGTGTCTGCCAAATGCCATAAATGTGAAATGTGAAATGGGAAACAGTTGTGACAAAGAACCATCCAAAAAATATTAAGTTAAGTTTAAAAATATATATATATTATTATTTATTAATTTTTATTTTCTTTTTTACTTTTTAAAAGAATAGAGTAGCCAACTCAAAGCACCAATTGAATAGCCCTGCTCAACACATATTTAGATATACATACATATCTGTGCATATTTACATATTTATATTTACATATATATTCCATCCGCCTGTCTAGAGCCAAACAAAGAGGCGATGTGTGTGAATGACTCGTTTTTGTGTTTTAACGTGCTGCAGGTGTGTGCATGAGGTGCAGGACACAGCCGGTCGTTGCCATAGAG
Source organism: Tandanus tandanus (assembly GCA_039654325.1). Classification (NCBI taxonomy): domain Eukaryota; kingdom Metazoa; phylum Chordata; class Actinopteri; order Siluriformes; family Plotosidae; genus Tandanus; species Tandanus tandanus. The sequence goes on from JBCNYH010000024.1 coordinate 30,048,923, forward strand.
ATTAAGCTGGCAGCTAGTGACAGTTGCACATACATTTTTGAGTGAAAAAGGCAATGGCACATGTCTCACTTTTGGACTTCTGATTTGAAAGCCGTATTTCCCATCGCAATGAGGTTGACAGCATTTGAGAGCCAAGAATGCGGTAATTAATTATTTCGCTGTACTGTAAAAAATTATAGTGATTTTAAATGATTTTAAAAAGCTCTATTTTGTATTGACTTCAATGTAGAATTTCCCGGTACATTCCATAGTGATTACGCTGGCAGTTAGTGACAGTTAAACTGGCTTTTCAAATGAAATATGCATAAGGCGCACCTCTCGCTTTTGGACTTCTAATTTGGAAACCGTATTTCCTATCGCAATGAGGTTGACAGCATTTGAGAGCCAAGAATTTGGTGAATGCAGGGTTATAAATTATTTTGCTGTACTTTGAAAAATATTCGACTTGAAAGTGGTCTGACATGGTCAGAACCAGCTCACATTTTCCTCCGTTTTGAGTTAAAAAACTTTTCCCCAAGATAATCTTCTCTTTTGTCACACTCTGCTGATGACATCACACACTCTAGCCCAAAATATTCCATGAAATAGACACCCATTATAAATACACAAACTGACTCTGAAATCCTTATGACACTTGATCAAAGATTGAGGTGAGTTTCATGATCATTTGTCGACCTCTCCCCATTCATTTCAATGGGATTTTTTGGCATGGTTTTTGGCTAATTGTGTCGCCATGGTAACGCGA
>JBCNYH010000024.1:30051683-30075196 GCA_039654325.1 Tandanus tandanus
GTGAAGTCTGACTTTCTGTCATTGGCTAACAAACACTCTCTCACACACACACACACACACACACACACACACAGACATACTTCCTATCATTAACCACACATTTCATTAGAATGCTAGTCCAAGCGCTACATGCTAAAACACAAGTGATTGGTATCGATGAGAAGTGTTCTTGTTTATTACACAACTGGACCTTTGTTGTTCATCAGTTCTTCTTTTTGTTTGTTTGTTTGTTTGTTTGTTTTTTCTGTCTGCTGGAATGCACTCAGGCTTTGTTGACCTTTACCTGAAGGGAAATCTGAAAGGCGGAGCCAAAGCTGTAGCCTGAACCCGGACACATGTCTCTACTTAAAAGCCCATTTTCTTTTTTACCAGCATGCACTTAAATGTACAGCGCACATGCAAGTAACAGATAAATGTGCGTGCAACATGAAGCAGTGTAACTGAGGTTACAAACCAAACGCACGTCCTGTTCTCGGTATTCGAGTGATTCTTTCTTAGGTAGACTTCTAAGAATTTGAGGCAATCACTCTACGATTTATATCTTGTGAGCTTTGGCTTCCTTGTCTTTCTTGCACCCATATCTTTTACAGTCTCATCAACAAAACACAATAGACTACAGCTGACAGGCCACGAGCAACGTCATCGACTTGGGTGCCTTCGAAAGAACTCGCATGACCTACATGGGTTGGAAAAAAAAAAAAGCATGCATGCACATACATACAAGCATACACACACACACACACACACACACACACACACACACACACACACACACACACACACACACACACACGTCCTTACATGGCCTTTGCCTCTGATCACCTTAAACTATGTTTGGTTATGAAAGGCTACTGAAAACTGAAAACGTTGACAGAATCTGACCAGAAGTTGTAACATGCACTGGAGGACCTCTTAGCTTTCTAACTACTGAACCCTTCTCATAGAGAAAGACATCTTCATCATCAGGCCAGTGAAAATATTTGCCACATCGGTACATCATTGTAACCCTGTAACAACCATTTTCTATACTCAATACCTGGCCAGGAAATTCTTAATCTCCAACAACTAAATCCGGCACAGAGTTTGTGATTTAATTGTTGGCGATTGGGGTGGATCTGAAGTTGCTGATGTAGATGGTATGGGATATTTCATATGTGGTAACCACCTTGGCGTGCTCATACAACTTCACCATCCCATCTCTAGAACAAGTAGCAAAATGCATCTTCTGTATGCCAGGAAATCTTTCCACATTTCCCCGCTGATGATATTATGGACTTTCTCGTCTACTTCTGCTTGTGAAATATGCAGGACACTGTTTTTTTTTTCAGGAAACGACATGCAGTTAATTCTCTTGTTGGGTTTTTTTTCTCATGACTTCAGCCCTAACCATTGATTTTACCATCTCCCCCCAACTTATCTTCTGTCAGTCCGGATAAAACAACAACCTACTTCTGACCTACTGAAGCCATCTCCTGTTTGCTTGAGGAATGTGAATTCCTTCTGGAAATTTCCACAGTTTCTGCCTTCTATTGTTTGATACTATAGTCAGTTAACATAGTGACCTCTATTTTTTTACTTGAAATTATATACTTCAGTTTGACTTCAAAATACCCCATCAAAAGGGAGGAAATGGTAGTGTGGCGTACGGGACAAGTTTTAACCACTAATTAGCTCATGAATTAATGATTAGATAGCAAATTCTTCCTGGAAATACATGCATCACTGCTCAAAGACAGAGAATATGGAGTATGAAGATTCTTGTTGATTAAATATGGAAACACATAAAACCTTTGTCTTCTTGTGTGGCGTACGGGACATGGCGAAAAACGCCCGAATGATTATTGCCAGTCCTAACCCTCTGACTTGAGTTAGCTGATCAGAAATGTGCATGAGTGAAATAATCATCCTACCCTAATGACTACTTACAACAAAGATTCTGTGAAGGTTAAACAATTAGAACAATTGGAAGAAATGTTTGCATTTCAAACTATTACCAGAATTTGCGAAAAAGTCCTGTTTTTTGTTAAATCAACAAAAAAACATGTTCTTCAATTTTTAGAAAAACATCAGTAAATAACAGGCAAACAAAAAGTTACTTTACTAAATTTTTTATTTTCTACAAAAAAAATCGATTTCTAGTGTGAAATTGACCATTGGCTGTTACCAGGATTAGTGTTTATCTTTTTATTGACAAATTTTATTTCATTTTCCAAACATCATTTGAATCCTTAAGTAAGCTTGTGGGGAGGCTGGAGCCCATCCCAGCCTAGGCAGAATATACCCTGAACAGCTCACCAGACCATCACAGAGCAACACACATTCACACATAGGAGCAATCGAGAATATCCAAGTTTTCTAGTGTTCATATGTTTGGACTATGGGAGAAAACTGGAGTACCTGGAGGAAACCCATGCAAGAAGGTGAGAACATGCAAACTTCACACAAAAAAGCCCTTGCAGGGGACTGGGACTCGAACCCAGGACTTTCTTGCTGTGAGGCGAGAGTGCAAACTTCTACGCCACTGTGCCGCCCTTATTGACAAATTTAATGCAATAAAGTATTCAGAGCAACTTTTACCCTTTCTAAAAAATAAAAGCAAGAGTAACACATGGGGTGTTTACTTCGGATCAAAAACTGTGGATGTGATTATTTACTAATGATTACACTTACTTTATGTGAACATTTATTACACTTATTTAAAAGAAAATGACACTTAAAACTATCTGTCTAGAGTGTACTGGCATTATTTGGTCTATGTTGGATGCTTGAACTATTTCCGAACATGTTTTAAATTTTTGTTTTTAATCAGACATAGACAGATACATATTTAGCATACACTACATGAAAATGAAGCGATCTGATTGGCTCCCTATTTCCAAAAAATAATCAATTATTGAATGGCGTGTAGTATGATAAGGAGAACTATTTGTTAAAGGCGTTGAATCCACAGAGGCCTATACTGAATAGGGGTTGCTATCTACCCTCCGAGACTGAGTAATTCAGAATTCTTTAATTCTTGTAGCAATAATACAAAATATTTTCATAGAAGACATTGGCAATGCTATGTTGTGTGTACCAGTTATGCAATAACTTTCCACCAATCAGAAACGAGAAAATATTTTGAATGAAAATTAAAAGATATTATCCACCTCACAAACTCTGGATAATGCTTGAATCAATAAAAATATAAAAATGAACGAGAAAAAGAAAATCACTTTTAAGTTGTAGGTTGCACTCCTTATGTTCACATGTAGTATATGTATACTAAAACATTTATTCACCTATTCAGCAATATCCACCTCACCTTTGGTGCATAATTGTTGTATGTATATATATATATATAATATAAACCATGACGTACTGGTGATTTTCCTGTTTTTTTCCCCGCTTATAGCACAGCTGCTCAATAACAATTATATTTAGATTCAATAGTAACTTTTCAGTTTATAGTTCTGTTTGAAATAGTCATGAAACAGTTTATTTTCTTCTCTCTTTTAGATTGTAGCAGCTATAAATAGTCTTTCCTTCACCAAAAAAAAAAGTTTTTATTCCGCATCTCTCGCAAAGTCAATAAGCCTGTACTCAACACATCATGTTACCAACAGCCCGCAAACCCCGTTAGTCCTTAAGACAGTTCCATGTTGAAATATGCACTGACACTGGAGACTTTTTCTCTAACTGATAAATAAGCATGTCTTTATCGAAAAAATGTTTAGTAAACATGTTTATATAGTCTCCACTTCACAAGTCCCTGAGCATTATAGTCTCTGTCTCTACAGACCCATTGACTAGTGACATCACAAACAGCTGGTCCAGCAAACCGGATTCTTCTGGTTGGCAAAACAAAACTAAACCGGTAATGTGCTCAGTTCATGCACAAATTACTTAATGAACACATAGAGTTTTGTTATTATATTATAGCCATTTTTATAGCCATGGAGCACCTGCGAAAACCTTGTGTTTACGGCCAGCTCAAAACAACCCAGAGGGTAAGCTTAAACATGCGCTAACCTCGTTATTTGACACCCTGTTGACGTCTAAAATGGCTGTTCAACACTGTAACAACATTTATGGGTCAAAAAAGTGGAAAAAACATAACATCTCCCCTTTAAAGAGTTGGGCATCCATTTTTTTTTACATTTCTGAAGGATAGCAACAGAAAATTAAACTGCAAACGGCTCTCAAACAGACAGCCTTGAATATTCTTCAAAAGTTGTGGGAACTTGACATATTATGGAGTGAACATTTCTCAACAGGTATGTGAAAAAATTTCTCATATCTATTACTAGATTTATTTGTCGAGTTTCTTTAGTTAGTTTTTTTTGGGGTAGCAAAGTACTATCCTGCCAACAGTCCAGTGATTTTGACCCGTAGGGATTTCACTTAGACATCTTTTCCAATCCATTAAATTTTTTCACTTTCGCTAGCTTTGGTTGGGAATGCTTCTCTCCAAGCTCTTAATATATAGTGTAATATAGAGAATTATTCGGTCGAGGTGAATAACACCCTGCAAGAACAGATAATTCTCTGTATCACACAACAGCCGAATTATACAGGTATAATTGTTTTATTATTCATTTGAATTATATTCAAAGTAGACAGTCAGGTTGCTATTTTGCAAATGTCAATCATGCAATAATCATTCCACTTATCTGATTTCAATGATGCAATAATTCGGATCGTAGAACAATTATTTGATGACTTTCCACCAATCAGAAATGAGCAAATCACTTTAATGAATAATAATAGTGAATATTCTTTCATGTCTAGTTCTCGATCACCACATGTTTTTCCTGGTATTTTCCAAGACCGCAGCTTCGACACAACGCTGTCTCCAACTTGAACAATGATGAAATCCAGAGGTTATGCTAAACTAAGTATAAACCCAAAGGCATAGTGCAGTATCCCCAATGGGCTCAAACTATGTCATAACTATTAAACTATGTTTTTACCTACTTGATATGATGCATCAGTATGTCAGCATGCAGGGTTATCATTTTTTAAATAATTCAACTCAAAATGCTTATCTCATATCTTAACTTTCCGTCCAAGTACACCCATCCTTTATCTATTCCTTTCTTTTGCCAACCGGTGACTGTGCATGTGTGGGAAACACGACTCAAAACTTGTAACTGCACCTCTGTCAGATTTGAGAATTTATCAGTGCACTGGTACTACACATCTAACTAATATTTTATTACTAAATACTGTATATGAATGATAAACACGGTAACATTTAAGGTTGGCATTTTATCTGTTGTTTGTTTGATTTTTTTATTCTCTAAACTGAAATCTGAAATATTAATAGTGTGTTTTTTCAGCATTTTCTTTCAGAAACTATTAATGAATATTTTGGCATTTTAAAGTGTTTAATTGGCTACAATATTCAGACAGATTCAATTCTCGTTCTTATCTAAATAATAGATTTAAATCATTTACTTTAAATAGCACTGTTGTAAATCTGTGTTTTTTAAAAATATAAATATTAAAATAGATTTTTAGAACAAGGTTTTAAAATTTTTGTAAATATTTATGTACACTTTTTCAGCTGTTAACAAAAGTTCATTAACATCAACAAAATTTTATAATTTATGAAAAACAAATAGTTTAATTTTAGGATTAAAAAAGATTTAGAATATCACTCTATTAAGATATTAAATATCATCATTACATGAAAAATAAATCTAGAAAAACAAATTTCAATTATGGACAAAATTTCATAAATAAATCATATGGATTTGTTTTAGAAATAAACATAAATAAATATGAATTCATATAAAATTATTTAAAAATATATATTTATTACTATAGTTAATTAATGAACTTTTAAAAATTTTAAATAAGTTTTAAAACTTAAATAAAAAAAATACATTTGGATTTTAAATTCCTTCGTATATGTGTACTACATTCTTTTAAAACATATATTCTAAACTATTTTAGTGTTCAAAGTAGTTTAGAATATAAAAAAACCTCAAGTGATTACATTTAAAAATGCTTATTAATTTATTTTTTCCTCACACACTTTATACACTTCAAGAATGATTTATTAGTGATGTTCATGTGAGAACCTTTTAAACTGAATTTTCTTTATTTACCTAAGGTGTCTTGTATAAAAACAATTTTTATTGCCATGTTTGCACTTTTAAACAAATACATACAAAGAGAGGGAGGGGGGAGGGGGGAGGGGGGGGGGGGGTTGGAGGAAGAGAGCGTGAGAGACGTTATACAGGAAATGGTTTGGAAACAGCACGATTGCTGTTGTAGTTCCTGTTGAAGAAATTCAGTTTCGAGTCCAAAGGCGTTTTAACATCATTATGTCATGTGCGATGGGCAGCAGGCGGGAATTTTGGACTCTTGCTACATCACTAATCTCCTCAGCTCTATGATGCAGAGGCATTTTCTTGATTTGACTTGTTTGAAAAGTGTCCAGATCATTTACAGTATAAATACGTAATCTGTTTGAAGCATGGTCCTGGAAGCTCCGCCCACACCAGCGACACTATGGTGCAAGCACCTGCGTAGTGGTTACTGTAATTAACCTGTATTTAGTGTCGCTAACCAGTCAGGGCTGTGTGTTTCATGTTATCTTTAGATCATCTGTATCCGTGATAAAGAGGTTTGAGTTATTTTTGTGTGTGAGTGCTGTAGTAACACCACGTGTTGTTATGCGGCATCTCATACAACACAGGATAACACTGTGGCTTTGTTAAACCTGGATTTATTTCAGTTGTGTATTCTTCCTGATATACTACAATTTCAGGATTTTGCAGATTTATTTCCTGAAGTTTTCCAAATTCACTGTTAGCCATGAAGCATTTAAATTTTCCCAATCTACAACATAACTAAGAATTGTTTTCACTCCTTGAGCCCATCCCTGATTCTCACCCATGTTTAAGAAGCTCCGCCCCAGGAGTGTCTATAAAATAATTGGCAGGAAGCACGCAAGCAATCCTGACAGGAAGTCTGCTTTTCAAAATGGGTTTCTCAGTCACTTAGTAGATTTTTAGTTGAAACCATATTTTCCCCTTTTTCTTTTTTTTTTGAGGTAAAACAAGCAGAAGCATTTCCACACCAGTATTTAAAAAATACAGAAAATTAGTTGATTGAAAAATGAAACCAATTCCCTATTTTACTGTGTGCCAGGAAATAAAAACAGTTTCCTTTTTACCTCCATTTTTATTTAGAAATGAAACAAAAAAATTTACAAATAAGTTTTAAGTGCCAAAGTAGTGATTATCCTTCAGATCCAAAAATAAGTTTCTGTATAATTGTTTTTAGTCTTTTAGTTTAGTTACTATTTGGATATTAATTTTCTTTGTATATACTAATATAAATTTTAACGATAGTAATATTAGGACGGTGATTCAGTTATGACTTATTTTCTGTTATTGAATTTAGTTTTTTCAATAAAAAAATTTATTGTATTGACTATTAAATGCAAAACAAAATGACTTTAAAATAAAGATTATTTCTTTGTGGACGCTCTGAGCTGTCTCTGGCTTCTTTTCTTCTGCTCCCTTAATTTCATCACTTTATAATAAAGGATATTTAAAAAAATAAAAGGATATATAAAAGAAGTGATATTCATTGTTTTTAATGAACATTCGTTTAGAAACCTTAGTTGGAATTTTTTATGTCTCATATGTACTAAAAGGTCCAAAGCCTTTTACTGGAAGTTTTGTACAGTCTTTATATGACGTTGTAAGGTTGATCTTATACAGTGTACCGTTTTAAAATTGACTTATTGGATTTTTTTCACACTTTTCATGGATTTTGTTTGTGTAAAATATAATAAGTAACATTTCAGTTTTAAACATGATGTTAAACTATTACTTCACTTCACAGAATGTAGTGTATAAATGAATTAATATTATATAAATTATTTTTCATTATAAGTTTAAAATAAATTCAAGGATATTTTCAAAAACTCCAATAAACAACTTCAAATAACAATTTAATGATGATTTAATGAATCTTTTGTTGTTGTACAAAATGTTCTGCTTTTGCTTCTTTCAGTGATATTGTAGTAAACAAACCTATTTAAGGATAACTTTTCATGCTACCTTTTCACTGATCAGTGTATATAATAGATTATGTTATATAGGAAAATGATTTTAATTTTTCACCAGTGCTAAAACAATACAGATACTTCCAAAACAAGTTATAGTTCATCATTAAAACCATATTTTTTATCAAATAAATTAGACACTTAACACAGTGTTTTAAAATAATAAATAAACCATAACCTTATTATTAATTCATGTCCATGCATGCTAGCTTTTCCCCTTTTGTAAAATTGAATAAGTTCTCGTACCCTTGGATACCTAGTCTTTGTAATTTTCCATTAATCAGAATCAAACAAGTCATTACTGATTGTTTTTAAAGGTTTGGTTTGTTGCAAAAGTTTTTAATTTGTTTGTTAGGATGTAATTTTACTAAGTTGTTAAAAAAAAACCCACGCTACATATTTATTGGAATTTTTAAAAACTTTAAAGTTTTACAACATGTGAAGTAACTCCTGGAAGTGTTGTGTTGTTTTTCATAGAAAAGCCCACGGATTTAAGATTTAAACTATTTGAGTGGAGGGTTTTTTTTGTTTTTGTTTTTTTTCTTCAGATATAAAATACAATCATTAGACTTTGCCCTCCCTCAGTCATCAGCTTCTTCTGTTTTGATTCAGAAAGGAAGTCGTTGTAAAAGTGCTCTGTTTCTTTTGAGCTGCACATCAAACTTTCCCTCTGAACGTGTCAGGCTTGTGAGTAATTTGTGTAATTTAGTAGCTGCTGTGCAGTGGGGCTTTAAATCGATGATCTCTTGCTTGAGATTAGACTTCCATCAACACTGGAAATTCCTTTGCTTTAAAGACCACCCCTTTGTGGATGGGCTCAAACTGAGGACCTGAAGATCACTCAGGTGTGAGATACCTGCCAAGCTTAACAGCCTGAAGAGGCTTGTCTGCTGCTAGACTGGGATTAAGCTCATGGATTAGAAAGGGAAGAAGGGGGGTTTCCTTTTCTTTCACCACCATCATCAGTGTGCTGCTGGGCAAAAGGGACTCGAAGACCATAATTAGTATGAAGCTGTTTTAGTCGAGTAATAATCAGAAAGCAGAGACTAGATTCAGATGCGTAATTATTGTCCTGCTGAGTGTGTGTACATTTTGTACAGCAGCAGCTTTGACGATACTTCTGTCTTAAACAAGTTTATATTGATACACTCGTTTTAGTAAGTCATCATATCTATCGTACCTCATGCACAAGAAATTATTGTGTATGATAGATGCTCCGCATAATCTAAAGCTAATAATAGACTAATTCCTAAAGGTACTATATGTAGGATTCATTGATTTTAACTATTTTACTGAACCACATTACTGAATTCCCCACTCTTTCTCCTTCCTCCCCCCTCCCCTCCCCCCTTTCACCATCCTTACCCCTCTCGGTCCCCTTCCTCATGCCACTCTTTCCTCTACGCTTCTCCTACCCTTACCTCTCCCCATACCCTCAATTTTGCAACCCTTATCCCTCTCCTTCCCCTCATTTCACCCTCCCCTTTCTCCTCGTCTTCCCTCCATTTCCCCTTCCTTTCTAAACACGTATTAGAATGTCTGGTGGCCATCATGAGCCCATAGCATAGCACACATAAATACTCTTTCGCTTTTTCCTGTGTTAAATAGTTAACAATTATATACCGTAAGCGAGCTGGATGTCCCCGAGACAGAACGTTAAGGTGACTGTTCGGTTCTATGACGTCCACCGGGCCTGAGGCAAATAATTGTTTTAGTACCACACAGGAAAATAAAAAGTAAACTAAATCAAATTTTTATAGTTTATTGTTACATATTTTGACCATGACAGAGGCAGGTCAGGTAAACTCCACGTGCTGAGCAAAAGTACTTTGTACGTCTTTTGAAACTCATTTGAAGAAACACAAGAAAAGTGAACTAAAATTAGATTTTATGATTTATTTTTTCAATTTAAAGTGTGATAATGATGGTGCTGCCTGTTCCAAATGACTGTGAAACACTGTGAGTGTTTGTTGTTTTAATTCAAGCATTATCCACTTAGAATAATGTTTTTAATCAGCAGATAGTGAAATCCTCTATTTTTCAAAACTTGGGTTCAAAAACTTGTTAACTAGCAAACAATGATTCTTCTTCTTTCTTCTACTTTGTTTTCCTCTTGAACTCACACTGCGAACTGTACAAACCTCAAACAACAAAAGAACACACAAAAGGCACTTTGTACAGGTTTGTCCTTCCTGGGCTACAGTAGTGGCACAATGTGGTGACTCCATGGAAGAGGACCTGCGATATAAAGGGTTCATTTTAAGTTTATGAAAACACAAGGATTTATAGTTACAGAATGATTATTAGCTACTAAAAAAATATTTATTAATACTGTATCCCATTTTTGCTAACATTAAACAGTAGATTTTAATAGATCTTTAAAATGTCTTTATAAAGAAAGATAACTAAAAAATGATGTTAGTTTTACATTTGTGAAAGTGTACATTTGTGTGTCTCCACTGTCAGTGCTTTGTAACACTCAGTAAATATTCTGATTTGGAAAATCTACAAGCTGCAGGAATTGTACCTGTTGTCTGGTTTCTTGGTAACATGAATAGTTAAGTTTTTAACTTCAAGAGAGACTAAAGAGAGGCTGGTGAGAGAGCTACTGTTTATATCTGCTAAGGGTTAACAGGATGTTGTCTCACGAACATTCCATAGCATGGAACATATCTAAACCATATAAAATGTCTGATATCGTTCATTAATAATGAAAATTGAAAAATAAAGGGATAATGTATAGTGAACTTGTCATTATCACATAATAAACCCAGACAGAGTGATCCATACCAACAGTCGGTGTAAATAGTTGCTGTGTAAGACATAAAGGGGCATCCACATAGGAAGAGATGAGCGACAAGTGACCACGTAAAGTCAACACCAGTTGACTTGTAAAGTGAACATCCTTGAAATGAGCACAGGAAGAAGGTCCTGGGTTCGATTCCCAGGCTCAGACATTTCTGTGTGGAGTTTGCATGTTCTCCCTGTGCTTCCGTGGGTTCTCTCCGGGTACTCCGTTTTCCTCCCACAGTCCAAAGACATGCACATTAGACTAAATGGCTGTTCAAAATTTACCCTAGGTGTGAGTGAGTGTGAAAGGTTGCGTGTGTTGCACTGCGATGATCTAGCAAACTGTTCAGGGTGTACCCCACCTTCGCCCAGTGTCAGCTGAGATAGGCACCAGCCTCCCCGCAACCCTAGTAGAATTAAGTGTTTTGGCAAATGAGTGAGTGAGTGATGATAATATAAGATAAAATAAACTAAAATAATATAATATTATGATAATAAATGCACTCACAGATCTACTGTAGGAACAAGCTCAATACTGCGCACAGTTTCACTCTGGAAGAATTTTAAGGGTAACTTGCAAGAGGGTTACCTAGGCAACAAGAGCTGTTCAGTGGCAAACTGCTTTATGTTGGCCATTATCACACCACTTCGTCTTTATTATCATATTACTTATTTATTTACGTTGCAGGTTACCTTCCTGGAATGTTTACAGGTACCCATTTATTCTGCTGGGTGTACAGAGGCACACTTGTGGTTAAGACCTTGCCCAGGGGTCTTAGGATGGTGGGGGTCTAGTGGGAATTCGAACCCACAACCTCTTGATCATGAGCCCAGCACACTAACCACTACATCACTGGCCCCACCATTCAGTGTCCCTGCACGCTACTAAAACCAGGGATAAGCTCCGGCCTGATGAGCCAGTAGGCTCGGGTGTAAAAAGCCCAACAGACTTTACCTACCTTACATATTTATTTACGTAATATGAAAATAACGATAACGTTTCATTCATTTTCTGGTTTAAAAAGGAAAGGGTTTTTTTCATTTTCTTTCACCATCATTTTAAATTGGCTGACGGCAAACGTAACTCAAAACACAACGACAACCTGGAGAAGAGAATGTATTGTTAAAGCAGAATAAATCTTTCTCGGTTGTCTGAGCACATGCTTTAGCCTTCTGAGCATGTGTCTCTTAAAAGCAAACACTTTGTCTTGCCTTTCCATCCCTAATCTTGGTGTTTATGAGGCTTCGTATTTAGTTTGTAAGACAAAGGAATGGAATCGGGTGCAGGCCGTGGGTGGTCTTGGTGTGACAGTTGCCCAGTTACTTATGTATCCATCTTGTTTAGCGAGGCTTCGTACACTGGCCTTTTGAGACCCGCCTGTTCCTCCATCCTCCACGACTCAGATTTTACAACCATCTGCCAGTTTGCCTCACAGAAACAGCGGCTAACCTTGAAACTTCCTTTGAGTGCTGGCCCGCCACATTTGACTCATACTTTCCAGGTCATGACCTTCACCTCATGTGGCCATTCCGACAGCAGGGTTAAGTTTATCTGATACCCCCGCTCAGTCCTGCTGTGAAGGGCTGGGTTTCGGGAAGCAGGCCACTTAGCTTTGATGCTCCGGTTTCTGCTTTGACCCTGTACCATCCTCGCCAAGCCTGGGTCCATCTGGTCAGATCTACATTCAGATTCCCTCCCACCACCCTGACAGCCGAGGCCTCTTAACTTCGCCCCTTTCTTAACTTTCACCTACTTATTAAGTGTGCTGTGGAAATGTTAGAAACAGACAATGGATGCAATCTCCTGTTTCCTAGTTCCTCTTTATGATTCCGCCCTGCAAGGATTTCTTGTTTTGGTTGCTGCGCTGACCATCCCTTGGGGGATTGTGTCAAATATGGGAGGTTCCACTGTCTGGACTCAGCTTCTCAGGAATTTGCTGGTGGTGCTGGGTGCGAAAGGGGAGTTCATCTGTTAGCTAGCTTCCAGCTTCCGGCCTTCTGCTTCGTGTTTCTAGGAACAAGCAGCATTGGACTTGCCTTGTCTGGATCAGATAGGGAAGGGAGGAGTGTATGAGAGGAAGAGAGAGTGTGAGGGAGAAAGGGAGAGGGAGAGGAACACTGTGCTTTAGAAAGACAGCATTACACTGTCAGACTAAAAGAACATCTGGGTTTTCCCCCTTGACAATGCTGACATGGATATGCGACAAGGAGGACAGAAGGACATCCGCTTTCTGGGAGAGAAGAAAGGTCATAGAGGAGTGAGGGAGAGGGGGGAGGGAGGAGGTATGGCAGATTGTGTATTTATGGTAGTGAGACTTGTTTTTTTTTACCAAGAGAGAGATTGAATGGGAATGTTAGCAAGCGTGAGGTAATAAAAAAGAGTCAAAGTTGGAAGTGTCACTTGTGAGAATGTGTCAGATGTCCACTGGATCAGAAAGCTGAGATGTCTTTGAACTTGAATTGGAGATCAGGGTTTGGGTTTCCTGTGGAAGTGTGTCCATATATATATGTGTGTGTGTGTGTGTATGTGTGTGTATGTGTGTGTGTGTGTGTGAGTGTGTGTATGTGAGCGGGTGTGTTGGAGGTCTTCTTAGTGTTGTTCCTGGCAAGCAAAGCCATCGTTAGCCTTGAGAGCTTTTCCTTGTGGGGAAAGTATTTGGTACAGAGCAAGGATGCAGAGTCGAGTAGCATCCAAGACGCAGGTGCTTCTTATCCCACACTGAAGGACCTTCTCCCCAGCACGCCTTCCACCTCACACACTGCCCACTCTTTCTATGTCATGCTGGTTTAAAAACCAAAATATGCCTAGTGTTATTGCTTAATTTAGAGTCTACACTTAAACAAAAAACTAAAAATTAGGCTCATACACCACCGCTCAGACTCGCATAGAATAAAAACACACAATCTAGCTCAGGTAGGCTATTCACAAACTTTCAGGTGAATAACTGTTGAGCAAACGGAAGTCATTAAATTGATCATTAAACTAACAAGACAGGAAATTGAAAATGGAAATCAGGTAGTGAAAGGAAACATGGTGTCACGGTGTCCAGCTATAAAGCAGCGAGAATATTAGAGACAGGGAGGCAGATACACCAAAGATCCCTCAATAGCCACTTTATTAGCAGAACTCCCACGCAGCCGCGCAAGCAAAGCACCAATGATAAGGAAAAATTGTCTAACCATCGAGTTGCTTTTGGAATGTCAAGAAAAACCTATGAAATAAATCTAGCTATAAACCTAGCGTATGTCCTGAGTCCCTCCAGCATACGTGTACACTTGGGAACCCTGTGTTATTCTTTGAAATTTTTATTATTATCAGGCAGTAGTGATACTAAAAATAGAAAGTGTGCCCGAAATGCGCATGTGCGGTCTGACGTAGTGATGTCAGACGTAGTGACACATGTAATGTAAGTACGTATACCTCATACAAGCTTGAAACAGGAAGGAAAAATATTTATTTAAAAACAGAGACAAGGGCGCAAAATACATATATACAAACAGAATAAAAGGTGAACATTTTTAATTATTAAAGCATCTCTACTCAGCAGATTTTTTTATCTTGAAAAAAGAAGAACGTAAGAAAATTTTATGGGAGAGAGTAATACTAGAACTAGAGGTGTATAATAGTCATGTCATGTGCTGTGACGTCACTGTTAATGACGTGAAATAAATAAACAACAAATTATATTCTTGTTTTTTTCTAAATCTGCGGTTTCTAAATGGTGTACTTTACATGTCGAGACTGAGATTGCATGTTTGGTTACCTCATTTTTATTCCCATCTATAAACAAGTTATTATACAATGAATGAATTGTGATAGCCGTAGGATACGTGTATGGGGTTTGAAAGTTCCCATGAAAAACTTGTCATGTAAGGAAAATCATATGGGAGCTCCGCATTTAAGCAGTGCCTCAATCTATATATTATTAAGGTGATATGGCAGCAACGATCAGGGCAGAGAGAAATAACACCATAAAGCAGTTAATCACTCAAATAAGAGAGGGAAGAAAACATTAATACCTCAAACAGACTAGGAAGTAGAACTATGCGAAGGCTGGGAAGCAGACACGACAGGTGGTGAAAAGCAAACCCAGGCTTGAACACCTATTAATAGAGACTTCTCTCGTGAACTCTTCACAACTTTTAGGCCTAAAACTTTTGCACAGTACTGTATGTGCTTCAGTCTTTGTGGTAACAGTTTGAACTCATGTGTCTATGATGGTCAGGTGTCCACATATTGACCTATTAAATACATATTTCACTGGTGAGATGTTCATTCATTCATTCATTCATTCATTCATTCATTCATTTGCTCTATTAGGGTCGCAGGGAGATCGCAGGGGACTCTAGACGAAGACAGGGTACATCCTGAACAGCTTTGCAGTTCATCACAAGGCAACACAGACACTCACACTCTCATCCACACCTAGTCTTTTAAAGGCCACACCAAGAAAAAAGCAATGGGATTTTTTTTTTTTTTTTTTATCAGTTTTGGCGTGTTTGAAGTGTTCTACCAAATATTTACCCAGAACATTAAAGGAGGTAACCAATGTACCGGGAGGAAACCCACACAAACATGGGGAGAACATGTAAACTCCACACAGAAACACCCTCGCCAAGCCCAGGACCCGAACCTTGGACCTTCTTGCTCTAAAGCAACCAAGCTAACCACTGCACCACAATGCTGCCCTGGTGAACTGTTGAGGTTAGGGAAATAATGATCATTATTTAAAATGTCCTTCTGGTTTAGTCCACACCCACTTCAGCTTTCAATCCAACGCAGTTACAGATTCCGTACAATTGAATAAATATGTTGACCTTCCAAAGCCAAAGAAAGACGAAATATTTACAGCATGGATTAACAGTGATCTCAAAACAATGTTGTACTGACATCCTTCCAATCAGCAAACAAGTTGCATGTTATGTTGTTGAGAGAGATTGCACACATCATGCTGATGTTGCCCAGATGTCACGCGCTGTCTGGGATTTCTGTTCTTACTGTGTTCCAATATTTACATGAAAGCGTATATCTGAAAACACATATCTTTATATTTCTTGACAGGTAATAATGCATATAAAAAAGACTTTCTCTGGTCCATAAACATTTCACTGCTTTACTGCAGCAAGAAAAAAAACTCTTTGTATTTTGGAGATTTTGCATTTCTAATCCAGTCTCTCATGTGGTGTAGTGCAGGGCTAAGAAAAAAAGCCCCCATCACCTCACAGACACAGTCTTAATGCGGCGTTCTTTGTTTTTTTCCTCTCCATATCTTGTGCCCCACCAGAATTTCTAAGAAAAGGCGCCTTTTTTTATATTTCCTCTACTTTATAAAGCCAAATCAAACGCTTGCTGTACACTGTAGCCTCTTTATGTGCATGGGCTGGATGATGCTTCACTGGAGCCTCGAGCATCTGCTTCTCATCCACAGTGGCACACAAGCACAACAGCATGTTTTTTACCTGCGCAACTTCTTTATCTACTTGACACTGAATCAAACCAACGTCCTTTTCCGTCCGTCTCTCAATCATGTAAAAATAGCCAATGCACTGGGAGGCATATAAATCTTCCACTTCTGGTATATAATATTGCTTTCATATAACGGGCGTGGTCAAAACAGATCCCAGATTTCTCGCCATGGGTGTCTAGGACATGGATAAAGTGAAAGGGAGAAAAATCATGCATTCGTCCATTTTCCCAACTGCTTTCTCCTACCAGGGTCGTCGAGAGGCTTGAGTCTCTCAGCCAACTCTGGGTGAAGGCGGAGTACACCCTGAACAGCTTGCCAGTCCATTACATGGTCAACACACACACTTAATCACTTACACTCACACCTATGGACGATTTCTCAAATCATGTCAGGATTGGTTAAGATTTTATGATATAGTATATCCTGTAAGAGTTTCTGCCAAGTCATATTAGTATATGTCATGCAAAAATATATTAAACTAGAAGGGCATTCAGACAGCGCAAACCTCCACCAAGCTGAAAAAAATAACAGAAAGTACACCGCACCCCCTCCTCTACCTGCTGTGATACTACACTTCACATCTTATTTCACAATGTTAAAGAATTTATAAAAAATTACTTGGTCCAAAATCTGATCCTGATCACCCATCTTTGCAGAGGTAATAAGGAATAAAGTATAGCAAGGTGACATGCAAGCTGCTATGTGGTCTTGATCTCTCTGTTGGGGTTCATTTCTCAGTAATGACCAGCTTGCTGTGCATTATCCCACGTATTACACGACCACTTGCTTAAAAAAAACAACAACAACAACTTGACACAAAATATTGATCTGAAAATAATTGTATTACTTCTGATGTTAAGGATGAGCTCCATAGCAACGGTCTGTTATACTTAACAACGGCGTATTGTAAAGAAATACCAGACTGCTGAATGCTGTGATTGACCAATCAGAATTAAGTATTCAAATGAGCCATGTAACAAGATTCCATAACATTTCAAGATATCATGCCTCCGCTACATATATTATGATTTTATATACCATGTCATGGATATCTTGTTATGTTGTGTGCTGTCCAGATTTCATGTCATGCTGAGATATCATTTCGTGTGCTGTCATCGAAATATAATATGAGGTAACAGTCATAATACAAGTTTCATGTCTTCATAAAGTTGCATTCTTGTTGTTTTGTGTGTGGATAAATTAAACAATGGCGGTGTCTATTCCTCTTCTTATCACAGGGGAAACAATTTTTACTCGCCGCTGCACCACAACTTCACTTTTCACTTAACTGCTAGCTTTCTGTCGCATGATTTTATCAATCTTTTCCCGTCATGCTGTTTGGATTTCTCTGTTTCGCTTCTTCTTTAATATTCTCTTTTATTTCTCCCCCAACAATCATACTGATGGATTATCCTCATTTTTAGAGCATTTTCATGAATAAAAGAGTAACAGCCATTTCTGATAAGGGTGTTATGATCAGGTATGTCTTGAACAGGAAGTTCAGCTCCATGTTTTATTAACATTCCAACACAGACATGATAGAGGTGTCTTAGCAGGTCATTTTTATTCACACAAGATCCTGTTGCATTTTTTTAAGCAATTATTGTGTAGAAATTCCAGACAAAAGCTGTGCTTCCCGCTGGAGCCTGAATGGCATCACCACCCATCCTGCCTTCAGACAAGTTTAACGGTCTGACTTCTCACATTGCCTGACTTCTCATGTTGCCTTCTCATGTTGTTTTGGGAGGAAGTTGCCAAAAAAACCGTCTGCTCGCAAAAACGTGTTGGAGCATCACCCCGGGATGGCTGCCTCAAATATCTGCTGTGTCTCTCTGGTGCGGAGGTCGGCCATTCCGCATTCCTGACGACGGGATAAAGCTTCTCTAATCCGTTTTAACCAGGTAGCCCACGTTGGCAAGCACTCCCTCGGCATTCCAGCGGCATTCTGAGTCGAGGAAGTTGTCAAGGGCTCTGGGCATGTGGTGTCTCATAACAAAGGAAGAAGCCCCATTCACAGAGAGATAACCTTTTAAAGGTTTGGTGGGAAAGTCGGCAGTGCTGAAATCATTGTCGTGCCGAATTTGAGGCTGTAAGCAATCTGAGGACCTGATGGTATTTAAAGCTAAGCGCAATACAAGGCAGGCAAGGTGCATTGTTTTGGTGCAGTAACACAGTAGACCAGGTTGTGTTTGATTTCATAATGGAACTTCAGCATGATCCTTGCTAATTGTTTTTTTTTTTTTTTTTTTTGATGCATTTTTACCATTTTGCTTACGCCCCTCCCTGGTCGGTGGTGGTCGTGTGATAGGGAAGGCTAAAAGTTGATGGGTGGGAATTGGAAACGACTAAATTAGAATTAAAATCCCCCCAAAAAACAAACAGAAAAATAAATAAATAAAAAAAAATCTCATATTCATGATCTACAAAAGGGGGCAGTGGTGGCCTGGTGGTAGGGTGCTGGATTACTGATCCCAAGGTCGGGGGTTCGAGCCCCACTATCACTGTCACTGCTGTCTCTCACTGTCTGTGGTGAGAGGAATGTAAAAGAACTATTACTGACTTTCGTAAAGAGTAGGCTGCATAGCCGTCAGTGTGTTTCTGCCCTGCGATTGCCTGGCGAGCCGTCCAGGGTGTACGCTGCGATGGGTGCCAGCCTCCCCGCGACCCTAATTAGGATTAAGCGGTTCAGAAAATGAATGGAATTTAAACCAATCTAGGTATCTCATCAAGAGAAAGGGAAAAGGAGCTACTAACATATGAATAGCTAGTTAGCTATTTATCCAAACAAATTAAGGGGAATAAAGAATCGCAGTTGGACTGTGTAGTCCTTATCCCTTCTTGCTAAAATTTTTAATATATATTTAATTTCTACAGAATGTCACTGGACATTATTGATGAGCTATGCTGTTCTCTCCTCCGGATAAATCTCTTCCGAAACTTACTCCAGTCTGGCTTGGCTCTTTAATGTTTAATAATGACGTGACTGCATGTTGCACTAGCAGGAGTGTTATATGTCAGCTTCTTGCTGGAACTTATTTTGTTTTTACTTTTCATTATTAATCCAAAAGGCTTTAGGATTGAATCTGGTCCCAAGACATATTCTCTTTTAACTTGGACTTGTCTCAGGCACACAGTATTTATCGCTGCGTAATGTTTGTGTTGGTTTTCTTTCACATGTACAAAGTTTGACAATTCTGTCTCGTAGAAAATGGCTCATCATTGAAGGAATACACAAATAAAGCCAGCTAGTGGAAGTAAAACTTTGGCTTTAAAAAGGATTTGATTGTTTTCAGTCTCACTCTCGGTTTCATTTGGACTCGATCCTTGATTTGGCCTTGACTTTCTGAATAATCTGTCATTGCCTGATCTCAGCTATTCTCAGTCTTGTACTTGTTAATGACAGTCTTGACTACGGTCCTGTTGATCCACAAAGTAAAATAAATTGTTCAACGCTCAACCAGAACCTCGGTTCATGGGTGTCATTTATCAGGGGGTGGGATATCAAACTAAGTGTTGAGTGCACTATACTTACAGTATCAAGGTGCATCACATGACTTTAACTTAGCTACATACCACATAAAGTATTTAGGAAGTGATTTTGTGTGGGGGGTGGGGGGGGGGGGTGTTAAACCTATGTGTCTGATAATCAAATACAAATAAAATATGAATAACCTTGAACATGAAATTTGCTTCCCCCCATCAACTCTATTTCTGACCTCAATGTCTGAACTCTTCATATGCTTCTGTAAATTTTCTAATTTCCATGGTTCACAAAGAAGGAAAACTGAAACCACTCAACATGCGAATAAACTGGTGAAAACATTATAATATCAATTGTTTAACTGGTTAAAAACCTTTATTTTTCTGTTTCAGTGTAATTTCAAAAACATATTGCCTCACAACCTCAACATTTTCCCAACTGGCTTAAACTCCTTTCCAAAATTCTTCACTTCCTGCACAACTGGCTACAGAAAAGATATGACATAACAGTGGATAGATGCTATTACTAGGTTTTCCTAGAAGGTGTAAAAAGTTCTCCAAGAGGCAAACTGCAAGGAAAAAGGATGCTCTGAATATAAAGCAGTGCTGTACACATACATCGTACTTTATTTTATTTTATTTTTTTATTATTACCAGAAATACTCAGACAGTGCAAACCTTCAGAGCTCATTTCCCTCCTTATTTTCATTTCTGCTTAGTATTAAACAAGTCTATATATTTTCAAAATTCTGGATATCCAGTTCTGGAATGCTTTTGGATCCTGACCAAACATCGGTTTGTGATAGATCTTATGTAGATGTTGTATGTAAATTTTGTGGAAGCAGTGTCATCTTTACTTCAAGGAGAATTAAACCCAAACTTAATAAAAGCTCGTATACATCTTATGTCCTTGCAGATCAAAACCCACTATTGTTATTACAAAAAAAACCAACCAAAACGAGTAATAAATCCTCACACATGAGGTGCCATTAAACTGAGAAAATTGACACGTGACTGACGTCAAAGAAGCTGTAAACACGGACATCTTGTGCATTTAAATTGCACTGAGCTATATACCCTAGGTTCATGTCTACGAGCAGATGCTTATGTAATGTATGAAAATGAAATGTAGTATTATGTGCAGATGTGTCTAACTTTATTTTATTCAGAAGCACACTAGTTTATATCTGATTTGTTAGATTATAACTTTTATATTGTTATTTTTGCTGTTATCTTACCTTACTGGAACTGATGCGTCCACGTCCTATTCTCACGATTTCACGCACTTGCGAGGGTAAGACAGACTATAAATGATGGCCTTTTTAAACTAGCAGACTATATTTATTAGATTGCAACTTCAAAAATGTAAGTTAAAACCACCCGATGATGAAAATATATATGTTCAATGTAACAGGAGAGTTTGGAAGGCTTTAATTTTTATTATTTTTTTTAAGGAGCTAAAAGGGAAAATTGTTGAAGTTGCCCATATTTCTGCAATGCTAAAGGATTATTCAAAAAATTCCCAGATTCAGATTGTGATCCGAATCACCATGAAAATTTACTGTTACTTGGGCTGGACCTCTAAAGATTTATTAAAATCTGTTCCTAACATTTTAAGTAAGATTCCTAAAATGTTGACAAAAACATTGGTGGAGGTAAAACTCAGCATTTTATGGTTTGAAAATGGCTGAAAACACCATCTACTGGATATAATAATCTTAAACCTTGCAAGGCACGTACTGAAGAAGAGTCGACCGTTTGGTACTTTTCTCCGTGTGCTTACAGAAGTATAAACTGAAATATATGCTGATCAAGATACGAGTGAATGATGACTCTCCAGTCCTGCTCCCTCTTCAGTCCCTTGCCCACTTTTTATAGTTTTTCAAATGATGGGCGAAGTTCTACTTTAAACACGAATACACTAGGCTTCCTATAAGCATCTCAAACTATACCCTTTTGTTCAAGCTATGTAAACCATTCTAATATTGCATTTTTATTAGCTTTCTGGCTAAACAGTGGTGCATTGAACTTTGGGGCAAGAATGTAAAAATATTGCTTTTGTTCAGAACTAGGCAAAACTAAGCAAAAGAAATTATTTTAACGATTTCTGGACTTACCTGATCCACAGCTTCCTTTTCTTATGTGAATACTAACAGACGTAGTCTAAAAATGTGCTTTCTTTTATACTAAAGGAAGCATTACAGTCAGAGAGCAGGCAGAGATGCTAAAATCCAAGAAAACGCTGGTGCTTTTCCTGAACAAAGTATCAAGTTTGAACAAAATAAGCTTTGTTACATTACAGTGACTGTGATGTTCATACTGTAAGCGATCAGCAGATTTCCAGAGATCTGTGCATACATGTGTTATTTGTTTCCGAATAGATCTAAACTCTCCATAGACCCCAGAGCAGCTTTTCCTGACAAGAAACACAGCAGTATTTAAACATGACTTCCAGCACTTGTGTCAGAGTTAATAGCAGATACAATGAGCACAACGACGTGTGCTAACAACAGCAGTGTGTAACCTTTTATTTTATGAAATAATCTATTAGGGATGTCCAGTCATGTGTGTCACACTGTTTTAAAACTATACCAGAGATAATCTACCAGTTATTGTACATTCTTTTCCAGTTGCATCAGTCATATAAGGATCCATTGAGAAGAATGAGCCTTTCTGCTCTCTCTCTCTCTCTCTCTCTCTCTCTCTCTCTCTCTCTTTTTAAAGAGGATATCTAATTATCTTGCTGTCTGGTTCCTCTCGAATGCTGAATAAACATCCGTTCTTCATGTTAAATTCCATTTAGGTTGGGACATAGAGAGTCTGTGTGGAGGAAGAATGCACAGTAGGAATTGCGTTTCACAATTTCTGATTAGGAAGACAAATTCTTCAGTGAAATGGGTGATTGTGTCAAATGACCAAACACTGTATTGCCACAGCATAAAGAACAACTTGGAAGCTCAAGACATTCAGGGTTATTGGGTGGTATTTAGCTGATCATGCTGCTGTCTGCTTCTTAAACCATTTTCCATGAACATGATTCCCATTTCGAGCTGTCTGGGGCTGTACCTCGCCTTCGCCCAGTGTTGGCTGAGATAGGCTCCAGCCTCCCCGCAAGCCTAATAGGATTAAGTGGTTCGGCAAATGAGTGAGTGAGTGATGATGACTCCCGTTCCATGCTTGGCCTAAAGAACCTGGACAGCTTTTTAGGAATGCAGCATCAGTTTGAGAGGCAGAACCGTAATTCTGTATTCCATAATCAGGTTTAGGGTTATCTGGTCCTTTGAATACCTTTGATGCTTTTGCAGGAAATTAGGTACATTTTCTTTTTTTTTGGACTGAATCAGGAACTTTAGGTGCGTGTCCACTGTAGGAACTGAATCAGGAACTTTAGGTGCGTGTCCACTGTAGGAACTGAATCAGGAACTTTAGGTGTGTGACCACTGCAGGAACTGTATCAGGAACTTTAGGTGCGTTTCCCCTGTAGGAACTGAATCAAGAACTTTAGGTGCGTTTCCACTGTAGGAACTGAATCAGGAACTTTAGGTGTGTGACCACTGCAGGAACTGAATCAAGAACTTTAGGTGCGTTTCCACTGCAGGAACTGTATCAGGAACGTTAGGTGCGTTGCCACTGTAGGAACTGAATCAAGAACTTTAGGTGCGTTTCCACTGTAGGAACTGAATCAGGAACTTTAGGTGTGTGACCAC
>JBCNYH010000024.1:30076282-30089817 GCA_039654325.1 Tandanus tandanus
GTGCGTTTCCACTGTAGGAACTGTATCAGGAACTTTAGGTGCGTTTCTACTGTGTGAACTGTTTCAGGAACTTTAGGTGCGTTTCTACTGTGTGAGCTGTTTCAGAAACTTTAAATGCTTGCCCACTGCAGGAACTTTTTGAAGAAGCTTTCATTTTAAGTAGTTTTTCAGGATCTTTCTGTCTGTTTTAACTTTTTTAAGGATGTATCACTATTATAAAAGTTATAATGGTATCATTCCGTCATTGTTTTTTAATTACTTTCACTGTTGTTGTTTTTTTAGTAACCCTCTGTTTGATGATTAATTCATGTTGCTTAATGATTTATATATCTTTTGTCATTACCCTTATTATCCCCATATTATGTCACTAATTGTTAGCTTCGCTGCCACAATATTGATTTCCAAAAATATCCTGAAAACTACCTACAGCATTCTTGTCTCATTTTAAACACTGATCTAACCTGTAGAGAATTGGAGCTGGTTTTGTTGTTTTTGCTGGCCAAGGAGTGGGAAAAAAACATGAAACAGCATGATCACTATGAAGCGGATGCTGAGAAACACAGCTGACTAACAGCAGTAAAGCTCAAGGACCATGACACACAACCACTGACATCCATGTGAGATTCCTGCAGTTGACTGTGACCTTAAACAACGAATTCCCAGCCAGGTTAATGCTGTGAGTCAAGGCGGCCCTCGGCTCTTTTCCTAAGGTCATTCAAGAGTGTTTGGTCTTTCTTTAACATGGTAGAATAGAGAGACTCTGAGAGAGGAAGGAGACTGGGGCTTTCTTAAATTCTCAGCACTAAGTGTTTCTGCACGCACGGCTAACGACTGGGACAACTCCACTCCTACAAATCATGCACAAGTACAACTTTTTCGGAAAACGTGTGTGACTGTAGCTGAAGCGGAGAGATTCAACACTGCGTGTATCTTCTATAGAAGATTCATGTTAGGATAAGGATCAGTGATACAGCATGCTATTGATTTTCAATAACAGCACGTCCTGAAGTGTTTTAAACAGGCCTCACATGGGGCGATCCTGACAGTGGTTGGACTACAGTGACATTGTCTTGACACCATGATGATGTTCGCCATCAAAATGTGTGAAATTTCACAACGGTTCTCAAACCCATGCATGACCATCCAGCTGCTTTGTAGCTGCCGTTTTGACACCATTTTGATCTGCGTTCAGTACAACCTCATTATAACCTTATTCACACCCTGTTTTCACCTGTTACTCACAATTCTTTTGCCACACTGCCCCCGCGTGAGGCTGTTTTGCCACACCGCTGACATATTCTCATGGTTAACTGCACTGAATCGCCATCAGAACTGCCCTCATGTGAGGCCTGCTTAATTCCTCTTATGCCTCAACAATGATACGTTAACTTTTTTTTACCCAGTTATACTTACAGGTGATATTGTAAAGCTTCTGCAGGGCAAATTAATTCCTGTTCTTCATTAGGTTCTAGCTACGTATAAACCGTCGACTTCTTTTTGCTCCATACTTTTGAAGTTAGGAAGAGGAATGTACAGGTTTTTTCTTCCTATGGTGAAAAAGCGTTTTTCTTTCCCCCAGGAAATTTAGGCATGTTTATGATGTATGAATTCAGGGACTCAGGAGCTTTAGGAACATTTTCACTGCAGGAACTTCTTATTTTTCTACCTTATTTTCCCAGGAATATTAGATGGTATTTCCAATAGAATAACTTTTTAGTGGAGCTCCTGAGTGGAGTCCCATAGGCATGGAACATTACTTGGATGCTTGTCCTGAGTCTGTGCCGCCACAGGAAACTCAATAAGGCTTCTGTGTCACCAGTAAAAAAAACAGATTTATTATTAATAACCAAACTGAAACCCAAAAAATTGAGGTGCATACACCACCACCACTCAGACTTGCACAGAATTAAAACAACAAAAAACAAAAAACATTCTCTAATCATGTAGGCAGACAAACTTTCATCAAGCAAAACAACACCAAAAATGAACGGTAGCACGGAACATGAACTCGAAGTGAATAATTACACTAACAAGACAAAAGTGATTGAAGTGAACATGGAAATCAGCAAGTGAAAGGCGATTAAAAGAAAACTCAATGTTAGCCTTTCCTTCTTTCACTCCAGACAACCTTATTTCATGGAATTACTACTTTGGCTACTTTGGGAATCTTTTCACTACAGGAATGTTCTTTCAGAAACTCATGTCATTTTTTTTTTTTGTCTGTTTCCATTCTACTACAGGAAATGTTTTGCAAACTTAAAAACCTTAGGTTTGTTTTCACTGCTTGAACATTCTAACACAGAAGTATAAGGTGAATTTTCAATTCAGGAACTTGTTGGAAATTTAGGCTTGTTTCCACTGAAGAACCACTTCAGGCCTCCCTTTACATGCTTTTTCAGTTGCATCACTTTTGAACTCTTAGGGAATTTACCACTTTATGTATGTCTGAAGGAAATCAGAAACTTCAGGTGCATTTTCACTACAGGAACCTTTCCAGGAACTCAGGAACTTAAAGTGTGTTTCCAGTGAAGGAACTGTTCTGCCCGGGAACATTTTCAGGAATAAAGCTGCTTTTTCATTATTTTTCAGGAACTTGAAATTTGTAGAATTTATAAAGAGTAAATATGTTTTGACTGCACAAACTCAGACACTTTAGTTTTGTTTTCAGCACAGAATCCTGCTGATTCGTGTTCCAAGCCCAAGTTCCAGGAACTTTTTGAGCTTTTCTAGAGCAGCTTTATTTTTGTGGACCAGGAACTAGCAGGGCTATAGCAGCTCTAATTAGTGATGTTTACCAATGCATATATATATATATAGGTCGAACGAAGCAGAATATTTCTACATTACCCTCATTTCATCCGAGTGCGACATCACCGTTCTTGTTCTTCAGGGACTCTCTTTTGAGAGCCACTGGACTTTTCATATCAACATTGTAGTTGTGGTTCTTATGTAAAAAGATCACGCTGGTCAGAAATGTTAGCTGTTTGAAGGGGGAAAAAGAGAAAGAGTGGCTTCACTGTGCTTTAATCAGGACAGGAAACAAAAACGTCTGGAAGAATCTGAGGAGCCAGTATTTGTTCTCTGTATTCCAAAAGAGAGATAGATGTATTTCTAGAGTTTAAGAAGAAAGAAGGAGGAAGAGAGAGAGAGAGAGAGAGAGAGAGAGAGAGAGAGAGAGAGAGAGAGAGAGAGAGAGAGAGAGAATGAGGAAAGACAGAGAAAGGAAGGTTTTCCCACACAGGGACTGCAACAGCACTGCTCATTCCCATCCATCTCACTGTTTCACAGGCTGGAAATCCCCGTGCTGCACAAAGAGGCCAAATTTAATCCTGCACCTCTGCAGGCACGGGAGGCTCCCCTGGCCAACATCCATACGAGAGCCACTTTTGTCTTGAAAGCCTTTAGGGAGCAAAGCAATTGTTGCGGTCATGCACCCTCTTTTTAAATGATTTTTTTGTTAACTTAATCCAGTATGTTACTTGTTATTGATTAAGAGGAAACATAAACTCTGGTGTGCTCTCCATTTTTTCCTTTGTGAACGTTTTGGTCATATACTCACCGGATAGAGGTTTTTGGGAACGTACAGTGTGTTTAATAGATTCTAGAGAAGCTGGTATTCTTTTAACCTGAATAGCTGTTTGGATTTTTAGTCATTATTTGCATGGAATTGCGCAGATGAGAGGTCGCTGTTAATTTTTTTCTCTGATTCACACATAATATTTAGTTTGTAGTGCAGATAATATCTATTATTTCATTCATTCATTTTCTAAGCCGCTTAATCCTATTTAGGGTCGTGGGGAAGCTGGTGCCTATCTCAGCCGACTCTGGGCGAAATATCTATTAGTATTTATTTTAAAAAATTGTTTCTGATTGGTAGAAACTCTGGGAAGTAAATCTTATTGGCTTCCTCACCAGAACTCAAAACAAAAACAGAATATGGAAACTGCAATGAAGTAACTCAATCTTAGGGTTGATTGATGATCACTGGCTACTTTTGCTTTCAATATTGTAGAACTCAATATTCCGATTCTTGGTTGTCCGGCAGACAATCATTTTATGAATATCTGGTTGTCCAGACAGGATATCAGTTGTCTTGGAAACCCGCTTATTTTGAACACTGTTAGTATATACTACACAAGAACGGCGCAGTCTGATTAGTCCACTATCTCAGAGATACTAGCCATTCTGCTGAGTGGATCATGCTTGAATTGAAATGACAGACACTTGAGGTTTGTCACGGTCTCTTGGAACAGGCAACATCATCATTATCACACATTAAAATAGTAAAATAAACCATAAAAATCTAATTTTAGTTTATTATTCTTTATTTTTACATATTGTATGGGTATATACATGATACAGTATGTAGTATTCTTGAACTTTAAAAGTAGTTTAAAGAGATGTTATGCCCCTGCTTATGTAGAGTTCACCAGCGCCTCTCATGAATTAAAAAATGGCACATTGACAAAATGCGCTGCTATCACCCTGGAAATTGTAAATTCGAATCCATGTTGATGTATGCAGTCATCCAAGGCTGGGAGTTCATTTGAGCTAATTGACTGAGTTCTTAAGAGAGGGAGGGGGGCTATACACTCACCTCCCTGTCATCATGGGCTTCTGTGAGCTCATGCATACAAGGGGCGGATAGCACCCTCTGAGTGTGTTAGGCCACCCCTAAATATGCAAGCACAGCAATTTGTAATGATGCGGGTGGCTAGCATCCCTGGTTGGTGGTGGTTGTGTGATAAAGAGGCAATGCATGAATTGGCTAAGAATAAATTAGAGGAATTCTGGGGGAAAATCATAAAGATGTATAAATAAATAAACAATTAGTAACTATCTTGTTTTAGTGAGTGGTTTTTTTGCTTAGTATATACTAAAGCAATTGTTCGTGTCAGACTTGGCAGATGTCGCTAGCTTGAATAGTCAGGGAAATCTACCTCGCCTTGTAGTATATACCAAAAGCATTATCCACCCACTAACCCAGGATATTGCCTGCATCAATAAAAATAATGAAAAAAGGTTTTAGTTGGCTTTTCTTATGTTTCGGTGTAGTATATTGTATATTAAAGCAATTATTCTCCTCAGGGTTGATGGATATTGAGGTGTCATCTCAGGGAATTGTTGTATACCCTCTTTAATTTAAGCGAATAAAGGGACAAACTTGTTTGGTAGAGGTTCCAGAACAGGAAATGGAATCATGTAAAATATGATACAGTATGCATGTCCTTTAGTAAATGAAATATCGTTAGAATTGACAGATTTCTATTGTATTAGGTAAGTTTTTCACTAAGTGTTGAACATTTGGTGACAGCGGCAACTAGTGGTTTGCCATTTTCTTGATGAACTTTCTTTGAACTATTCACCAAGTATTTGTAGGTCAGTGAGATATTAATTGGCAATTTGTTAATGACTCTGTAGTGACTTTTTGGTGATATTCTGGTGAGTAGTTAATGAACAGTTCACACACAGTTGATGAATCCCTATGAACAGTCAGCGACATTGCATGAATGTAGCGGGTGTGCTGTATGTATGTATAATATATACATTTTTGGGGGGCAGCCGTAGCCTAATGGTTAGAGAAGCGGCTTTGGGACTGAAAGGTCGCTGGTTTGATTCCCGAACCAGCAGGAAAAATGTGTGTTCCAGTCCACTGCTCCGAGTGTGTGTGCTCACTGTCTATGTGTGCTCACTTTGGATGGGTTAAAAGGGGGAGGCAATAATTTCTCTTGCGGGAATAATACGGTATAGCAAAAGCAAAAATCTAAAATATATATCACGATCACATGATGGTCAGGTGACCACAGACATTTGGTAACTGTTGCAGTTTGCCAAGTATTCTTCAACAACTTGCCACATTCCTGAGGGAGGTGAATGATTAAAGATTAGTTTATGACCACAAAGAAGGTTTGCAGATCTTTCGGAGAACAGTTGGTGACTGTATTTGGTGAAAATATATGTTCGCCAAAGATTCCTCAAAATTCTGTACATGTTCAATGTACAAAATCCCTGGCGAATGAAAGTGACATCTGTGAATGGATTGAGAACTTTGTGAGTACTTGGAGACTATTTGCAGAATTTTTGCAGAATGAATGGTGAATGTGGCGAATGTCCGTTCACCAAGTGTTCACAAGCCACAGTGAGATACACCTTTTAGAGAAATAAGTAAGTGATCCACTTCTGTTTCTCTCCGAACACAGGGATCATGTGATCCTCTCCTGAGAGATCCGGAGTAATATATGCTAAAAACCTGAAAACCTCAGGGCTTCATTGCTAATGGTTATGAATTAAGCTTATTTATGTAGTTTTATTGACATGTACAGTGCAAGTCATTTTTAAAGCATCGTGCATGTTAGTGGTAACTTTTGATGAATCGTGCTGTTCCTGGGTTCTCCATCAGTGGAGTGTTTGCTGTAGGCCCGTCTGAAACAGCCCGCCTCAGTCGCTGTGTGTTCCCTCCCGTCCCTCTCGAGGCCCGCACATAATGAAGCTCTGTGTAGTGCTGTGGTTTTTGAACGCACATCAGACGGCATCTCTGCATACAGCTCCATATGCCCGGGGACGCCGTGCTCGCCACATCATATTTCCAACCCTGATGAGACGGGCTCCAGCCAAACGCGCACACAAACAAGCAGTCGAAACAACAATTTAAAAAGTGGGATGGTTGCCATGGTGCAGGCGGTTTGATTACGGAGGGGAAGTGAGCGTTTTTCTCAGAATCGCTTATACCCGGCACCTCTTTATGTGGTTTAGAGGGTTGTTTTTTTTTTTAATACATTTTTAAAGATTTTTGATGCCAACCGCTAAGTGTTACTGAGATGCTTTCGATGCATGGATTACGCTTCAGTTTAATGTTAAGTGTTTTTAAGTGATACGGTCATTTGTTTAGTTGTATTTAATGGTCACTACTTATCATTAAGCACCATGTGGTCTAAACGGAGTGTTTAGTGCTCAGGTTGCGCTCCATTTCAGATTAATGAGTTAAATGGTGTATTGTTGAATTTGGCGCAAAAAACAAAAAAGAGGGAAAAAAGCCACAGACAATCAGGACCACTGGGTAGATGGTAAAAAAAAAAAAAAACCCTCATGTTGCTTCAATGATAGCGTTTCCAGACATTCCTGCAATTATTAAACAAGCAAATGAGGAAAAACTGCAAGAAAGATTTTCCAGTTTGATAAAATGTTTTTGTTTTTTTTTAATTAACAGTTTGGACACAACAATCACTTCTAACATGGAGAGATTTTCTTACAAGATGCACATCATGTATATTAAGCTTCTAAAATAAAAATTATGTTTAAGCTTCCATAATGTTTATGAAACAATCCTGGCATAGCATAAAACCTGACTAAACAATCAGGCTCGTTTTTATTATAATAATCTTTTTAGGTCTTTGCCAATCTCTGATTTATCGGTTAAATTCATTCCAGAATATATTTTAAACTTAAACATGGTATGAAATCCTCAGTGCTTATTTTTCACTGAGTATTATCTTACGTTGAACAGCCGTGCTGGCTATTATGCAAATGATTATTTTTGTGTGCATTTGAGTATGGTTTTTACTTCCTTTTCTGTGTTTATTTGCCTGGGGCTTGAAATTTTAGGGGAATTCTGACTTGCTGGTTCTATTTAAAGCACGCCTGTCAGCTCGTGCATGGCTTCTGAATGGCCGTTTACTACTCATGTGTGTCTCTGCAGTTGTTCTGTTGACGCATCACCTGCTTGTGACCAACCGTGTTTCAAACATGCCACCAGCAGCTGCGAGTCTGCTACCGACCGAACCCCAGTCCGTTTCTCCATCTGGTGTGTTGGTGTGTGGATGTAGCCTTCACCTGCACATCGAGTGAAGAACGGTGTCTTATCGCCACATTCTGAGAAATAAAAAACATGAACTGTAGCACTACTTTTACTTGGGTGCTCCCTTTATCTTTAGGCTGGAAGTGTGAGTACTCTGTACTGTAGTGTAGCTTTTAAAATGATCTAAAGTATGTAAAGAGACTATAATTACGGATTGAAAGATTTGACGATATAACATCAATAATATGATCAATTACGTCATGATACAGTGATGGCTCAGTGGTTAAGGCTTTGAGTTTCTGATCTGAAGGTCAGGGATTCAAGTCCCAGCACCACCAACAGGGGTGGAAATTAACACTAGTCCGCTGGCCCATTGCGAGTCAAAAGTCTGTAGGGTGAGTGAAATTAGCTAGTTAGTCACCCTGCTGGTGACCTGACAAATCCAATATGCAAAGAAGATATAGTGTTCCTGACCAGTAAATATCAAGGAGGACTAGTAGTTTCATAATTTCACTAGTCCTGTTGGCCAGTAGCTTAGTTTTGCTAAATTCCACTCCTGCACCAAGCTGCCACTGTAGGGTACTTGAGCAAGACCCTTAACCCTCAATTGTGTTACTTATGTTTCATGCCATGCTATCGCTGAAGTATTAACTCAAAGTGCAAATTGTAGGGCATGCAATAAAGAACTTGGAATAAAATTTATATCCAAAGTAGAAATTCCTGTTTTTCTTAATTTGTGGACTGCGAATCGCACATCAATTTACGGTTCCGCGCCAGGAACCGACCCATTTTTCCTGTGAGGGGTGAGGTTCTATGTTACGACGTTCATTGTACAACTGAGTTTCTCCTGAAGTGTATTTATTTCACACGTGGTCAGGCAGTAATTCATTTATTCACCAAAAACAAATGGGATGAATTTGATGTCCATACTTGAATGAATTTGAAGAAGAATCTGGTGTTACATACAGATTTATTCCTGTTTGTTACTAATAAAAGTGCAGTCTTGTGCATGAAGTAGTTCTCTCACTGTCTCTGTAACAATGGTTTATGAATTCATGGTCAATATCAATGGAAATAAGCTGTGTGTGAAAGTCACACTTTATGGTACCAGTTTCAAAGAATGTGAAATGTTGTAAAAAATAATGTTTTTTTGTTTGTTTGGTTGTTTGTTTATTTTAAAGACACCATTACTACAATGGCAACTAGTTATTAACTGAGCATGAGGGCTGTACAGAGAAATCTTAGCTTTAGGTCTATAGCAGAGTAAGGCAAGGTCTGTGCAAAAAGACCAAGCGCTGAGAATTCTCTGTACAGATCAGACAAACAAGGTTCATAAGTAGTTTATTATGTGGCATTTTAAAATGAAAGCCTTCTTAAGTTCAGGCGCTGTTAGTTTTCTCATTTCGGCTGAATATTAATGCGCGCAATGCATTATCACTGCAATCAGTCAACTTCAGAATCAGGCAACAGCATGTACTTCTCACACTTTTCTCCATCAAAGCACTTCAATTAAAGTTTTTATTTTATTTTTTGAGGGATTACTTAATGAACTAGTCATGCATGAAAATGCAAACCGAAAAAGAAACCACATAAATCTCGTTTTAATTTGTTTTGCTTGTGTTTCTGAGTTTAAAAAAGCTGTTATGGAGCTTGGCTTACTAACATTTTTGTACAGTATATACTAAAGCTAGTAGCTACACAGCGGTTAGCTCAGTTCGAAGCGCAGTGCTCCCCTGACCTGCCTCTGTAAGCATCATGAAATTGTTTTGTTTTTATGTTCCCGTATAGTATATACTAAAACAAAGTTGCCTCTTTTATGGATAGGGACTCAGCTTCATTCAGATTCTCTTGTCACGTGTCTATTTGAGAATTTATTGCTGTTTTTATTGTTCTGTTGTGAATATCCACCAGAATTCATGGCCGCCTCTCTGAGTGCTCTTCTGTGGTTGAGGCTGTGCAGAGTCAGGTGGCTTTTCTGAATGGCCGCTCGGTTCCTGCACGTGTCAGATTGAAGGAACCAGGACTAAGCAAGGCCTTGTGCACCATACTTCCGCGCCCTGCTGTATCCCCTGTCGACCAGATGCACAGCCGCCTCATGCATTTGGTACAAAACCCACTGGAATCTTCTTTGATAGCCAGCAAGAAATATAGCAAGACCGGGACATGGGGCAGGAAGCCTGGGTGAAGGCAGGCCCTATTTTGACTGAAGAGTCCCATTGTGCGGAGAAAGGGAATAGAGGGAGGACGCAGGGAGGAGAGATTGGATAGATCTGAAGGTCCCTCTGTCCCTTTCCCTGGACGAGACACAACGCAGCCACAGTGGACAATATGGCCTCCTGAGGGACTGCCGTTATGTAAGCAGCTGCCTTGGCTTGCTGATGCACTCTATAGTAGGTCAGTGTGGATTAAATACCAAAGGGTCACAAGAAAGCATGCTGTATGGCCTATTACGGCAGATTTATGGAACCAGTGAAGCTACTGGTATCATTATTTAAAAGCGCAGTCTGTCTTGTACTTAACCTTTGTGTTATAAAACTTATTTCAGTATTATAACTTGGTAAAAAAAAATAAAAAAAAAAATTCATCTTTCACTTTCAAGACGTAGCTTTACAGTAATTTCTCAGCCACAGCGGCGTATGTAACCCACTACCGTATCAGGGGAATTCATCATTCAGGGGAAACTGCAAACCTGTTCTCGTCTCTCTCTCTCTCTCTCTCTCTCTCTCTCTCTTTCTCTCTCACACACACACTCTCACGCTCTCTCTGATAGACACTTAATAATAAATATAGACAGCATGTCTCTCACTACTCTGTTCAATCAAACCAAGTAAAATAAAGTCAAGCTTTAAATAGACACAAACTTTACCACTGAACATGTTACACTCTCACTTATTAAGGTTCAGTAGGGGAACTTCCTCAGTTAAGCACTTTGTGTGAGTTCTCGTACCTCAAGCCAGTCGAATCGAGTTTATTCCTCAGCTGGAGGTATTAAGAGATAAATATATGTGACCCTATCTAGTGAACCCAGGCGCTTGACGGCAAATGAAAGTGAAATTGCAAACGCCGACTTGCTATTTGATTCTCCGATTATAAGGTTGATACCGTTGCTATGAAGTTTGTGGAAAATCAGTCGGATAATCAAATACTGAGTCAGCGTTTGCACTCTCGGAACCCTTCTCTCCATGATGTAATTTGCCCACAAGCTGCAGATTTTGCTAGATCGGGTCACTTATACCTTCAGGGCACTTGTACAGCAAGTAACGATGTCACCTCACAGCATCAATATCTCTGCTTCCATCCTGAGCTTGTGGTTCTGTCTCCGGGAGATTTGCATCTTCTCAGTGTGCTTGTGTGGGCTTCTTCAGGGTTCTGCAGGTTCTTTCATTCCATCTACCAAAAAACACTGCACTGTTGATTAGCGCTTCTGAATCACTCCTCAGTGTAAATGAGTGCATGAAGATGTGTGTGTGTGTGTGCGTGTGTGTGTGTGTGTGTGTGTGAGATGCACACCGATGGGCCAATGTCTTATTCAGGCTGCATCCCCGCCCCATGCACAACGTGCCCGAAACGACTCTAAACAAAACAAAGCGTTTAGTGAAACTGAATGAATATTCACATATAAATCAAGAACTTTATGGACTGTATGTAGTGTATAACCTTATAATGTGCTCATCACCCTCTAGTGGTTGGAGGACTCATTGTGCTCATTATCTCTATAATGTTTGTCAGCAACTTTATGCCAATAGTTATGAAGGTTTTTTTTTTTTTTTTGAGTTTTACCTGAGAAACACCTCATTACATTTCGGCCAAATTCTAAATCTAGGAATTTTGAGATGATTCAGCGAAATTTTGAGTTTTGTTGCTTTTTTCAGTTTGGCGGAGGTTTACACTCTCCGTCCTCTTATTTGACACTTTACAGACATTTAAGAATTAAAGTGTGATGTATTATGATTTAATGGCATAGTGTGACAAAAAAAACCCCAGCAAATCACAGTTCTTCAAATTCAGAGCCCTTCTTTACACTGATAATCACACACATTATTGCATGCATAACTCATGGTTGCTCTCATTTAGCTACCAGCCCTGTCAGATAAATCATCATCATCATCATCATCATCACTGTAATCATTACCATCATCATCATCACTGTAATCATTACAGTGATGATGATGATTACAGTGATGATGATGATGGTAATGACTGTAATCATTACCATCATCATTGTAATCATCATTATCACCATCATCATCATTATCACCATCATCATTATCATCATCATCATTGTAATCATCATTACCACCATCATCATCATCATCATTGTAATCATTATCACCATCATCATCATTATCACCATCATCATCATCATTATTGTAATCATCATTAACATCATCATTATCACCATCATCATCATCAATGTAATCATCATCATCTCCATCATCATCTTTGTAATATTAATCATCATCATCACCATCATCATCATTGTAATCATCATCACCATCATCATCACTGTAATAATAATCATCACCATCATCATCGTCATCATCATTGTAATCATCATCATTATCAACCTCATCACTATCATCATCATTGTAATATTAATCATCATCGTCACCATCATCATCATCATCGTCATCACCATCATCATCATTGTAATATTAATCATCATTGTCACCATCACCATCATCATTATCACCATCATCATCATCATCATTGTAATCATTATCATTACCATCATCATTATCATCGTTGTAATCATCACCATCATCATCATAATCATCACCATAATCATCATTTTAATAATAATCATCATCATCATTGTAATAATAATCATCATCATCATTGTAATAATAATCATCATCATCACCATCATCATCATCACCATCATCATCATCGTTGTAATCATCATCATCACCATCATCATCATTATCACCATCATCATCATCGTTGTAATCATCAGCATTATCACCATCATCATCGTCATTGTTGTAATCATCATCGTTGTAATCAATATCATCACCATCTTCATTGTAATAATCATCATCATCATCGTCATCACCATAATCTTCATTATCACCATCATCATCATTGTGATCATCATCATCATTATCTCCATCATCATCATCATCACCACCACCATCATCATCAACATCATCATTGTAATCCTCATCTTCACCATCATCATCATCGTAATAATCATTATTACCATCATCATCATTATCACCATCATCATCATCATAATAATTATCATCACCATCTTCATCATCATCATTGTAATCCTCATCATCACCATCATCATCATCGTAATAATCATTATTACCATCATCATCATTATCACCATCATCATCATAATAATTATCATCACCATCATCATCATCATCATCATTGTAATCATCACCATCATCATCATCACCCTCATCATTATCATCGTTGTCGTCATTGTAATCATCATCGTCATTGTAATCATCATCATCATCATCACTGTAATCATAATCATCATCATCATCATCATCATCACTGTCATTTCATTGTCATCATCATCATCATAATTATAATTATCAGCATCATCGTTATCGTTGTAATCATCATCATCAGCATTGTCCTTACACTTTTTATGTACTAAATCAGTGATTTTCAACCACTAGTGTGCCGCGAGAGATCATCAGGTGTGCCGTGGGAAATTATCCAATTACCATTGGCCATTGTCGAGTGTCTGTGCTGTAGTGACTGGCAGAGTAATGTA
>JBCNYH010000024.1:30109677-30122451 GCA_039654325.1 Tandanus tandanus
TTGTCGTGGGCCTGTTGTGTGTCTGTTGTGTGGTTTATGTGGCAGGGGGTTTGAGGGAATGGGATGTTGTGTTTTTTTTTTTTTTTTTTTTTTTTTGGATAGTGAAAAGAGTTTTCTGGATGTTCCACAACATTACAAGTACCAGCTATTAAAATGTACACGTGATGTTTAGTAATAAATTTAATTCATTCATTCATTCAATAATAATTTATAAATAACACACATTATACTGTGCAGTTATTCTGAAAATTTGCTTTGCGCTGTGCCACATCACATCACCCTGGTTTGGAGTATTTGTTGGATGGAATTTGTTTTCTCACCCATGGAGAGAAAACGTCGCATCTTCATGACAAGAGATCTGAATAGCGATTACATAGATCACAATCGTCAATTGAGGGATTTATGGGTCTGACCTGAATGATGTGGTCATTAGTGTCCAGAAGAGCATGATTTAAAGTGAGCATAAGTTTTCACCCCTTTCATCTTTTCCACAATTTATAATAAAACAACCTGAAACTGAAACATACCTAAAACTTAATTAAAGCAGTCGTGTCATTATTTTCACACATATTTGTTGCCAGAAAGTTGTCTTAATATGCCATGAATATCCAAAATACTTGCCTATATGTGATAAATAGCCTTCAGCTTGCTAATCAAATGAAGTGAGAGTTTTTGAGCTCGATATGGAGCAAAAAAAATGGAGTGCAGCATTGATTTTTTTGAAATCTTGATGGGTTGAACAGTTTTCAGAGCTTGAGATTACATTGCAGAACCTCTAAAAAACTTAATGTATGAACCCAATTCATGTTTAGTATCCTTCTTAAGCCAAATTACCCTGTACATCAAACAGACATGACACTGCTGCTTTAAGCTATCACAAATGTAAATTTTTTTTTGTGTGTGTGAATATTTAATATAATAAATTATATGAATTCCTTTAATTTCAGTATTTTGCTCCTTTGTGTAGATTTCTGACCTCTAATCCCAATTAAAGGGGAAGCAAGTAAAATAAATAAATGAATAAATAAACACACACCTCCCTTCAGTGCTCCTTCATAAGCTCCGCCTCACCAAAACCATGAGCGCAGGTTACCAAGGCTATGACACTAACAACCACACCCCCATCTCCTATTCATCCAATCAGCAACTGGGTGCTTTTGTGTTGTGCATGAGCAAAAATGCAGCCTATTGCTGTTTGGCTAGAGTAGTGTTGTGTGGCTCACTCTGAGCCATTTTGTTTGTTTTTTTTATCCGCAGAGTCAGGGCAATGCATGAACCCCAGGTTTTTTCAGCATGCACATACACAGAATAGATAGCTAGCACACCATAGAGAGATATTTGCTGAATTTTATGAAAAGGTCTATTAGATTAGATTCCATTTCAGCCCTATGAACATGTGGAAAAGTGTGGAAAAATACTTACACAAGCCACTCTAATTGCATAGTTCTTTTTTGTGGTGTTTTCCACAATACACCCCTCCTCGATTCTGGTCTGCAGAATCTCCATCCCTTCTTCATGACAAATGAATTTCGTAACAAAGCAAACATGAAAATAATGAAACATGGCACCAGTTCCTCTGATAAACATTACGTGATTGAATATGAGTGTGAACCACATTTCCAACATCCCTGTATCCTGATGGTCCTGCAAAGAGCTGCAGTATGCCACAGATGGAATACAGGTGTGTACAGGAAGTATAAGGTGTTCCTCCGCATAGCACATAACTGCGTCAGCGTGGAGACGGATGCAGGAAGGCACTGCACAGGGACATGGCACAGGAAATGATGTCAGTGCAGTAAGCGGGATGATGTGTGTTTTGAGTGAACTTTGTGTTTATTTGAGGCAGTGCAGAATGACTTTAAATTATAATTTAATGATAATTTAATATTTAGGTAAATTTTTAATATTAGTGCAGGAATACAGACACACAAGAGAAATGAAGGAGAACATGATCTTCTGGGTAGATGACAACTGTGTAGCTCTTCCTTGTCCTCTCTTGATAAAGACTTTGATGGAGAACGTTGTGTCTGTGACCTCGACAAGTGTCAGGATGTTTTGGCTGTGAGCTGCGCAAGTATAAATATTATTCAGGTCTGATTGGCAGATTTATTTCCTCTTGATATGTCTATTTACAAAGTGACTGCACCTTTCCTCAGCTTTTGCGCAGCACTTTTCCCACTTGGTTTCATCCTGTTTCCACACACCTGCATCTTCCTGATTCTGAAAAGGTATGATCATCCAAGTGTCATCTGTACATGGTAATTAATCCAGCTGTCAGCCAGGTGTGTGTGTGTGTGTGTGTGTGTGCAATCTGTCCATCTAGAATTTCAGGCTGTTTTTTATTTTTGTGGTCTAAAATGGCAAATTTTGTGCCAGATTTTCATTTATTCATTCATTCATTTTCGAAGCCGCTTATTCCTAATTAGGGTCACGGCGAGACTGGAGCCTATCTCAGCCGACTCTGGATGAAGGCGGGGTACACCCTGAACAGCTTGCCAGACCATTGCAGGCCAACACACACAACCATTCACACTCACACCTAGGGGCAATTTGGAATATCCAGTTAGTCTAACGCTCATGTTTTTGGACTGTGGAAGGAAACCGGATTACCCGTAGGAAACTCATGCAAGCATTCGGAGAACATGCAAACTCCACCAAACACCCTCACCAAGCATACGGCTTGAACCCAGGACCTTCTTGCTGTGAGATGGACGTACTATCCACTATGATCCAATGTGTTGCAATGTTTTAGGTGTTTGCAATAATATTGTGGGATTACTTTAAAAAAAAAAAAAAAAAAAAAACCAGCAACAATAATAGCAGAAATGTTTGCATCTTAATGTCTTCCAAAGCATAAACAAGGAAGTAATGTATAATAATGTATGGCTCACTGCTTGCGCAGAGCTGCTATGATTGGAGAGACATGCGATATAATTCAATTATTGGCCAAAATTGCTGAAAAGTGATAACTGTTTAAAAATTGCATGCATGAGTATTGGTTGAATTTGCGTGAATTGAGATGATTTCGACATTGTGAATTCCTAGAGGAACTGTATAGTGCAGTGATGGCGAGTATCGGAAGGAAGCACTGAGGCATTAAGGTGCATCGAACACTCGTAACGTGTCATTATGTTTTAAACATAGCTACAAAATGCTTTGTTTTTTTCTTTTTGTCAGTAAAGAGTAGGGTTTATTTTCTCTCTCTGGTTGATGAACAGGCAGAAGATAAATTGCTTGCCTTGTTTGGGTGTATTTTTTGTAATCTGACCTATAACCATGTGTATAAGTACGTAGTATATACTGTATGCCCAGGTCAGCCATTATGAATTATGGACAGGGAGACAAACTATTCCAATTTGCACCCATACCAACTTCCATCCAATTTCCATCCATACCAACTCCACATTTGGTCCTATTTAAAGGTCAACCATAGACCTTTGTATGCGTTCCCTCCTGGGCCTTGGGCTGGAATTATCTATACCCTTTGACCCAGACCTCAAGGCAGGCCTGTGTATATTAGAGGCTTGTACATATTATATACTATAAACCTCATTACACAATCCAGCAGGAAATGGTGATGTGTGTAGCACGTGTTCTAGCTGACAGGATAACACCGAGGTCAATTGTTTCAGTCCAGTGGGACCCCTGAAATAGTTGTCTCTTCATGTGGACAAAGAAGAGGTCATAAGGTGGGCCTGTTGTCGTGATTACCTGGTTCCAGAGGAAAGGCATTCTTGCCAGAGTTCTGGAAAAGCATTGTGTCCTGCCAAAGTACCATGATTAGCACCCAACCCATTCCTGTGTCGATGGTCAGGGCATGCTAGAGACTCCAGAAGCAAGATCTATTCTTAACTACTGGGCTATTTTTGACCCAAAAAGAAAGGATACATATTTACAGCAGAATCCAAGAAGTGTGTATCTTCAAGGGTGGAGTGGGGTTTTTCAGAAAGGGTGATGAAACAGATGAATAAGGTATAAATAGCTTGGAGTCGGGAGATATACGGACAAGGTTTACTTAAACACACCTTTAACCACAGGTCCAGCAGGAATGTTACAGTTTTGATTTTCCAGCATGTGCCATCCACACGCCA
The DNA here is from genome assembly GCA_039654325.1 of Tandanus tandanus. Taxonomy (NCBI): domain Eukaryota; kingdom Metazoa; phylum Chordata; class Actinopteri; order Siluriformes; family Plotosidae; genus Tandanus; species Tandanus tandanus. The sequence goes on from JBCNYH010000024.1 coordinate 30,113,769, forward strand.
GCACTGCCAAAACAAGCATACTAGTCACTTTTTGGAGTATTGGTTTATCTTGGCCATTAGCTGCATAACAGAAGCTTATAATTATCCACAAAATGAGCTCCACTCCACAATTGTTGGACAAATAATACATGGAAAATATCCAGGTTTTGCAACGTTTGGCTGGTGGCGCATATGGAGTGACGCCTAAGACCTTGGGCTGCTCTGTAGGGGGAAGCAGTTTCAGTGACGCACTTGCAGGAGTTGCAAACCGGTCCAAGCTTTATTGACAAAAAATAAAATAAAAAGGCGGAACATATTACATAATTAATTACATTCTAAACGCACTCTTTGTTGTTGTTGTTGTTATTTTAATGAAATCGGGGTAGCTTATAAAATTTTCCCACTCATGTGTTTGCTTTTTCGTATGACTCAGCATTATCTGTCCCGTGAGGTTTTCTTTACATATACCCAGACATTATTTTTGGCTTTTTTTCAACCTCTTCCTCCTCCTTCTTCTATGCTGGCTGGAATTGGACCAGGAAGGCCGAGGAAGCCTGGCATTCTCCTGCAATCTGCAGCCAGCTTAGGGCAGCTGGGATCTGGATATGCTCCCTGCAGTTCTGGGGCTCTCTGGCAGTCCCCTCCTTCTCCTTCACTTGTTTTCTTCTTTCAACTGTCTGCCAGATTCACAGCACAATACAATGCTGCTGAACACCCACAAAGAGCCCCAACCCATATACACACTCATAACAAAAAACTCATGTGCTTACAACAAGCATGCATTTCCACCAAATGCAATTCAATAGCAGCAGCAACAAACTTCTCAGTTTCTCCACCAAGTTTGGTGTGACTCTCGAGATGAACTGGTGGTGTTAGGTTGACTCGCAGCAACCTGCAGTGCAGCCTCAGGGCATGAGACTTGGTGCTAAAGTAGAGGAAGTAGCCTAGCCTCAGCTTCTGTCATCCATCTCTACAGAAACAAAAAACATACAGCAAGACACTGGCAAACCCTGCAGCTGCAAATATAGTCTTTCTCCAAACATACTACCACATCACTGCCCTTGTTCATGTTTTCTCAGCTGGATTCTATAGAGACAAAGGACTTTTTATACACTCAGAAGTGTCACGTGAGATTCTATGTTTTAAAAGTTTCGGCCATGGACAGGTAGTGCATCGAGTGAACCATCTAGCCACCCCAAACAGACCTCCCATCATCGGCCCAATAGGCAAGTCTGGTCTTCACAGGAGCCAGGAGAAAAAGGAAATTCCTTTCTAATGGTCCGTGCAAGCTAAGATTCACAATTTGTTATTGTTTGAACCCTGGCAGTTCTTTCTGTATTACATCAGCATTGTGACTTTAAGAAAAACCCATCCATCACAGTCTGGGGTTTTAGGATTTGACTTTTTCTTTTCTTTGCTGAGAAACACAGTCTGACCATCTTGCTAAACCTTTCATGCTTGACAACAAGGTTTGGTAGCACTACACCACACCAACATCTATACACATAAGCATACACATACATGTGCACTCTTTACTAAAGACATGATTTAGAGTCTGTGCTGGTAAAGACGTGTTCGATGTTGTTTCTAAGACTTGGACCTTGTTCAGGTAAATAATTGCCTTTATTATCCCCCGTCATTGCCAGTTATGGTGACAAGCTGTTTGCGAAGGCCCCGGTCCGTCTGATGCACCCCACGCCATCAGTGGCAGCATCAAATTCCCAACAGGATCCATTTGTGCCAGGGCAGAGATGCCAACTCTGTGCCCAGATAGTGATGAGCCCAGGCCAGGGGCCGAGCATCTGTCGCATGGACACGCCTCGTTTCTCGCCTCCGTTGAAATAAAACCGGTTCAAAGAGCACATTCCTTTCTTCACGGCTGAAAGCACTTGTGGTGTGAAAGCTGTTAGATTGTTTCATTTTATGGCTCTCTTTTATCTGATGAGAGTGTTTGCATATGACATGCTGTGTTGTGGACCGGGGTTCGACACTAGTTTAAAGTTGTTGTCAACAACTTCAACAAGGCTGTGTTTAGTCCATGTGCAGAATTGCTGATAAACTCCACTACTACACTGACTACACTGGCTAGCGCTCCATTGATTACTGACCTGAAATGTTTTGAGAGGGATATTTTTATATCAGGATTTCTGATATAATGGCAGCTGGGTGGAGTAGTGGTTAGCACATCCGCCTCGCAACAAGCACGTACTGGGTTCAAGCCCTGTGCCCAACGAGTACTCCTTGTGCTTGGGTGGGTTTGCTCCAGGTGCTCCAGTACCCCGCCTTTGCCTGGAATCAGCTGGGATACGCTCCAGCCTCCCCGCAAGAGTTTTATTTCTCCTATACCAGTACAATTTGCCAATTTATTGCAATTTTATTTATTTATCAAACATTTTATCTGCTTATTGTTGTATTTATAGTTGTGGGACGTCTGTGCAGCTGTGAATTTGTCACCCAATGACACTGAGCATTAAAAACATTTTGAACACTGACACTTAAAATGAATAACATTGATGTTCTTATTACAGTAGCATCTTCCAAGAAGTTGGATGTATTAGGAAGAAAATAAACAATCAACTCTCAAAGTTAATGTGTTGGAAGCAGGTAAAATGTGCAAGTGTATGTATCTGAGTGACCTTGACAAGGGTCACGTTGTGATACTAAAAGACTAGGTCTATTATAGGTATAAATACCTATCAAAGGTGGTCCAGGGAAGGACAATCAGTGAACTAGTGAGAGTGTCATGGGTGCCCAAGGCTCACTGATGAGCATGGGAAGACAAGCGAAGGCTAGTGTGTCTGGTCTAATCTCACCGTAGAGCTACTGTAGCACAAACTGCTGCAACTGAACATTGCGTCAGAACACAGTGCATTGCAGCTTGCTGTCTAGACACAGACCAGTCAGGTGGTGTTAATGTTATAGCTGATGGGTGTATACAGCATTTTAAATATTTAAATGAGTGCAGTGATTTATATTACATCCTGAAGTATTGTCAGAGCTGCTGTTTTAGATAAAGAACACCTCCTGACCAATCAGATACAAGCAATTATACCACAGTTCTAAGTTATGTTATGTACATAATAATATTAGTAACTGATTGTAGTTCCATAACTAATTCTGCTATTCATACATGGTTGAAGGATTGTAGACTCAAAGCCATGACCATTTGCCCATTTGTTCTAGCCCTCAGTGGGGAAATAGGGATCCCTTCTGTCAGAGGTTATCATACACAGGGCCAGCATCTCGAAACACAAATATGCTATGTGTGCAAAGGACAGGATGTTGAACATTACCAGGGAACTCACTGTTCTATTTAGAACACATGGAATCGTTTCATCTTAGATCAGCATATTTTTTTCCTTTTTGTTAAAGTGCCTGCTGGAGGGCCTCTTGGACAGCCGCTTCGATGTGGAATGTAACCTAATAGCGCTTCTCCACCGAACAGCGTGGCTAGCCATGGTTATCCTTATCCTAGCTGTGTGTGTGCGCGCATGTGTGTGTCCCTACACATAATTCTATCTGTGACAGTAGGAGGAGTTTCTCTGGAGGTTATTAGGTAGTTAATGATAGGTGTATATATATTAAAACCACCACTCAGAATTAAAAAAATAAACTTGATTTTGAAATAAAACCATACATCTCTTGAATCCGAGCGTGATTTTACATCTAGCTAGCTAGTTTTACCCTAATGTAACACAGACCTGAGACACTTTCCTGCATAGTCTTAGATCAGTGAAGACATGATTTCAGATCGGAAACCATGCGACTTATTCTCAATTTACATGCCCATAAATATGCCATGTAACCTGCAGTGGAGTGTTAGCTATGCAGCAAGAAAAACAGTAAACACAGCAATAATAATATTCAGTGGAAGGATGGGGAAATTAGTGATTTACTTGATAATTGGGATTCAGTTCAAGCAAAACTAGAAAGAACCCACTTTCAAAATGCACATGCAGGAGGCTTTAAGTACAGGTAAGATGTCACCTTATGATTATAAATGTGTGTTCAAGAGCAGTCTTATAATGTGAACATAGCCAATATTGCCACACAAACTCAAAACCCCTCAAACACACCTTTAATCTTTGGTGATAATACATTACACTACAATACAATACACTAATTACAATACAATACACAAAAAGCTGTGCGTCTTTAACTGAGCTGCAGATATCATTCTGCACTATGTCTAAAGGATACTAGGTAGGGCTTTATATTATATCCTACATTAAAAGTAAAAGTAAATAGGAATGATTTTTGGTGGCCATTTGTTTTTGTTTTTTTTGTAAAAGATGCCAATAAAGCCAGAATTACAGTATTTATTATGATGTCTATGTGATAGTTTAAATGATCAATAGCTGCTGCCCCACCATCACAATGGGGCGAGTCAGGGCTGTCTCAAGGCTACCTGAGGCTTTGAGCCTGGGACTTTAAACTTTTAGCCAAAAACCAGTTTGCTATCATTTGCATATAGCCAGATGTTTCCATGCCCATAACATGCTGTATTGCTGTTAATGCCACCCACCCCATCGAAGACCACACAGCACTATTGAAGCGAGAGCATCAACATTTTGAGTGAATGTAAACTGATTTCTTTAATCTATTTTTATTTAGATGAGCTAGCAGGTAACTAAATAAAAAACAATTTAAACCATTTAATACTGCTACATATATCTTTATTTAAATGAATAATATATCATGATTAGCTTAACAGTTAGTTTGGGACAGCTAGCTTGGCTGACTAGCACTTAGCATAGTTTCTGAACTAGTTTTCTTCTAAATGCATATTCTGACACAAATGACAAAGATCACATGGAGATACCGTAAATGTTTACATTAGAGTGTCTAATGAACTAAAAGAGTTATACCTCATCTTCCACCTTGACACCATCTTACGCCTTGGTTGTCCTCATCTGACCCATGGGCAAATGCAGGGCCAAAATCCTCAGGCCTCTATCCTCGAAGTAGCCACGATAAGGCACGATCAAGCCCCGCAAATGGTAATGGTCTTGGCTTGCACCATTTTTTAGTCCCGCCAATGTGTTCCTGATTGGATTAGATGGTACCTGGTTAAGAGGTGTACCTGAAGCTGGCATGGGTATTTAGATATAGCATGTCTTACTTGGCAGTGGAAATGGCGACAAGATGAAGATGATCCTTGCAGTATTGCTTGATGAAAAACCTATATAGGAGGTATTCAGGAAAGGAGAGAGTAGGAGAGATGTGGAGGAAGACGAAGGGGGAAAAGGAACAGGAAGTCCTCTCAGGAGGCTCATCAGTCTGGTTTTCTCTTCTTCTGTCTGCATTCTTTACCAGAAACTTCTTTTGCACAATTTTTGCTCTTGGCCAAACAAGCGTGGGAACTGACCCGGGCCATCCAGAGGAGCCTCGTCTGCAGCCTGTAATGATGGAACCTCAATGACATCATACGCTTTATGGAGAAGGGCTCTGGTAACTGTGCCGTGCGCTTCATCCAAATACCAGTGGCTAGGCGGAACACACACGCTGAGCTCGGCAATGGAAGTCAGATGCGCCGGGCTTTCTTTCTTTCTTCCTCTTTCTTTTTCTCCCCCACTTTATTCTCCTCGGAGCATGAACGCGATCGAGTTAGGAAGGCTGAGGGGCCTCCACGAAGGCTGCCTCGACTGTAAATGTCAAAAAAAATGAATGCAGGCCTTCGTAACAAAGTAGAATCTGATATAATTCACCCCAGGCTAGCACGTTTGAACTGCACCTACTTCACTATGCTTGTCAGAGCCTTTAAAGTAAAATGCACGGCTCATGCGCCAGGGTCGGAGTTTATGATCTGACATCATCCATGATGAAAACTGCTTTTGTGTGTGAGACGTATACATATTTTGAGACATATATTTAGAAGCAAATCGTTTTGTTTTGTTTTGTTTTATTTGTTTTATGTATTTAAATCACACCCCTCATAAATGCACACAACATTTTTAATATATACAACTTTGGATGGGTCTAGATTTAACTTAACATTACAGAGCAGATGTCAAGCTCATCTGTACAGTGCTTTTCCTCACTCTAGCATAATACAAATTATTATTAAACAAGCAGAAAAATATATTATACAATTATACAAATAACTTTCTGTTAGCTGTCAGTGTTTATCCATTGTGCTGTAGAATTCTCAATTCTAATTGGTTGGAAACTGTCGATTGATAGTCAGTAGCAGCTCTGCTAATCACAGTCTAGTACAGCTACATATCACAGCTGTATAACTGCTTTTTCAGTGTTGAATTCTGTTTGATTCATGCTTGGAGTTTGCTTACATTAGTTTCATTTGCTGCTGTTAAATATTTATTTATGACTGCCCATCACAGATGTAGGGTCTTCCTTGGTTTTACTGATACTCTCTTTATCCTCTGTCCACTTCCAATCTGGTGGTTTCAGCAGGATAACTCCAAAAATAAGTCACATATGACCACAAAATGTTCAGAATCTACTCAAAATTCAGATCATCAGATTCCTGGCTTCATCCGAAATAAAAATATAGATATATTTTTGGTCAGTGTATCCAACTATGTATTTGTATAGCGTAGCCGACTACTGGCAGAGACCCAGCACATGGCTTTTGCAGCGTATGTGCAATAGCACTCACATAGTCCACCATTCAGGTAGGTGTACTCTCATGACTTTGCAGTGGTCAAAATTACAACCATCACACCATCTGAATTGAGCTGTGAAAAGATGCAAGTTAACTTGTTTAACTTCCAACACGACAAAACTTGATTGCTGATCCCAAGGTCGGGGGTTCAAGCCCCACTGTTAACGGGTTGTCACTGCTGTCCCCCAGTGCAGCTAACTGGGTTATCAAATGCCCTTTCTCCAGTTATTAAATTGGATTTGCCCAGATCTGTTCTGATACAAAAGTACCTTAATGTGTTGACAATTTAAGCTGTATATGTACAAAGACAGAAAATTAATACATTTTGGCGTTTCGAGCATATGAAGTTTTGTCCCCAATAACTTTGTCAACTCTGTTATGTCAACTCTGTTAAAATCCTGTATTAATATTGCTGTAATTTATGATTCAAAAAAACTGGAGCTTCAAAACTTTCCCGAAATATACTCTGTAAATATATTTGTAGATATTTTGCAAGTATTTCTGTGAAAATTATTCCTTGGGAAGGTGCAATTAGAAATTCTACACTTTCATGAGAATGACCCGTATATGGTAACACGCAGAAAGAATTTAAAACCAAATACCAGATATAAAAAAGCATGAGATGTTTGAATATCTGTATTGTTGGTGACTGTCTGGTAAACAAAAATAATGTCTATTTGAAGGTTACGTCTACAAAGAATTTTTGTAGCTATCATGATTACCAGTGATAAGAACAAAATAAAAACAGAATTTCATCATCTAAACAATTGTTCAAATATATTTAATGTTTTTGTAAAAATGTTAAAATCCTTAATAATTCAGAGCAAATATTTAACTGAAACTTACTTTATCTATATATATATATATATATATATATAGGTGAGATATAGTCCCATCACTGTAGCAACCACAGAAAAACAGTAAACCTTAAGAATTTGCATTAGTAAAAGATAAAAAATAATAATTAATTTTACTATTTTCATTATTTATTTACATCATAAGTTCTAGTGATCTATGCCTGTCTGAGGTGGTGACATTTTTAGGCAGCACAAAAAAAGACAAATTAAACACGTTAAACATGTCATTTGGCTTTAGGAAATTTTACGAGTTTTCAAATGAAAAAACAGACAGCTTTGCAGAAGAGCAGGTTCATATTAAGAGAGAGGGAAAGGGCAATAATATTTTTTCTGTAAGTTATTGGAAGTTTTACTATGCCAAGTTCACTTTAGAGTTTGTGCTCATAAATGACCAGAGACAGCCAAATGGTTGATGTTGGAATACATCACCACTGACACAGACCTTAATGGCTTGTATACCTCCGCGTCGTAACATACATGCCATGCTCTCACTATAGCATGCTCTCACTATAGCATGGCACAAAAATAAATCTGAAATAAATACCAAATTGTATGCATAAAGCTTCATTTGATATGTAAGAATTAATTAGAGAATTGAGAAATGCATGGACTGTAAATGAACCATTTAGGTTTCATTAAGTTAAAGGGATAAACTTATAGCCTACATGTGGCCTTTAATGCTTAGTCCTAATGTAGTAGGTGAGGCCTTAGTGTGTATCAGTCACAATATAAAAGGTGTGGCCTCTGTAGCTTAGTGCCAGTAAAGTAGGTATGGCCTCTATGAATGTCAGTCTCATTGAAGGAGGCGTGGCTTCTGTGGATGTCGGTTCCTATTAAGATATGGCCTCTGTGGAGGTTGATCTCAATGAAGGTGTAGTCTCCAAGCCTACAGTTTACTGTGAGGAAAGCTTGGCTTTTGTGCCTTTTAGTCCAAGTGAAGTAGGCGTGGCCTCTGTGCATGTCAAACCCAGTGAAGGTGTTGCCACTTTGCCTTAGTCCCAGTGAAGGAGGTGGGGCTTCTGTGGATGTCAGTCTTTGTGAAGGAGGCGTGTTTCTGCTCATTAAGGACTGATCATCTTTAGTGAAGGTGTGACCTCTGTGGATATCAGTCTCAATGAAAGAGGTGTGGCTTGTGACTCCTAAATTTGTGTGCGTGTGTGTGTGTGTGTGTGTGTGTGTGTGTGTGTGTGTGTGTGTGTGTGTGTGTGTGTGTGTGTGTGTG
>JBCNYH010000024.1:30163180-30175562 GCA_039654325.1 Tandanus tandanus
ACACGTCCTCTTACATACACCCCTCCCACCATGCCCTGCAGGGGACGGCCCCGGCAGACCAGAGGACAACGAGCCCCCGAGACACGGCAGACCAGGCATCCCCCAGGGCCAGCAGCCCCCCATCAGCGCAGCCAACCCGGGTCCCAGCTCAAACAACTTCTGCCAAACAACCACAAAATTTTACCTGATTTTAAAAAATGTCAGTAAGTCACGTGAGTCGATTCAATTAACCTGACTCTTTTGAGTCAACATTTTTGAGTGGAATGAAAATGAACCATTTATTATGCATTTATCATTATTTATTTATCATCGCTGAATCTAACTTTAAATAACCCATCCCTAGCGTTCACTCCATCTCTCTTCTGTTTTTTTTTTTTTTCCTGAGCTGGCCTGGTTTCTGGAGCAAAGTTATTTATGGCGGGTATTTTTCCTCATTTAGATTTCCGTGTATCCTGTCCTGAGCGCTTTATTCACATGGGTATAATGGCAAACCGCGTCTGTTCCTGTGCCAACAGAGGTGTCAAAGAGTGCCAGCGGAAATAACGCCTACGCTTCAGCTGATAAGAGTGAGCGGCGCCCTCACCTTTATCACACTGACCTGATATCACAGCCCGGCCCTTGTGAGTCTCTGTGGCTATCTGTAGATACTAGATTGGGGTTGAGAGAGCTCACAGCTCACATGAGAAACACCTATTAATAGCAGAAAGTAAAAAGCCAGTTTGAAGATTGTTTATGAGATAAGGAGTTTGGTAAGAGCAACTAAGACAGATTTATAATTGTCACTAATAAATAACAATCGTAAATATGATGATGATTATTATTAATATTATTATTATTACTACTACTACTATTGTTATTGTAAGTGGATCTGGGATTTATCATCAATATATTTCCCTTTAAAGCACAGTTAGATCGAGTACAATAATGAAATTATTCATAGCCAGTTTTCACCATCCAGTCAGGTCTCAACTACACTTTAGATACCAACCAGGCAGTATGACTCTAGAACGTGCTACTTTCTCGACTTCTTTGGTGATTCAGCTCTGGCTTTTAGGGCAAAATGGCCTGTCCAGAACCTGTTTCGCCACAACAGTGTCCCTGTGCACAAAGCGAGCTCCACAGCTGTGAAGACACCCAACTAAACACCTTTGATAAAAACTGGAACACTGACTGCACCCCGGCTTCACTACAGTTAAGACATGGCCACGATTAGTTAGCATCACTGTGATGGGGCTAGAGAATGTATTTATTGCCAATTTTTGCTTTGGCCCTTGGATAGAACAGCCAAATGGGACTCTCATGTGACTCTCCTGTGGCGTTAATGTTCGGCAAATAATTCAGTTCATTGTTGCTAAGGAAAAAATGAAAATCAGAGACCAATCAGAGATTCAACGCAAGAAGGCTGATCTCTGAGCTTAACACAGAAATGCCCTCACCAAGACCAGGACCCAAACCCAGGACCATCTTTCTGTGAGGTAGACATGCTAACATTAAAACAGCTTCAGGTGTAGATATATTATTCATACAGATGTGTCTATTAAGGATTTTATCACTTGGACATGTACTGGGATTTCCCAACAGATTACACATGGTTTAGTGGTCTTTTTCAAGTGTATCCATGCCTACATACTTTATAGAAGATAGCATTTCATATATCAGCATCATCTTGAATTAGACCCTCTAGACGGAAAGATGGCTGAGACAAGAAAAGTGATGAGGAAAATAATTTGTTGTTAAAACTTATGGAGATGGCAGTGGTTAAAATTGTACTACAAGTGATGGCTTAGCGGTTAAGACTCTGGGTTACTGATCCAGAGGTTGGGGGTTAAAGTCCCAGTACCATGAAGCAGCCACTGATGGGCCCTTGAGCAAGGCCCTTGACCCTCAACTGCTCAGTTGTATAAAAAAAATGATAAATGTAATTTGCTTTGGATAAGGGTGTCTGCCAAATGCTGTAAATGTACTGCAGCCAGCCAGCAGGTTGAGACCTGTAGTGGATTCACTCTTTAAGGGGGCGAATACTCACCAGAGGCGAATACCGGGTGAATTAAATTTGCTAAAAAAAAAAGGTTTTTAAAAACTTTTTGGTGAAATTTTACTGCAGCGAATAATTCTTTATTGTCCAACTGTTCTCTACCTACTCTGCAAAGTTCTCCAATATCTGGTGAATAAACTGTTATGATGTATTCGCTGGGTCTGATTTTTGTCGCCAAGAAGTGGGTCAATTCTAGAATTCCCGAAAGCCTCTCCAAACTGTCCTCAAACACTCCCAAACTATTTTTGAACATCGCTAACTTGTTGCTAACTGTTCCTCACACGTTTGGCATATTTTTGGTGAATAGAGGAGACATTGCCTGAATGTCGGGTACGGAGTCAGCAACCTTGAAGAATAGTTTGGGAGTGTTAGGGGACTGTTTGGAGAGGGGGGTTTTTCACCCAACATTTTTCGCAGTTCTCTTTTGAACATGTTCAAAATTATTATTTTTTGGTCAGCAAACCATGGGAAACGTTCAGAGAACATGGTGAATACATGAGAATAGTAGTAGAGACTTTTGAGCAATTTTTGTCACTTCACAACATTTGGCAACGTTTGCAATTTGGTGCGATACCCCCTTTAGATATGATGCACTGTCCATTTTTTCTACAGTCAGTCTATCGAACCAAGGATAATATGCTGGGTTAAACCTTCATTCATTCATTTAAATTCAACCTCCAGGAAAGTTCTGGAAGAGTCCAAAGTTTTCCAAAAAAGATCCAGTGTGTTAAAATTGTACAGTATTTTTTCTTCTGCTTCCTATTATTGTTATTATTATTATTATTATTATTATTATTATTATTATTAACAATAATAATAATAATAATAATAATATTTCATGAACATTCTGTTGATGGTTTATATTGCTTCAACCATGTGTGATGAAATGAGTTGCATTCACTTTATAAACTACAGAAGCAGCTTCACTGGTGCACTTTGGCATGAATGTGAATCATGTGAGAGCAAACACACATATCTTATGAATTAGGAAATGCATTCCTAAAAAAATCAGCTGAGGAGAGCTAAGACATACCAGAAATATTTCAGTCCGGTGCCTCCCATTTGTTTTTAACATTGATCTTGTATTTGCATTGTAGGATAAATTAATCTACAAAAGCATTTATTGCATTTTACCAGAATATATTAATGCAGTGTACACACTGTGTAGTTGACATCTGTACAAGTAAAGGTTAATTGCTAAAACACACACAGCTTTGGCCAGTTTACAGTAGCCAGGTGACCTATTGCACATGTCTTTGGACTGTGGGAGGAAACCAGACAACCCAGAGGGCTATCCCAGGGAGAACGTGCAAATTCCACACAGAAACGCCTTGGCAGAGATTTGAACCTAGAACATTCTTGCGGTGAGGTGACAGTGCTAACTGCTGAACCACTGTAATTATTATTATCATTATAATTATTGCTATGGTGAGTGCGCTTACAGTCATGTTTGATAGGAGAAAAAATTATAACGATCTCTGATATAAACGAAATGCTCATGTTTTTCCACCAACGTTCAACATCATATTCATGCTCTTAAGAAGTACTGGACATTCCCAGAATGCAATGTATCTTTAACCTATTGAGACCCCACTGTCCTTATGTGACGACATCATATTTTCTCCCAATTACACTGTATGTTTGTCCTTGTAAGTTTCTCATCCCATTTGGGTATTACCCTTTTGCCACATTTCTTCTTGTTTGAAAGTGTTGATAAAGTTCAATGGTTAGGCAGTAAGTATCAGACGCGTTGCAGAGAAGTGAAAAGACAAACAACATTAACCTTTGGATCTTAGGAGGATATTGCATGGTTACAGCTGAGACTCAACCTGGTTAGCTAGCGATTTGCAAAAGAATATGATGCTATTAGCATGAAACTTGAAACTTTAGAAACAGATCTGTTTGAACAGGTGAGGAGATAATAGAACCGGACAGACTGAAAGACCAAAGTGCTGCTGCATCGCTGTTTTTTTGATAAAGGACATGGTTCTATTTGCATCACTATCAGGAGGTAGTCGGACGGCATTGTGGGTAATGTTTGAAGGAAACCTAAAACCAAGAATGAAAATGGGAAGATATGTCAATGATTGTACTTGTTAAAAAAAATTTAAAAATCATTAGTCATCATCACTAGTTTTTCCTACTAGGGTCACCGAGACGCATGAACCTACCTCAGTCGACTCTGGGCAAAGGCAGGGTTACATCCTGAAAAGCTCGCCAGGCCATTGCAGCGCCAACACACATACAACCCTTCATACTCTCACACCTAGGGGTGATTTAGAACAGCCAATTAGTTACATTGTGCATGATTCTGAACTGTGGGATGAAACCAGAGCACCCAGACGAAACCCATGCAAGCACTGGGAGAACATGCAAACTCCACACAGCCTGCTTGCTGTGAGGCGGATGTGCTAACCACTGCGATACCGTGCTGCCCTATTAATAACAATAATAATAATCATAATAATAATAATTATTATTATTATTGTTATTATTATTATTAGTAGTAGTAGTATTATTAACCACCTTGATTTGCAAATATATTTTTATGGCATGTTTTTGGATATCGTTTCTTTGTTTTTTTTGCAGTTATGATTCTGTTATAAATCCTCTCTCTGTGTCTTTGCTCTTCTTTTGCTTCCTATCACACTTACACACTCGGTTTTGTCACTCCCTTCCTCTGTATTTTATCTCTCTCTCTCTCTCTCTCTCTCTCTCTCTCTCTCTCTCACACACACACACACACACACACACACACACACACACACACACACAGAGTCTGCGTGAGTCTTAGAAAGAGGAAGTGTAGTCGCTGCTGCACTTGATCAGGCACCTCCGTGCATCATGAACCCGTAGAGGGCGCAAACACACACATCCATGAGCACTTCCTTACACACTGCTGCCCACAGCATGGGTGTGTAGGGCGTGTTGGCGTCTGAGGGAAGGGGTTTGCGTGGGAAGGGGTGTGTGTATGTGTGTGTGTGTGTGTGTGTGTGTGAAAGAGAGAGGAAAAGAAAGAGAAAAAAAGAAAAATTATGAGGTAACACAGAGACTCTTGAACTCACATTTTATTTACTTAGTCAGTAGGATGAAGAGAATGACAGTTTAATTTGTTTTAATTCTTCTTAGTGGTTTATTTAGGATACGGTAAAACACAAGGCAACAGAAACCACCATCAACATCAAAATGAAAAACCCCACCAAACTCCACCAAACCCCACCCTGAAAACAGAAAAAAAGAAAAGAAAAAACACTTTATTTTAAGGTTCAGCAACTATGCAATGTATTTATAAGCAAGTATTTCATGTATCATTTATGTAAAAATATACTGTATGGTAACTGTTAATATGAATGCACAGAATAAAACAAATTTATTAATGCTTTAGTTAGAATTATTCAATTAAATAATTGTATTTAATATTTCTCAATAACTTGCTTTTCTTGCTATTTTTGTTGTCAACTAATTAAATATTTTAAATAAATGCATAAATTAAAATTAAAATAACTAAATAGATAAACAAACAAAGAGAGAAATAAATACTAAATAAATAATAAATAAGTGGCAACACCTAACACTCTCAGATCATGTTGTTGCTGTCACTCCTGCTGGTATTATTGTTGTTCAATAATTAAATTGTGTTGTTTTTATTACAAATAAATGCAATAAAATGTCTTTAATTGTTTATGGCTAAAATAGTTTATGAATAATTAATTAATAAGGATTAAATACATCAGTTAAAAGCAACATATAAAGGGCAGGAAAACATTTTTAATAATTACCTAATCATTAATTAATAATGATAATAATAATAATAAGAAGAAGAAGAAGAAAAAGAAGAAGAGTAATTATTATTATTATTATTATTATTATTATTATTATTATTATTATCATTATTATTATTATTATTTAATTAACAAGTTACTTTCACTTTTCCCGCCCTTCACCTTGACATCTATGTTGTATCTTTTTTTTGTATGATTTTTCACCAAAGATCAAAACGCTTCACTCTTTGACCTGAGAGAGAGATAAAGTTGGTCTTTGTTGAAATGTGGAAATAGTTTAATGTTTAACGGTTGTATAGTAATTACACTTATATGTGCATATGATTGTTGTTATTTATTTTTAAACATAATAAAATGAGTGTGTCCATTAGACTCCTTTTAAACTTGATTCTTTTTAATGAATCAAACTGGTTCAAAATCAAACTTTGATGGTAAATCAGTGTGTGTTTGGTCGACCTGAAAACTGCTGAAAAACATGAGTTGGTTTGATAAAGCGCTGTGATGTTAGGTGAACTGCTTATTCTCCTAAGGGTCCCTATCTCAGCCGACTCTGGGCAAAGGCGAGGTACACCCTGAGCAGCTCACCAGACCATCACAGGGCCAACACACACACACACACGACCACTCACACCTAGGGGCAATTTGGAACAGCCAATTAGCCTAATGTGCTAGTCTTTGGACTGTGGAAGGAACCCTGAGGAAACCCATGCAAGCACAGGGAAAAAATGCAAACTCCACACAGAAACACCCTCACCAAACAAAGTGCTCGAACCCAGGACCTTCTTGCTGTGAGGCAGACTTGCTAAACACTATGCCACTGTACCACCCTGAGAGTGTTTTAATGCAGCTAAATTAATGCAGTGTAGCAGCGAACAACAAATATTAATATTTATAAATGTAATTCAATTAAACAAACTAAAAAGTTTAATGTGGGAAAGTTTGCATTTGGTAAAGATGCACAGCAAGCTGTTATTGTTACTCTTATTGTTTCATTGTTGATATTTTTTTGGTGGTGGTGTTACAATAGTTGTGGTGATGTGGTTGCTGCTTTAATATTTGTTTATTTTGGAGTTAGCATTATTATTATTGATAGTGGTGATAATGGTGTTGTGTGTTGCTGCTATTACTGTTACTTACTATGCTACTTCTGCTATTATTGTTGTGTGTTTTGTTATTTCTTTAATTATTGTTGTTGTTGCAGGTATGATTGTTTTTTGTTTTGTTGTTGTTGGTGGTTGTTTCTGTTATTTCTGGTGTTGTTATTGGTGTTATTGTGGTGGTTGTTAGTTGCTATTATTGTTTTTGGTTGTATTGCTGCTGCTGCTGCTGCTATTGTTTTTGCTGTTATTCTTGTCTGTTCCTTTGTTGGTTATTGGTACTATACTTGTGTTGTTGTTGTTGTTGTTGTTGTGGTTGCTGCTTTTATTATTGTTTGTTTTATCATTATTGTTGCTGTTGGTGGTAAATGGTTTTTACAGTTATTGTTCTGGATGCTGTAGTTGTAATTTGTTTCGCTATTGCTATTGTTGTTATTGTTAGTGGTGGTTTGTTCTTGCTATTACTGTTGTTTCTGTGGTTATTGTTATTATTATTATTATTAGTAGTAGTAGTAGTAGTAGTAGTAGTATTATCATTATTACTATTATTGTTATTATTATTATTATTATTATTATTATTACAAATTTAAAGCCCCGTATCTTACAGAACTTATTAACAACTCAACAACAACAAAACCACACAATGTAACCTCAGATTATTATTTTTTTAATTCAAAGAATGTAGTTTAGTTATGCATTTCTAAATATACCCAACCCTTTATGAAATTGACAGAGCTTATGAAATATTAAAAATGATCAAGTCCAAAAATGTGTCTGCATTCATCCTGACCTCAGTGTAAATATGCTGGCGTTGGCAGGAGAAGAGGCTGGAGTATGAGTGTGAAACCGCAGCGCTGGAGGAGCCGAGTGCCCAACACGCCTTTGCTTCTGATACACCTGAGTCCGCTCAGGCACGCTTGCTTTGTGTAAAGACGGTTGCTTTTTGTATTTGAATAACACACAATGACCAGGACTTTCACTGAAACTCAAAGAGAAACCTCCATAGAGAAATCCAGAGCAGCTGACAGAAATGAAAGGCCAGTGACAAGCACTGAAAAGAAAACTAATAAACATCACTTCCCATTAAATTCTGCAACTTCCTCTGGTATCATAGCCATCAATGTGTGTGTGTGTGTGTGTGTGTGTGTGTGTTATTGTTCTGATGACTTATGTTAAACAGATAATCGACTGAGCTGGGTGTTCTGATTGCTCGGTGGTTTTAGATGTTTTCAGATGCTGATGTTTGCAGCTCATGCTTGTTTTTGTCTAAGTTTGTTCATATCAAACACCAACTATAAATAATCACGCTCTGCTTATGGATGGAGTTTCGGAGAACACATTTATCAGTGTTGTGGTTGTGTTCTGGTGCTTTGTAGCTTAGTGCCACTGTTCTGGGGATAATAAAGCATACTATAGCTAAGATTTTGTTGATGCCTCTGCATTGGTGCAATAAATTCTCAGGTATAATGTGTGCAGTTTTATAAGGAAACGAGCTATAGGTTTAACTGAGTGACTTGGAGAATCAGTCATGGTCCTTTCGGACACTTTGACTGGTGTATCTGCAACTTATTTTTGCAGAAATATGTACATCATTTGCTGCTTTCTTTACTAAAATACAAACATTTCCTGTAACATAAGATCTACAATTTTTTTGTACTTGATTCGACCTGTTACCTAATTTCTTCATGCCTGGTGGCACATAGAGCCTCCACAGAGCTCCTCCACTCCTTTTCGTCTGCAGCGATCACTCTAGCATCTCATCCCAAGACCCCATCCACGTCTCCTCTTCCCTTCTCTACTGTCCGCCTCCAGGTGGTTTTGGGCCTCCCCTTTCTTCTTTTTCTTCTTCTGGTGCCCAGATCATCGCTATGCTGCTATGGTTGTCTTGATATTGCCTTAGAATATGACCAATCACTTTCCATCTTCGCCATCACACTGCTGTACTCAAAGGCTTCAGGCAGGTTTTTCCCAAGCAATTCCTCAGTAGTTACATGATCTTCCCAGCGGATTCGTAGAACTTGTCTATGGCACTGATTCTTAAAGAAATGGACTATTCTACTGTCTCCCTTGTTCATCTTCCATGTTTCACAACCGTACAAAAGGACTGGTGCAACTAGCGTCTTAGACAACTTGAGTTTGTTCCTCTTGATATGCTGTTGGACCTGCAGATCTTCTTCAATCTCACAGATGCTTCTCTTGCTTTTGATAACCGTTTCCTAAAATCTTTCATCATGCCGATCATCACCCAATCCAGCTCAAACAAAACAAGAATCCTGACATATTGCATCCTTGGTTGTCTCAGGTCTTGATGCTGAACCATTCACCCATTTCTACTTTTACTTCTTTTACTTCACTTATTGTGGGTTCATTAGTTGCATTCTATCCAGTCATATCACAAAAATGTAAATGTCCTTTTTTGTCAGTTTATTATTGGGTTTGCTGGTTCTTCTGTATTAGGAACTTCCTTGAAATGCTTGTTCATCCGGCCTGTACTTCCTCCTTACTGCTTTGAAGGGTCCCATCCTTATCCAGAATAGCAACACTCTTCCCCTGTCTCTTCATATGTTTCTTCCTTGCAGCTTTCTCTGCCTTATTTGTGATTTCATCCATCTATTCCCTCTTATCCAACATATAGCTTGTCTTTAGTTCTTTCTTTTTGTCAGCATACTTGCTTTGAAATGGCCTCTTTACCCATTTAAATGAGTTATTTCAGATGTCTTTGTTAGTCAGCTTCTTAGTATCATACCTTGTTCTTCTGTTGCCTTTCTTCTTTAGTTGGTTTCTTAGCCTTAATTTGCCCCTCATGCAAACAAGGTTATGATCACTTCCAATATCAGCTGACCTAAATATTCTGGTGTCCTTTACTGAATTCCTGAATGCTTTGTTGATAAGCATATGGTCTATCTGATTCCTGTTTGATCCGCCTGGTGATGTCCACATTGCCTTGTCTATCCTGTGTATAGGTTTCTTCCTCATGTCATCTGAGGGAGTTTTTCCTTGCCACTGTCGCCATGGGTTTGCTCATTAGGGATGTGTAGGGGGTTGTAGAAAAATGTTAAAATTCCTTTTTAAATTACTTTCACTATGTAAAGCTGCTTTTTGCGACAATGTCAGTTGTAAAAAGCGCTATACAAATAAAACTGAATTGAATTGAATTGTATTGTTTTTATGTGGGAACAGTGTACCAGTTATCACTAGCTCAGATTTGTCACTCATTTCACACAGCCTTTCACCATTATCATTCTGACATCCTAAGCCATGCTTACCCATCACTCTTCCATAGTTCATATTGTCATCGCAGACTTTCATGTTCATGTCTCCAGTGACTACCAGCATGTCATGTGTCTTTCATCTATCCAGCACGTCCTGCAGTCTCACGTAAAACTCATCCTACACCTCTTTGCTGGAATCCTCTGTGGGTGTATAGATATGTACTTTCATTAGCTTTATGTACATGGAGTAAAATCTTGCTTGAATTATTCTCTCCCTCATCAGGATACAATCCATCAGGGCTTTTACTGCACTTTTCGTCATCAGTATTCCTACCCCTTTTCTTTGAATGTCATCTTATCACCCTGCGTAGATCAGGGTCTCACCCCTGGGAGTTGTGTTTACTCTTGTCCAGTCCAATACGTCTCACTGACGCCCATTATATCTATGTTTCTCTAAACCATTTCTCTTGCTACTTGTGCAATATTGCCGCTTTGTTACAGTGTTCACACCTTCCAATTTCCAATCTTTGTGATATCCTTCGGGTGTAGAAGTGACCTGTTTGACCTGTGGATATCCTGCTGGCTTTGGCCTTCCTTTTGTTAGGATGAGTGGCCACTGCATAGCCGAGATTCAGTGGATTTCCTCTACTTTGGTTTCAGGAATATGAAGCTTTTTACAGTAAACGTTGTCAGCCCCCTGACCAACCCACAACCTAGAGGACCAGTGGATCACTCTTTGTCTGGTCCCTACCCTTCAACTTGTTCGGAGTAGGAGTCCCTGCTAGGACTCTTTAAACTCCCGTCGACTCCCTAGGGTCACTGGAACACCCAAGCTGTTCTACCAATGCAAGATAATGATCCCAGTGGTACAGACTAACTCAATAATGTGTCAATAATGTGAGTAAAAGTCATGAAATTTAAAAATAATTTCGGGTCGGCTATCTTAGTTGGTCTAACTGGCTAGCGCTTAGCAAAGTTTTTTGTACTAGTTTTCTTATAAATACATATTTAGGTACAAATTACAAAAGGGTGAAAAGGAAGAGAGGTGACCCAGGGGAAAGAGGGAGAGAGAGAGAGAGAAAGAGAGACACCACACACACACACCAACACCCACACACACACCAACACCCCCACACACACCCACACCCCCACACACACCCACACACAGCCCTGTTTGTTCCCAGTAATAGTACTGACAAACTAATAACCAATAGTATCTTCCTTAACACTCTACTGTACTCTACTGTTTTTATTTTATTTTATCTTAGTTATTATATATATATTTGTTTCTATTTATTTTTATCTCTTTATTATTATTGAAAAGTATTTTATTTTAGTGACTAGAAGATCGATCCTGTTGTTATTAACGCTTAATTCCTTTTTTATTTTCATTTTATTCATTTATTATTATTATTATTGTTATTATTCTTTTAATTTTATTTATTTATTTAATTTATTTATTATTTTTTAAATTATTCTTTATTTTATTAATATTATTATTATTATGTTCGAACCAATTAGTTCCCTTATTGTTGATGTCATTTAACGATGTTTAAAATACGTTCATATATGTTTCTTGAAACGCTTTAGCAAAACTGTACATGTATACGGTCTCTGAAACAGAGAGAGAGAGGGAGAGAGGGAGAGAGTGAGAGAGAGAGAGTGGGAGAGAGAGAGAGAGGTAGGGGGTAGAGAGAGTGAGAGAGACAGAGAGTGTGTGTGTGAGAGAGTAGGAGAGGGAGAGGGAGATGGAGAGTGAGAGAGAGAGAGAGAGAGAGCGAATGTGTGTGTGTGTGTGAGAGAGAGGGGGGAGTGAGAGAGAGTGTGTGTGAGGGAGAGTGAGACAGAGAGAGTGTGTGAGAGAGAGTGAGAGAGAGAGTGAGAGAGAGAGTGTGTGAGAAAGAGAGAGAGTGTGTGAGAGAGAGTGAGAGAGAGAGAGAGTGTGTGTGAGGGAGAGTGAGAGAGAGAGAGTGTGTGAGAGAGAGAGAGTGTGTGAGAGAGAGTGAGAGAGAGAGTGTGTGAGAAAGAGTGAGAGAGAGAGAGAGTGTGTGTGAGAGAGAGAGAGTGAGAGAGAGAGAGAGTGTGTGAGAGAGAGAGAGTGTGTGAGAGAGAGAGAGAGTGTGTGAGAGAGAGAGAGTGTGTGTGTGTGAGAGAGAGAGAGTGTGTGTGTGTGAGAGAGAGAGAGTGTGAGAGAGTGTGTGTGTGTGTGAGAGAGAGAGAGAGTCTGTGCGTGTGAGAGAGAGAGAGAGAGAGAGA
>JBCNYH010000024.1:30200222-30227331 GCA_039654325.1 Tandanus tandanus
TTCATCATGACAAGCACCTGGGAGTCTGGTATGATCATGGCCATGTTTGCAGAGGCACTATTGACCTTGAGTGATGCCTTTAATTTTTCAATATGATGTTACATTTGTTACAATATTATGTATTTAGTTATAAACAAGGCCATTCAGTTATTTTTCTGTAATAAATATAGTCTTGAAAGTGAAATTAAGTGTTTGGGACCAGACTTTTGTCCAGGCAAAAACAGGAATGTGTATATTTAAGCTGTGAGGATTAGAAAAAATTTCTAGTGCCATAGTTGATGAAAATCGGTTAAAAGGTTGGTGAGATATGGGCTTTTATACAGGAATGTCCACATGTGCGACAAGACTTTTCTCAATGACTGCAGAGCGCCTATAACACTGAAACGAGTGCTGGTAGACATGCCATTGCTATAGTACACTAATAGGAAATCATATATGGACTATGAAATGAGGCAATTACCTGTCTCCTTGAAAGACCTTTAAAGGTGAAACCCCAGCCATCTCTTAACACCTTTAGTCAAGAGAGTTTTTTTGCTAATTTGTTTATGTCCACATGCTATAGAACATATTGGATGATGAGCACATGGGCATAGAAACCCTGTTGCTAACTAGCATTTTGGCAGCGTAATTTGGCTCTGCAATTACACCGCCAAAATGCTAGTTAGCAACAGGGTTTCTATGCCACAATGTTCAGTTTCTTGGTGTATGTTCAACAGCGGTGTCTGACACTGTGCGGATCATGTATTGTGTGGAAGGTGGAGCAACAGTTACTGTTAACGTAGAACATTAAACAAACATAAAATAAAACATTGGCACTTTGTTCCCTTCTTGTAGCAAGTCTTTTCTGCTGAGGTAAAGTGAGCCAGTCACAGTTGTTGAGGTGTTTGAGGACAATTGTTGCACAATGGTTGGAGATATATGCGTATCAGCGAAGGGTATGCAAATACGGCAACACTTATGCTGTACCTTTGGAGTAGATTCTAGACTATTAAATATAATATAATATTTTCGTGCATATATGATATATGATATCCTTTATCAAGGATGACTTAGCACTTCTAGCATGACTAGTTGTATTGGTGCTTGGATTAGGGTCCTGTTTCTTGGGCTGACCCTGTACAGCTGTCTCTCACATCTGCACTGCACAGCTTTCCTCAACTAAGAGACTTGCATTCAAACCAGACCGCCATGCAAACTATTCTTTACTGCACAAGACAGCCGAATTTTTGTTTGTGTATGTGTGAGAAAGTATGATAGTTCTCCTAAGGATTTAAAGGTCGTGAAGTTGCAGTTCCTTTTCCAGCATTTTTGATAGTCATAGTGAAAGTGAGCGGGGAGACCAAAATGGCACTGCGTTTTGTTGTTCCAATTCTTCTTGCTACAGAGTCCATATTTTGGATAAAGGTGCAAAACTGTTGGCTTGTCAAGTTTAACAGAGCAACTTTCTCCAGGGTCAGATGTTGTTAAAGATTTCTGATTCTGGGATAAATGTGGGTAGGAATTTGTCTTTCCTTTCAATCAGTAAATGTAACTAGTACTAGCTATAATTATAGAAAACGCTTTCATAGCTTTAGCAGAACTGCAACTGAAAAGTGCCACGTTCTGAAGGTCTTCCTCACTTTTTAGCACCTTTTACTGTTCAATTGAGAAGAAAGACTCACATACTTCTACAGTTTTGCCATGGGTGCATCAAGGTCACGTTTTGACTGCTGTACTGTAAACCACAGTGGTGTAAATGTTTTCCTACAACTATTTATCATTCTTTATAGGTCCTACCATATCCTGTCTCCCGCTGTAGATCCCAGCCCAAAGGATGAGCTCAGGTAGTAAAACCATTTTTTTAACCACTTCCTTTGGAGGTTTTCCTGTTGTACTCTTGCAGTCTTCATGAGTCCAGTTTGCACAGGGTTTATTAGTCTGTCTTTCATAGACAGGAAGATCCATTTAAAGGAGTGCTATGAGCAAACTCTAAACCTCACTTTTATCCACTCTTATACCTGCACCATATGTGAACGACTGGGCCATTCATCCATTTAGAGAAACCTTTAACCCTTACTACTATATGTATAAAATTGTACTGGGTTCCACACTTAGCTTTGTTTAGCAGCCTAATAAAAGGAAACATCTGTGTGTTTGCAGCACTGCTGCACCAGATCACAACAGCAAGCACCCAGAAGAGGAAGGGTGCTGCAATCATACATGGCCTTGAATGTGCTGAAGCAAATACTGCACATACCGTTATGCATTTCCACCACAACTGTATGAGTGCTTGTGTGTACGGATGCACGTGTTTATGGGTCTCTGGGTCTCGTAAAGTTTATATGAGATCATTTGAGGTAAATCCACTTGGTACCTTCACCAATACAAATTAGGACACCATATAATGCATACACATTCACCTGAACATATACATACACATTCTACTCCATCACACATGGGGAGGTTTAGCATAGCCAATCGACGGAAGTCCCTTGCACTTCAATTAAGCTCAGGATTGAATGAGGGATGCTAGAGCTAGGAGGCTGCAATGGTGCCTGATGTACCACTGTGTTACTATTCATTCATTACACAGATTCTTATAATACCTCTTCCACACAGCATGTGGCATATATGGGTACTGATTTTAATTATCCATATGCTTTGTTTTGCAATATGTTGGATGCTCCCAAATAAGAACATGAATTGTTATATGCCTTGCCAAACAGATTTTTGCACAGCCACTGTGCAGTCCTGAGACACAGCAGAGCTAAAGCAAGTAGCATTATCCAGAGATTTATCCATCACTGAGCATTCAAGAAGTGCTGCATTTTATTTGGTTTAACTCTATCACTGGTAATACAGCTTCAGTGATGTGCTGAAAAGTACAGTACCTCATAAACCACTTTCCTGAAAGCTTATACACTGGAATGTATAGTTGATTCTACAATTATGATGCTTAAAACTGTAGTTTGGCATCAAACATAGGCATAAATGTGGTCCTATTAAATTCTGCATTGCAG
Organism: Tandanus tandanus; assembly: GCA_039654325.1. NCBI lineage: Eukaryota > Metazoa > Chordata > Actinopteri > Siluriformes > Plotosidae > Tandanus > Tandanus tandanus. The sequence goes on from JBCNYH010000024.1 coordinate 30,203,222, forward strand.
TATTCCCACAGATCCCGCTCTGTCTCAAATAATAGCCAAGTGAATAGGTTCAGGTATATATTAATAATAGTGGAGCTCCCGAGTGGAGCACCGTAGTCATGGAATTCCGCTTGGATGGTTGTCCTGTGTCCGTCTGGTGTCTGCACATGCCCATCACATTAACTGAAATCCAAATAATAAAGACTCATCCACCACTGCTCAGACTAGCACCGAATAAAAAGCATATAATCTGACTCAGGTAGGTAACTAAATGTTCATGGAGTAAACGCCATCAGAAGTTTGACAGAACATCAACTCGTTAAACAGATAAATGGTGATAGAAATAAAAGCGGAAATCTGAATGATGGTAAAAAGAAAACCCAGGCTTGGACACTTGTCAACACAGACATCTATTGGGAGCTCTGCTTCTGGGCAGTGCCTAATTCTATTTATTATCATTCTTAACCATCAGTTTATCAAAAAATAAAATGCTTGCCAAAAGGGAACTTGCCCTTCCTAGAGTCAGTAGTGAGAAGAATCAATAACTTCCTTTTTAATGGTGCTTGCTTCAGCCCATCCCTGGGGCATCTGTAATATTAATAGCGCTCCTGATAAACTGGCCAAGACCCAACCTCTTTCTTTTTTTTTGACTGTAGCTGACCTCTTCGTCACAAGAGAGATCATGTGGTAAAAATGGACTTTCCTGCCACCAGAATTTGTTCTCCCTGCAGTATCCTGTATCCTTTTGTATTAAAGATGAGTGATATATGAGCACATGGAAAGGTGGCAACACAAGAAGTAACCCGTTGGCTTTCTGCTGTCACAGTTTGAACACAAATCTATGCATTTGTGATCCAAGGCCTCAAGCTGGGAGTGGACAGTTTCTTAGCTGAGTTAAGCCACAAATCAAGCTCTCTCATGTGGATCTGGACTTTGAACCACAGTGAATTTGGGCTATGGTTAACTCTGTCAATCAGAGATCCTACTGGTGTATGGCATGCTTGTAAGCTTAGAAATTGAAAAAGGAAACCATATATCACAGGAGGTTGAGAAAAAAGGATATGTTCACTTTAGTGGTGGTTTCTGAAGGAAGAACTCAAACCAATGACTTACAGCTATGCCGACTTTCTTGCTCGGACAAAGTGCACAACAAGGAAGAGCATAAAAGAGTAGATGATTAGATGCCCAAGAGGATCTTGCTACATTCCTTTTGGCCCCCAACTCTACTCCATATCTCCCTGAAATGGGATGTAGTCCACTGGGAAGGGCGGCCATCACTCTGCTGAGCAGCCAGCATCCTACTGCACATACCGACATACCAGTGTGATGAAGGTGAATGTCCCTTAGAGAGGTGCAGAGGGGTAGCCCACCCAGTGCAGCTGGCCCACCGCGGCTGACCTTCCTGCGTTTCTGCCCACTGGCCGGCTTAGGATCAAGGGCTAGCTGTGCGTCGGGGGACCGGTCTAACAAGCAATACGGCCCCGCCATCGCTTTTATGCTTTGGCCCAGGAGTGCAATTTCTTCAAACGCTATTTCCTGTAGATAAGACTCAAACTATTCCTCCTGTTTTCTCGTTATGAAGTGGGGGGGCAGTGGCAAGAATCAAATGAATGGGTCTCAGTAGCGATTATCTTAAACTGTAACCCAACTGCTATTAATAAAAAAGTGATATAACATATACACTATAATATGAAGTGATATGACTAACTAGTGCAGTGTCTAGGCTCTCTGCTTTGGCCCTAAGTGCCTTAATCGTGCCTGGCTTACACCATTACTCTACTCACCCAAGACCTTGCAAATTGTTTCCAGCTTTAAGGGAAATCTGTTAAGATAGTTTGCAGACTGCGATAAGAGGTAGGTTTTAATATATACAGTGTCCTGTTCTGTGTTATTCTCTCTCTCTCTCTCTCTCTCTCTCTCTCTCTCTCTCTCTCTCTCTCTCTCTCTCTCTTTGGTGTTTAGACTGCAGAACGTCCAGCATTACTGTCGTATTTATGCCTTATCTTTCAGTGTTTGACCTTAAAGCAAGTCGACACGATCCACTTTCCCACAGTCAGGAATCCCACTGATCCAAAACCTCGAATAACATAATCTCACGTCTCCTATATTAGTCGGCAGGATACAGACTAGAGCCCGTTGTATTTTTAGTATGACTTGTGTGATTGCTTGAGATATACAGTATGCTTGTGAATAAACACATAAATGTCATACTTTACCCTGGCTGAACTCAAGCACTGTGTGCAAGAGGAAGAACGGTTTTATCCGTCCACGTGTGGCCACATTGATTCATAAAGGCACTTGCTGGGAGATCTGGGCATCCTGCTCTTTATCAGCCTGCCCCTGGCTATTAGGCTGGAATGAGACACTGTCATCATGAGCTCATCTCCCAGATAAAACAAGAGTCTACAGGGAAGGTATCATCAAAGTCCTGACAGCTCTCCTTCCTATTACTCTGCCCCTGTTTCCTTGTGTATTCTCTCTACACCCCCTCTATGTCTCAGTTGCCTTATTTCTCTGACTCATTGACTATTTTGGGGCCTTATTTTCTATATGCGGGTGTTTTTTCTGAAATTTCTTCTTCTCTACGCAAAGTCCCCTTTACTGGCCTGTGTTTTCACAATGTAAATAGTGTAGAGGCTTTCGTATTACCTCAGTGGGTATTTTTAGACGCAGGACCAAGTGCAGAGGGAAACAGAAGCAGGAAACCCAAAGGCCCATCAGTTAATTTTATCTGTGTGTACATATAAATAGCCCTGGTCTAATTAAATTAGAGAGAAAACCATGTAGTAACCACAGAGCTTGTTTATGGATAACTGGGATCTCAGTAATGGATGATAGTATTGGATATTGGAGTATGTCATTAAGAGTTTTGGTGTGTGTGTGTGTGTGTGTGTGTGTGTGTGTGTGTGTGTGTGTGTGTGTGTGTGTGTGTTCTTGTGTGAAAGTTTCTGTAGGCGTACTGAAGGTAAGCGGCTTTGTGGTCCTCATGTTCATGTTTAAACCATTGAGGTCTGCATTTCCAGCTAATGCTAACTGCAGTTCATTTCACGTAATTATCAGCTACAGTCTCTGATATCTCGCACTTGTACTCGGACTTGCAGTCAGCAACATAATAATATTCCACATATGCCTAATAAGACTTTTATTTTATTTATTTATTATTTTCTGTTTTCACTGGATTCACTTACAAATTGATTATCAGCCAGCAGTAACACTTCATAACCATAAAACAATGTTTATGTAGATGTCTTTACTCGTCTTATTTAGACTTTGTGTCCTTTCCTTAAACTATAGACTTCAGAAATGTTCTATGTTTCTCTTGGAACTTTTTCCAAAGCTTTTAAAATCCATACATTTCAGCATTTGTCTTTGGGATTGAACAAGGCAGGATGTTCATGAAGAAAGATCACAGCCACTATCACCTATTCACTGTCTCTGTCTTCTCCATCCACACACCTCTCCATCGGAATCAAGTGTCCAACCACTGCACGATGCGTCCTCTTATAAGTGTGACGGAAAGGGTGGAATCTTCAGGGGTTGGACAATTTCAAACTGAGGATTGTGAGTTTTTGCGTACAGGGAGTTCCCGGCCTCGTTCCCCTCCCAGAAGATTACCTTCAGCTGCATCCTCAGCCAGCTGATGACACACATCTGGGCTTCTGGGCCTCGAGCCAGCCTGAAGACTGAGTCCTTCTGCCGCCGCTGCTTCTGCTGTAGTCATCATCGTCATTGTTGGATGTTCTTCTCATCAAACAGGAAACGCCTTTTTTCCCAGCCTTTTTGCACTCTGCTCTTCAGAAGTGAAGCAAGACTACTAAATGTCCTGACTAAACAACAAAGTGATATGCCTGACTGTTTCTTTCTCAAAAAGGCATACCCTAGAGGAAGCTCTAATATACACAACTGACTTTTCGATTTGGCACTTGTTGCTCTGATGGACTCAAATTGAAGAGCAAGTGCTAGGCACAGCTGTTTAGATACCACTTCGCTTATCGTTCACCTCAAGTTTCAGGGGAAGCTTTCGAGGTTGTTGATGACCCACTGAGTTTGTTCGGGTTCATATTTGCGTGGGCGTCTCGCTTTTGTTACAAAAGCCCAACTTGGAGGAGCCAAACTGCTGGGTTTTTTGTATGCCTTCAAAGATGAGTCAGTGTAGTTTCCACTAAGGCCTGTGTTCTCATTCTGGTTACTAACAATTGCTCAATCTCTTCTTCACAGAAAATGCGGCTGTGCACTCTAGTTGTGGCTTAATGAAGTCATGAACCTTCTTCACTCATCTGAGGCACCACTTGTAGGTGGGGTAAAAGTGAAGTTCATCAGTTTACATCAGTGTAATAAAACAGTGCCAGACTGAGGCTGTAATATAAAGATTTAGGCCCTGTCTAAAAGCTCCCAATAGATGACGCTGATAATAGTGTACGAGGCTGGTGTTATAAGAGTAGTGCAGCTCCTTTAAGGGCTGAAACAACTTCAGGCGTGGAGGAAATAAATAAATCAACCCCTGTGTTTCCCGACTATGGTCTGGAGTGAAAGCAGGAAAGGTAAAACCTGAGTTTTCTTTTCACTGCCTTTTGCTAGCTGATTTCCGCGTTCATTTGTATCACCTGTTAGTTTATTTATCTGTTTAAAGAGATCATGATCTGTGCTCCAGTTAATGTTTGGTGTTGTTTTGCTGATGGAAAGTTTGTCTACCTACCCGAGTAAGATAGTGTTTTTTATTCTGTGTGAGTCTGAGCGGAGGTGTTTGAGCTTCTATTTTTTGTGGTTCGTTTCATTATTGATAATAAATCTGTTCTTTTGTAGATGATGCAGCAGCCTTGTTGGATTTCGTGTGGTGGCACGGACATGGAACAATCATCAAAGTCATGTTCCATGCTCCACTAAAACAGTGGCTTACTCTGTCCACTGTGTGAATGCTAGTTTTCTTCTTTGCCATCACACTGTGCTTTGCCAAGCATCCAGCAGCTACTCACCACTCTGTACTGTTTTTCTTTTCCTTTTTTCAAAGCTCTGATGAGCTCCAGTGATGATGATTCTCTAGTTTTTCCTGTCCACTTGTCGACTGCAGCAGCTTCCTGGCACTGGCTGCAGTAAGGCTACGGAGGCGGATGTGTCATGAGGAGGGCCTTCCACCCTTCCATGGTCACAAAAGAACTGCCCAAACATCTCCTCTTGTCCTTCCTTCCTCTAAGAACCCTGAGTATGACATCATGAGCTTGGAGCAGAATAGGGAGTTATAGGAGAAAAGAGGAGGGAAGAGGGAATGGACAGAGGGGGAGCGAGGAGAAAGGGATGATCAAGAAAGAGAAACTATCTCTGCGTATATCTATGTAGTCGCTTTGGATTGTTCAGATGAGCTGCATGACTTTTGATAAGCCCTGGAAATATCCTTTTTTATTTTAGAAACATATGTTTCTGCCAATCTGTTTTCCTCCTGTGTGGAATCTAATAAAGCACTGAGGCTAATAAAGTGAATTAGGGCCAGAGCTGGGGAGATGCAGCACAAGGCCTCTTTTCAGTGTTTCTCCAGGGCCTGGAGGTTTTTTTTCCCCTTCCAATTCACAGGAAAGATTTCAGTAATGTGAACACGCTGCTCAGCTTGGCTGTACACTACCTGTGTGCAATTTAAAGTAGTGTGATTCGCACGTGGCTTTGAAGTGCTTTTCTGTGCACCTTTGTCTTGGCTGCAAGACGTCCGTTTCCTTCTTGCTCTCGAGAGGCGACGGGAAGGCTCTCTGTGCATGGGATTGCTCTAATGTGTCACATGCCCCATATAGAACTAGCAGGTATCAAACCACATACCCTACTCAGTACGGAGGAAGGGGGTCTATAGGAGATGGAAAAAAAAAAGAAAGAAAGCGAGAGACAGATAACAAGAGAAACTGAAACAGTCTTTCGCCTTTTTCCTTTCTTGAGAAGACAGCAGCACAGTTCTCTGAACCTCTAGCATTGCTATCAATTTTAGCTCTTGTCATTCAGTGCCATGGACACAGCAGCTGGACACAGGAAGACTAAGCTACGTGGCTTCTCAGCCAATCAGCTGCCTCCAGCTGTCCCGCTCTCAAACACAATTCACGAGATTGGCTGATGCCTGCTACTGACAGCGGTTCCTTCAGCTGGCCTTCTCAGTTCTTCCTTCCTAAATTCTCAATTGTGCAGACACATCTGCCACAAGCAACTGACCCTTTCCCCCCCTCTCTTTCCTTTTAGAGTTATACAAGGCTTTATTTGCTTGCACCAAGATCTCGTAGATCTCCCCCCTCTTACTTTTTGTTCCTGACTTTCTCCTGCATTCCACCCCTATATTTTATTTAATTCCCTTCAGCAGAGCCCTGCTCGCTTTTGTTCCAGGTGTTGGTGATTGGGGTCAGAGGGGTGGTGAGGGTGGGGGTGCCTAGTCTGTGTATAGTGAGGCCAGTGGTGGATCAAAGCTTAGCCCTGTAAAACGATCTGAAAGAGTTTCCCATTAGCATCCATCAGGGTACCCTGAAAGCCTCCTTGCTCAGCCGAGGGAGTCAAAGGGCCCCCCAGAGTGGGGTGAGGTGGAGTGGGGGGATTGGGGGGCCGGGGGGGTATTTTGTGGGGAGATATAAATTGCTGGAGATATAAATAAAAGCACCATGCACTCATTTATTATTTCCTTTTTTTCTGCCTCTGACTTTATCTCATTTTCTAACCAACTCTTTCTATCTTTCATCCTTTCCTTTCTCTTCTTCGTCTTAGATTTCTCTGTGGTGTTGAATATGTAAAAGGAGACTATCTCCATCTGTGCGCTATCAGTGCTGTAACCCATGAGTCGCAGCAACTCCCCACTCATGCTCTATAGTAGCGAAAGATTTGAAATGGATAATGAAACTTGAGCTCATTTGCATAACTCGAGCACATGGGTTTTATTTATTCATTCATACATCTTTCATTTTATCTTGGTCAGGGTTTGGAGTTCTGGAGACTATTCTGGGAACACTGTGCCATAGGCGGGACTACACCCTGGATAGAACGCCAGCCTTTCTCAGGGCACCATCCATACACTCCAAACACGCGATAATAATAACATTTCAGTATAGAACCAGGCACACTGGGGCTGTGACACAGCAAAATGACTCACTACCTGTAAATATGTTAGTTTCAGTCCCAAGATAACACATTTTCTTGGTATTTCCACAGCTGAGTTGCGTCTACCACGTTATAATTGGGTACCAGTGCTGAACTGGTTACTTTTCTTGTGCCAAGAGTACAGCTTTATAGGACATGTTATGATTAGCAATTATGTGTAGAAGGTGAGGTGGATAGACATTCTGATGACAAAACCTATTCATCTCCATAATGGCAGGTCTTGTGGTGTCTTATATGTGTTAGAAAATAAATGAATGAATGAATGAATGAATATATATGAAGAGTTTGAGTTCAAAACAGATAAGTGCAATTGTTTTAATTATGAGAAAAACAACTTTTTTAATATCTTTATTTTAAAGCTCAAGGTTCAAGTCCCTGGCACGGCGAGTGGAGTTTGCATGTTCTCCCCGTGCTTGTATGGTGCCTCTGGGTACTCCAGTTTTCTCCCACAGTCCAAATGCATGCAAATTAATTTAAATGGCTGTATCAAATTTCCCGTAGGTGTGAATGTGAGTGTGAATGGTTGTGTGTGTTGGCCCTGTGATGGATTGGCAAGCTGTTCAGGGTTTACCCCTCCTTCAGCCAGAGTTGCCTGATATAGGCTCCAGCCTCCCCGCAACCCTAGTAGGATTATTCGGTTCGGCAAATGAATGAATGAATGAATGAATGATGTATGTGTGTATGTGTGTGTTTGTGTGTATGTGTGTGTGTCTGTGTCTGTCGTGTCTCTTTTTGAACTCCACCACACCCACACCCAAAGAAATCATTGTCTGTCCCCTTGTGCTTTTCTAAATGCAGTGTTTCTCCAGAATGTGTATGTCATTATTTTTATGTGCATGGGGGGACTTTGCTAACTACAATCTTCTGAGATTCCTGGGTGTATCATTTGCAGCTGATGTTAAAATATATTTTAATTTTTTTCATTTCCATTCAGTATTCAGTTTTGTCAACATTACTTTGCAAAAACTTTACCTATATGCATGTATATTTTTGTGGGGGGGCATACTATTTTTATGGAACGTTTTTAGGAAATCTTAAAACCATAACACATTTGGGAAAAGGTGTGTGTGTGTGTGTGTGTGTGTGTGTGTGTGTGTGTGTGTGTGTGTGTGTGTGCGTGTGTGTGTATGAGTGAGTGTGTGTTTGTGTGAGTGTGTGTGTTTGTATGTGTGTGTGCATGTGCATGCGTGTATGTGTGTGTCTTGTGTAAGTGTGTGTGTATGTGTGTGTTTGTGTGTGTGTGTGCACGAGTGTGGATGTTTTTCTATACAGTACTCGTGTGAAGCAGTGTGTGTGTGTGTGTGTGTGTGTGTGTGTGTGTGTGCGTGTGTGTGTGTGTGTCTTGTGTGCGTGTGTATGTGTGTGTTTGTGTGTGAGTGTGTGCACGAGTGTGGATGTTTTTCTATACAGTACTCGTGTGAAGCAGTGTGTGTGTGTGTATGTGTGTGTGTGTTTGTGTGAGTGTGTGTGTTTGTATGTGTGTGTGCATGTGCATGTGCATGCGTGTATGTGTGTGTGTGTCTTGTGTAAGTGTGTATGTGTGTGTGTGTGTGTGTGTGTGTGGGTGTGTGTCCGGGTGGGGGTTTTTTTATACAGGGTGCTTGTGGGGCGGTGTGTGTGTGTGTGTGTGTGTGTGTGTGTGTGTGTGTGTGTGTGTGTGTGTGTGTGTGTGTTTTAGCGATTGCTGCCCTGCGTGGTGCTGAGTGTGCTCAGCTGTCCGACCGAGGATGATACTTTCAGCCTCTCAGGCAAAAGGATGTGATCTCATCTGTTAAATATCCAACCTATGTCGTCTGCCGCTCATGACTTAACCCAGGCTTCTCCTTTGTATCGAGCGCCCTCCTCTCTCTTTACCCCTCCTTCTTTTTCCTTCTCCTCTTCCCTTGGCTTGCAATTCCTCACTGCTTTCGAGAAACAAAATGAAAAAAACACACCCACATGTTTTTAGGTTTTAGGCACTCGCTACCGGCCATGAAACTTTACTGGGAGTTTAACAGTTTAAGAAAAGTTTTATTTATGAACATGAACTCTTTATTTTATAGCAGAGTTTATCATAAGATAAAAATCAGGAAGTGTCTGATAAACCACCTTAAAATATTCATGCATGATTTAAGAGTGTTTGCTTGTCTTGAGACTGCACTTGCTTTTAAGTCACCAGACAGTTGTGATGCTAATGCTTTTGGCCTAGTGTGCTACGTTACCTCATGGCGATGTGATGTCCTTGCTTCCAAAGAGCTCCCCACCGCTGTCTCCGCTGTTCAGCAATTGTCAGTCCAGCTGTTGAGGCTCGGCAGATGACGCGGACGCTACATAACTCAGGCTGTTGTGAGACGTGTCAGCAGTGGGCCGAGTGCAGACTAAGCTTCCTGTCCCAGGGCAAAGGGCCTCTGTCTTTGCATAAGCACAAGATATATGGAGTCACAGATGGCCTTAAAACTCTACGTTCTTCGGACTTAATGCCTCGGGTTCACGCTCGTCAACGGCTGCTGCAGCTTTTGTCACATATTCCGATATGCTGTAGGTCATGCGATGCCCTAGTGTGCTGTATAGCATCTAAGCCAAGTGGTTCAGATAGGTTTAACACTAAGGCTTAAAAGCCATGTCCTTAGGATCAAAGACATAATGAGTCTCAGTGATGTTTTATGATGTTCAGGAACAGAGCACATGGTTTAAAACAGTGCTTAATTGTGCAAAAAAGGTTCATTGCATTATAACGTGAGTGTGAAGTAATCCAGGCAGATCACAATCCAGGTGACGTGGTGTTGGTGGGTGGTGTGATGTTCTTATTACTGAAAGCTCTCCATTTTGCTGTATAATCAAATACATCATGAAGCGCATTTGAATATTGTGATGGAGCATGTGGCATGATTATTGAAAAATAAACCATAAAAATCTCACTTTAGTTTGCTTTTCTTATGTTTCCATGTAGAATATACTAAAACTTTATAGGAGTTTAAAAAGACGGCGCTACGAAGTGAGTTTAGGTTCTGTATGCAGGGGGCGGGGAGCCCACCTACCATTATCATACAAAAAAATTAAACAAAATAAATAAACAAATAAACAAATAAATATATATATAAAACCTCAGGCTTGACGTTCCATCTTAGGGAGTATTCAGCGGCATCCACCTTGACTTCGGTGAATAATTGTTCATTAGAATGAGTCCATAAATATAAATGCCTTGGCATGAGTGTGTATTTGCCTTGCAGCTGGAACTTCTGTCAGAGCTAACTTATAGCTTATAACCGATAACTTGAACATTGTGTCATTGTTCATTGTTGTCTATGTGAGTGTTTTGCATTATGGTCTCCTGTTCTTTAGCCGCTAAACTGCTTAATCCTATTAGTGTGGTTCACCCTGAACAGCTCTCCAGTCCATTGCAGGACCAACACACACAACCAGTCACACGCTCACACCTAGGGGCAATTTGAACCAGCTGATTAGCCTAATTTGCATGTCTTTCGACTGTGTGAGAGCAACCAGAGGAAGGACCTGAACCCAGGACTTATTTGATGTGAGGCAGAAGTGCTAGCCACCGTGCCACCGTGCCACCGCCTGTTCATTAGTGAGATCTGTATTGTACCTGTATGGACTGAAATTACAACTGTTTACCAACAATAATAAAATCAAATTGACTCTTTTATTCTGCTTAACTATCTAAACAAGATTCCACACCTGGAAAATACCTGTGAGGTTTTCCTTTAAATGTTGTTTATTGAACACACCTGCTTGACAGCTGAAAAGCGTTCCAGCCTTATCTTAACCCATGGTGTATAGATTGACTTGTACCCAAACACGTAAAAGAAACCCTGATGAATGCCTTGGGACAAACTGACATCTTTTCAAAGATATGCGTTCCACATTTTTTCATTTCCTGGAATCTGCGCTTTGCTTTCATCAGAAATTTTTAAAGTTATAACAATACATTTTAATCTTCATTATTCTGCTACTTGTATCAAAGGAACCCAAATGCAACATACTTAAATGCTATCTCTTTCTAAGGTCCAATGGTGCATCAAAAAAATGAAAAGAATTTTGCAGCACGCTGTTGTTGATATACTCATGAAGTTACCTTGTAACTTTGTAACTTCAATAACTGGATGAGACCGAGGTCCCAGTACGAGGTGTTGGCACTAGCTTCAAACAATTGGCAATACAACCCCCTTGTGACTTCATTGTGTATGCTGTATCTATGCCTCTTTGTATAAAGCACCTGGCAGGACTTGCTAACTCCCCAGGAAACTATCTGCTGTTTTGTCTAAGAGCCATCGAGTGCCCCACCTCCTTCACCAACACACAAAATGCACACACACCTCAAATCCCATGTGCTGAAAACAGCCCGAGTGCTGTCGCTGATAATTGTCTGCAGACGGCCACAGTGCTCTCCGCACTGTAACCCCTGTGGTCGGCTCAGGAAAGTATTCCCAGCACCTTTGCACTGGAGCAAAAACGGATGTCATTAGCCTTTATCCCACCCCCCCTTCCTCCTTCTCCTCCCTCCCACCCTCTCTCCCTCTATCTTTATACCTTGTTCCCCTCATAACGTTAGCTTGATTTATCCCTGATTGTTTGAAGCTAGCTCTGTTCAGCTGAATTGGGTCCATACGAGACCAGTACTTAGGGGTCATCTATAACAATCATTTTCACAGGCTCATTATTTTCTGCCCAAACAACCTCAGAAAAGCCAATTTCCTTCTCAGGTTGTTCATAAAACTGATAAATGGCAGAAACCTACTTTGTTTTACCCTTTATTACCATTACTCTCTGGCTTACCCAGTATTGGACTGAAAACGTTTTCAATAAAGTTTGGGCAGCAGTAGATTGGAAGAGTAGATTAAGGGAAAGGTCAGTACAGCTCTTGTAAAGAAAATGTTTTCTCTTGATCTGATTTATACTGTGAGTAGTTATGTGTAGGCATACATGTCAGGCAGTTTACCCGTCTTTTTTTTTTTTTTTTTGGCCATCTACGGGGGTGGATTAATGCTAAATTCATTAGCTAATCCACTGGGCGAGTATAAGCATTTTCGCTTCTTGTTCAGATGTTTTTAAGTAACAGTTATTATTACCTGTGGCATAGTGGTTAGTAGGTTATGGTAAGAAGGTCCCGGGTTTACGTTTCAAAGAAAAAAGAGATCAGAAGGTGGGGGAAAAAATGTGATCAGTGACTGGTTGGATAAAAGCAGGGATATCAGTGATTGGTGGCAAGCACAAGTTAGGTGTTACACTGTGAATCGATTAAACCTGCTTTCTAAACTACTAACTACTGACTACTAACTTTCATGGAACAGGTGAACTGGGGTTGTGATGGACTAACAAGTGGATATTTTGCATTCCCTCCTAATAAAGTTTATGATGTAACACATAATGTCTAAGACCTTTCACAGTCTGTAAGCAGTGCCATTCTGTTCTCACATCTCATGCTGTATAGCCTGCCCTCTGCCCTCCTAATTAAAATTGTTTGACTGTAAGGCAGAGTTTGCATCAAGGAATGGGATTTAGTGTAGCAGGCGGTGGGATTTGGAAGCATTGTGAAGTAGGTTACATTTAAACACATGCTAAATGAAAAAGTCAATAAATGAGTAGGATTTATCTTCTTGACTGACTGTTAAAGCGACTCATCCTCCAGAAAACTACGAGGCCATGAAATGTGTTTGTCCTGGAGGGCCTTGGCTGCTGATTTGTCTATTTACTTAGCAGTGGTCCTTTACACAATGTCTTATTTCGTGCGCAGCTCGATAGGTCATTGTTACTTCTGTAAGTCTCTCCTTTTTCCCCCGGAAAATTCCTCAGTGATAAATGGAAGGCCAAGCCTGGAAGAACAGCTGAGCAAGGACTTGACCAGAACCCTCCCAACTGTTTGAGGCAAGAGAGCAGTTTCCTCATAACTTGGCTCAAATGCATGAATGACCTCTTTTTTTTCCCAATAATAACCAAATTCCTCTACTCAGCATTTGAAAGTGCTCTTTCTTTCTGCATTCATTGCAGTCCTTTAGTTACTTTTGAAATTTCCACCCCTGTCATTCTGGCACGGCTAAGCTAGATGAAACACAATCCCCACCACTGCTAGGCCCCGTACAGAGCTGTGCAGAGTCTGACTCGGTAAGCAGCTGAGTGGATTACTGTAGAGGTGGATTATGGGTCTAGGAGTGTAATAATGATCGGTAAATGTAGAGCAGATCTGTCTAGACGTTCCCAATCCAGACCCACTGTGAGACAACATGTTTAGTTTAAGTAACCTGAGCCAGCTGGAAAACATTGATTATACTGTATGGGGTATGTTTGGATGTTGAAACAAACAGTTCTTACAGAACTGGGATTATAAACCTTATCAAGTGTCTTGGCGGAGTTAACACCAACAGGCTAGTCAATATTCATAAAACGAGTATGGGATAAGACATTTCAGGGTGTGTCGTTACAGGAAAATTATCCACAGCAGCTCTTGAAGAACGTCCTCGAGTGTCTTATTCGTATACTTATTACATGACTATTGGCTAGCCAGTAGGCATGTATTGCACAACTCATTTAAATACTCTGTTGTAATTGGTCAGTTACAGCATTCAGCAGTCTGTAAACAGACTATTGCTAGTTAGTTTATACTACACAGGAATAACATGATCATGTTCACGATCTCAGGGTGATTAATAATTATGTGCCAAAGGTGAAGGTGGATGCTGCTGTGGTGGATGTTTAGCCTGAGGGACATAAATGCTTTAGTAGAGACTACACAAGAACAGAAGCAAAAAAGCACACTAAAAAGAGATTTTTATGGCTTACTAAAAAACGATAAGTCATTATGGGCTCTATTTAAGAGTGTATCATATGCAGAAATATGAAGAAAAACAAATGAGATTTCTTATAGTTTATTTTCACATATTTTAACTATGACAGACACAGGCCAGGTGAGCTCTGCTCTCTGATTAGAAGTAAACACTATTTAGGTAACGGCATCTGTTTAGGTTACTAAAATAGGTTGAGTGTGCCAGCTGTGCAATAATCAATGAAATGTCCCAATGGCAAATATGCAATCATTTGTTTATCTCATGGCAATGATGCAATACCAAGAATTATTTGATCACTTTTCACCAATCAGAAACAAGAAAATATCTTGAAAGAATAATAACAAGCAATTACTGAATGGGGTAAAGTATGATATAGAGAATTATTTGTTTAAGGTATTGTTATCTGCCGAGGTCAATCAGATCGCGCCGTTCCCATGTAATAGACACTAATAAGCAATTATTGAATGAGGCAAAGTATGACATAGGGTTATTTGGTTGGGGGGTTGTTATCTCCGAAAACCAAATAATTCTTTATCATATAAAAATCGAATTCTATAATTGTTTTATTATTCACTCAAAGTATTTTTCAAAGAAGACAGCCGCATTGCTATGTTTCACATGCCAGTTGTGCAATAACTATTCATCTTATGTGATGACATTGATTATTTGTTGGCTTTCCACCAATCAGAAATAATAATAATAATAACAATAATATTAATAATAATAATAATAATAATAATAATAAGGCAGTGGTGGCCTGGTGGTAGGGTGCTGGCTTACTGATCCGAAGGTCGGGGGTTCAAGCCCCACTATCACGAGGTGTCACTGCTGTCCCCCCAGTGCAGCTAACTGGGTTATCAAAGACCAGCCATGTCCCTCACTGTCTGTGGTGAGAGGCATATAAAAGAACCATTGCTGTCATTCGTAAAGAGTAGGCCATTGAGTTGCAGTCAGCATGTTTCTGCCCTGCGATGGCCTGGTGAGCTGTCCATGGTGTACCCTGCCCTCACCCAGAGTCGGCTGAGATGGGCACCAGCCTCCCTGTGACCCTGATTAGGATTAAGAGTTTAAGAGATTAGATTAAGAGAATAATAATAATAATTATTATTACTTTTAATTATTATTATTATTATTATTATTATTATTATTATTATTATATTATTATCCGCCCTGCAAACTCAGAATAATATCTAAATAAATTAAAAATGTAAAAGTAAATCAAAAGAATTTCTATATACTTTGCTTTTCTTATGTTCCTGTGTAGTATATACACTACAGTTATTTACCTCATGCTCGATGGCTATTGTTAGAGAATAATTAGCGATATCGACCTCACCTTCGGCGAAAATTAGTCATGTATAACTATGCTATGAAGCACATAATTAGCAGAGGCAATTAAATAATTTTTATTTAGATTTTTTATAAGCAGTCAAGTAATAAGGAGGATGTGAGTTGGTAATTATCATTAATTAAACCCTTTCAGACAGATTCAGAATCCCTCATATTCACATCTGGGTCCTGAATCACCCTGTCTGGGTTTATTATTCAATAATGACTGGCTCACTGTGCATTATTCTTTACTTAACACGTTCTGGTTCTGAAATGCAAGCAGGCTGTAGTATAAATAACCCTAAGGTTATGATTAACATGCTAGCCAATAGCCTTTTCAGCTTACTTCGAGGAGAATTACAAACTATTTTTAAATTGCTCAGCTGGTTTGTGTGACACAAGTGGGAGAAGGAAGGTGTGTATGTAAAAGCATGGAAATGCTTTTACTGGAGTGTATTTAAAAAAACCAAGGAAATATTGTTATTATTTTTTGTATTGTTGCAGTTATTGATTTCTTGCTGATTAACCCTCAGTACAGAGATTTGCTTATGGAAGACAGCAACCTGTCATTGACCCCAAACCCCCCACCAGTGTGTCTAAAATGTCACTTCTGACGAGAGAACATGTTTTTGCTTGTTATGGATTTCCAATGGAATGTGCACTTTCCTTCTTGGTCATATTTCATGTTTTAATAAGCAGTCATTATAGAGTATTTATTTTCTTACGGGGTGTGGAAACCAAACCTGTTGGTACACTATTTCTTCAGGTTCTCTCAACTTTCCGTACCTCCTGCCTCGGCAAGAATGAGACAAATCACGTGGATGGTGAAGTAAGGAAAACAGAAGCTGGGAAGTGTACTCTTCCCACCCAGTTAAAGATTAGAAAGTTAGTAGATCAACGGCCTTTCAAGAGGACAATGGAGGGAATGGAAAAGCTCCCATTAAAACAAACAGTTGGTTTAATGCGTTGTAGGTGTAAATTTGACACTGTCAACGCTAGATGTGGTGCTAGAGCGGATGTACATCTGCCTTTTCTGTTTGTCTATGAAAACCGAACAAGTGTATTCAGTGTTTGTGTGTGTGTGTGTGTGTGCTTGTGTGTGAGTGTGTGTGTGTATAGTGCAAACACATAACAGTTATTTTACAAGCAAGAATCGTACATGACCGATTATATGCAAATCCACTGGATTGTGAGAAATATTTTAATCAAATTCATAATAAAAACAAACAAACAACTATATGTGTTCACATAACAGAGGAGTCAGTTTGCTTGTGGCCTAGCATGGAGTGCTGCCCGTTTGCTGAGCTTCAACTTGCTGCACATCGCTTACAATGGCCCCGCCCCCAGTTACCAGCATCAGGTGACACTGTGGACTACAGGCCTGTTCATATTCATATTCATAATGAAAGATAAAGGGGATAAAGAAAAAAGGAGCGATAGCATGGTAGTATATGAAAGTATGACTCGAAGCCATCAGGTAACAGAAGACAGTGGAAGCAATAGGCTCAGGACAACAGTTTCTGCGATGGCGGTCATTCAATGAGCAGGAAATGCTTGGTCTAACACCCGGAGACCTTTAAACAGCAGCCTGCTTGTGTTAACGGTGTAATTGGGCATAATTAGGGTTTGGCAGGTCAGATGGACTGCATGCCCCCGAAACCCCCCACCCAGGATATTACAAGCTTTTTCCTAGCCTAAGGATTGTTTATGTTCCTTGACTAAATTTAGGTAATGTCAAATACTGAACAAATGTTTGACATTTTTTTTTGAGCTGTTTGTATGTAATTTTTCAAGTTCACTTGTTTTGTGTTATGACTGTGGTTATAAATTTCCTTAACTCAAATTTGACAGATGCATACATGTCATTAAAATGTTTAAACTTTTAAAGTTTGCCTTTGACATGTCATAATAAACTTTGGTAAATTAAAAACTCTGTGTTGGTGTGGTACAGTGGCATTGTGGGTAGCGTGTCCCAACCTCACAGCAAGGTCCTGGGTTCGAGTCTGGGCTCGGCAAGGGCTTTTCTGTGGGGAGTTTGCATGTTCTCCTCGTGCTTACGTGGGTTTTCTTCAGGTTCCCTGGTTTTCTCCCACAGTCCCATAATCCAAAGACATGCAAATTAAGCTAATTGGCTCTTCCAAATTGACCCCAGGTGTGAGTGTGAATGGAAGTGTGTGTGTTGGCACCACAATTGTGTACCCTGCCTTTGCCCAGCTTTGACTGAGATAGACTCCAGCCTCCCCGTGACCCTAGTAGGATTAAGCAGTTTAGCAAATGAGTGAGTTTTAGTTGTATTTTTTAACTTGCACAAATGAAACTATGAGCATTCACACACCCTGGATCAATGCTTAGGAACCTTTCTTTGGATATAAATGTGGATTTTAGGTACATCATGTTATGTTTCGTTTACATCTAGCGCATACGGTTTGATTTATCATGGAATTTCTCTCTCTATTCATTTCTTTTCATATGATTTTTCCTTGTATAGTGTGTGTGGTTTTATTTTTCATGTCATCACGTAATGTTCACATGATGTCCCATTTATATGAATTCAAATCAGGACACAAAAATACACCTCCGCTTGTATTTTTTTCTCTTTGTGGTCCCATATTACTTAGATAATCACATTTGAAATAATTTTTGGATGTCTATTCTTTCTGTGTTTGAGAGTTGAAAAGAGGTAAAATGGTGGAAGGCAACTGAGTGAGTGGAAGGGGGTTTTGATCCATCAGTGAGGAGGTCTGGGTTCTGACCCTTGACATGCTGGGAGAGTGGAAGTCAAGCCTCGGTGAACCTGGTGTGTGTGTGTGTGTGTGTGTGTGTGTGTGTGTGTGTGTGTGTGTGTGTGTGTATGCGGGTGGGTGGGTTGTTAGATGGTTGTATATGCAAGGGGGTGTCAGTCCTCCAAAATCCCCACGAAAGCTCTTTTCCTGAATGAATAGGATCTTAGCATTCCCTCCCGAGACTGAAAGACTTGAAGCACATAGCTCAGATTCACAGGGTGACAGAGCTTACCTTCAGAGGAAAAGGGGATTGAGAGACAGAGTAGGGTGAGGGGGTGGAGTAAAAGAGTGAAGCTCCAAAACAATGCTGGTGGTTTAGCTCAATGCCTATGGGCACATTCTTTTAGGTTGACCCCCGGAGTCCTCACTGAGGCTGAATATGTCAGAGAATCTGCTGGCTGTTTGTCATCCACACGTCTGCCTCTGGGCATGGGCCACTGTTTACACTTCCCCTGCCTAATACAGCAACTAAAAATAGCCCTTCTTTTTACAGCGATTCCAAAAAAAAAGGCCTGCATCCCTTTTTATAGCTACTGCATGACATAGCATGTCGATGTCCAGTCCCCCGCGGGCAAACCCCCCACCCCCCCCCCCCAAAATGCATCTGTGATACAACAGTCTTCTCTGTATTTCAGGAAACACATGTATTAGATTAGAGCTGAGGAAAGTGCCACTCTTGCTTCTGTTAGTAATTGCAATTTGATTATGTATGAGCTAACGTGATTAAAGGGAAGCGATTGAAAGGTGAAACGCCATCCTGTGATACGTCTTTAACTGTGCAGTGGAATTCCTGAGCGAATAGATCAGAAGTAGCTTTTTTCCTTTGAAAAGACTGTTCGACGTGTGAACTCCTGTTTTGTTGCAGTACTTTCACTGTACCTTAAAAAAAAAAGACCTCCTCTCATGCCGTCCCTGAACAACCTCCGGACATCCTCCAGCGTGAACAAGGCTTCAGATGGCATCCAGCTGATCTCATTGCTTCCATAAATAGAGTGCACTGAAAAATGAGAACCATGAATCAGAGCATGCGTTAGCCAATTAGCCCGATTATGGCTCATTCCTTATCAAGGAGAGGCAGTGTATCGCTAAAAGTGTGGCTTGCACAAAAATCCAGATGGTTTCTTCTAGTGCATACTGAGGTTTGAACTTCGTTATCTCAGCACAGGCACAGACATTCCAAGAGAGCCAAAAAGTCAGTTGTTCTTCATGTGACTGTGACTAAGACATGAACGAACAAAGTTCTATATATTAGCTAATATTCATGAGCATTCCCCCTATTTTAAACAAAGCACCCTTTTTATTACCCAAAAGAGCAGTTCCTGCAACAGTAGGTTCCAACATGGGATGTCTCTAGACTCCTCTTTGGCTGTGAGGCACAAACCGTTAATTCTGATTATTTATCACGTCTTTTAATATCACCTGTAGTTCAGAAAGCTACCCTTCTTACATGAAGCTCAACCAGAAACAATATTCTAGTATTTCCAACAAATCAACAAGGATTACATCTGTTCGATTTCAAAACATAGATATTCAGCTACTTGATCAAATCGTAACTGTTCACTATGCGAGAAAATCACTCATGCTGCCAGTCAGAAGGTCCTACTTCCTACTTGTGAAGTCGGAATTACATGTATGTCATCCTGAAGTGATCTGATGTTGGACTAAAATTAAAAATGGTGGATGCGATCTTCCTTCTCACCTGTTCTATTTAGGGAATCCTATTTTATAAAAGTAGGGTCACGGTAGCATAGTGCTTAGCACGGCCACCTTACAGAAAGAAAGTCTTGGGCTCACGTTCCTGTGTGAAGTTTGCATATTCTCCCCATGCTTGCGTGGGTTTCCTCAAGGTACTCCCGATTTCCTGCTACAGTCCAAAGACATGCACATTAGGCTAATTGGCTGTTTGAAATTGCTCCTAGGTGTGAGTGTGAATGGTTGTGAGTGTGTTGGCCCTGTGATGGCCCAAATTCAGCTGAGAAAATCTCCAGCCTCCCTGCAACCCTAGTAAGATTAATCAGATCGGCAAACGAATGAATGAATCAATGAATGAATGAATATTTTATACAAAGACAAACAATAGCATTGTTCCAGATTATGTAAAGTGTACAAAGATTACAGATCAGTTTATGTACCATCTACTATTGAATCAGCCCTCAGTGATCAACAGTGCCATGTTGAATTGTTAAGAAGTCATTCCAACTCAGGTATCAAAGTTATTTCTGAAGTTCTCATTCAAAATTACAACGAGATGAAGGAGTGTTCAGGTACAACTTCCAAGCAGGCAACTCATATTTGACATAAATCTGGTAACAAGTGAAGGCAGTATTAGCTAGCAAGGTTTAGATGTCTTTTATCGCTCGTGTTTTAGATGTCTTTTACCAACAATAGTTAGATCAGAGTATGTGTACTGATTACTGTGATTTCTCAGTTCGGTCCAGTTAATCTTTTTTGTCAGTTCCTGTTTCTTTGTAAAATGGGAGTTTTGTGGCATTCCATTTACCGGTAGATTCCATTTACCTCGGAATGGACTGGAAATTATGTCACACCAGCGTTGACCATGTTCCACTATCATAAGTTGGAAAACCAATGCCAGCAATTTCTAGTCTAGCCATCGTTAGTAATAGCAGTTGATCTGACAGTATTTTTTGCATACAAACACCGCGATTACATGTTCAAAGGGTTGGATGAGGTTGGATAATACTGTGTGTACAACTGATACAATGTACCAGAAATGCTAATAAACACTATAATTCATCTTATTTTCTTCCATTAATGTTCAGTCCACCAAAGGTATATTATCTATCTGCTACAGCTGTTACTACAGCTTTCACTCTTGATGCATGGAATAGCCATGTTGGATTTTGAATTTTTCATTGGTAAAGTTTCCCTGACTTTCTGAGTCAGGAATCCTATGTCACAGTTTCCAATTATATTTCTTACTGGAGACTCAAACCTACCTTCCCTGCACAAATGGAGCGCACCACTAGTTCCTGTTATTGATTAGGTTGTGGTAGCTATAAACAGACATTCCCTCACATGCTTCCTCTTCTTCTCTTGAGGTTAACAAGACAAAAAGTTCAACATTGCCATGTTACGGAGAAACCAGAAATGGCACACTTTGCTGTCCTGAAGCCTCATCTCTCATGGAAGTTTCAAAACATTAAATATAACTTGAAAAGTGCAACGTGTTGAGAGATAATAAATAAAATTATGCGATTCGACACGCTGGTCAGAATGGAAATAATTAATCTGCGTCAAGTCACTTCTAAACTTCTAAACTTCACCTGAGCGGCATGGACAAATCACAAGGGTTACCAGCCCCTTGCCAATTCAGGCTAAAATTCGAAGATTTTAAAATTAAAAATATATCTTCATATATGTACAAGTCGTATGTGGCCATGCAGTCAAATGCTGGCCAGCCTCCACCAAGCACAAACAAACACTAAGTGTCATGGAGTTCCGGATGCTGCGGTGGGTGCTTGGCCTTACCTGGTATTATTGCCTCATTAACGAGCGTGTTTGAAAAATAATGGGGATGCTGCCAATCACTGATAAGATGCAAACCATTTATATCTTGCTTGATCTCATGCTGCATCAGAGATTGGCGTAACATACTCAGAGTAAAGTGCTATTCACCCACCTCTGCACACATGTTATCACAGACAGTCATGATTGGCAAGTGTTGCTGTAATTCATTTCCCTGAGAGCACAGCTAAATTTGCTTTATTGGGATCTTGGCCACGGACAGCTGTGGCATCATGGGAATTTACACTTGAGATCTCTAGATGACAGGGTGAACAATTCTTCCGTCTGAGTAAGATTGCTGTTTGATAAGTTTCCCAAAAGTAAACCAAAAGTATCAGTTTCACACTGAATGTGACTCAGCAAAAGTACTGATAAATGTGATTTTTAATTTTGTGAATTTTTCTTGTAAAGACCCACTGTTCCATGAGGCCACAGCTGGTGTGAAGCCCTCCATCAGCTTGTGCTGCTTTTCATAGAGGCTACTACGATGTTCATGAGGAAACATGTAGAGAAGGATCTCCACAAAAAAAAAAAAAAAAAAAAAAAAAGGAAGCACGTTAAAAAGTACAAATATGGAACTGAATCCCTGTGAATGGAGATATGTTTGTATGAATATATACAAGAGCTTGGCTGGGAACCAAAACCAACAAAACTTTCTAAGGCACAATGGAATCACTCAGGCTCTGATAAAGGTGCATTCAAGTGAGTGTGTATGCATGTGTGTGTGTGTGTGTGTATAGAGGGGATGACACCGTTTGCTTGTACAGTCCCTGAACATTAAGACCAAAAGTTTCATGCAAAAGTTTTCACGCATTGTGTCAAAACTGAAACAGCATGCTCATTTTCTCATGCTAAGGCATTATAAGTATGCTGAGGTCAAGTTGTGGCAGATAACTCGTTACAAAATGGCATTGAGAACGCAGGTGCTTTTAGTTACACAAACTGCCTTTGAAATGATGCTGAAACATTCTGTCTCATCAAAAA
Source organism: Tandanus tandanus (assembly GCA_039654325.1). NCBI lineage: Eukaryota > Metazoa > Chordata > Actinopteri > Siluriformes > Plotosidae > Tandanus > Tandanus tandanus. Next base: position 30,225,714 of record JBCNYH010000024.1, read on the forward strand.
TGTCGACCTCAGAAGAAGCGATGCCCCAGATTGAAAATCATCTCTATCATGATCTGAACATGAACGAAATTCAGGCAGAATAAAGTGTAAATTATAGCGATGTAATGCTCTGTGCACAGAACTGAATAATCTGCTGCGAATGAAATGACTCAGAGCTCGGATATGTTTTGTCGAGTTGCATGGCAACCACAGGAAACATTCTCTGCCCTTATTTAACCAGCAATCAATTTTATATCTATGTCTACTTTTGTATTTTTTTGTACTTAAAGCACCAGATTAGAGTGAGGGTATGTGGGGTGGGTGGGAGAGAGGGGCTTGGGAAAGGATGCGTGTTTGATGTTTTAGTATCCTTTCATCACCAAAAAATTCGTCTGAACACCCGAATACGAATGGCATCTTCAGCTGACTATTTTTAGTCTGGGTTACTCTTAGAATGCATCCCTTCACTTTTCTTTTCTTTTCAAGTGCTTGAGTTACAGAAGTAAACGAACACGCTCTCGTTTGTGCAAGTGCTAAACCTGCCAGTTCTTCAGTCGAGTCCATATAAATGGAGCTTGTGGCTTAAAGAGTTGTATGATGCCAAACTGTTGATCAAACTATGTGATGAAGTGGCGTTCTGTACGACCTTGCTTCGAAATCGGAAAAGACACCCAGGCTGCCTCTGGTTGTATCTCTTCATGCATCATGTGACATTTCCTCCTTGCTGTTGTGTCTGAGGATAAAAGTAGCAATTACACCAACTGCTGAGAGCTTTCGCCAGATTTATGCTCAAAACAACAGCATTCCAGCCAAGATGGCCTCCACCTTCCTAAATAAACCCAAACAAAGTCATAGCCGTAGGAGAGTCCTGATGAAGAGTCAATGCTGGATCCTTACTGACGTCACACACCGACCAATTTTTCAGTCTTCTTCTTTTTCTTTTTCTTCTTTTTGAGAACTTTTAGTCTAGTCTAGCAAGGCCCCTGACAGAGTGTTGCATATGTTCTAATTCATTTATAATTGTGAATGGTTAACTCTTGTTTTTTTTTTTAACTTCACCTCCTTTTGTAACCCGACCTCTCCCTCGCCTCGTCTATCAGCCCCAGCTGCTCCGCAGTGGGCTGTCTGCCTTCTCCACGGAACTGTTATGGGTTCATTGAGCTGGTATGCGGCAGGAATCTTTGGATCAAGGTAATTTCACACTGTTTGAGATTTTCCCAGGATGTTAAGCTTCCATTTACCTTTGTGAGCCAGATAGCGCTCAACACATGTTCCAGACCCACACAGCAGATCTCAGAGAAGGCTCCAGGAAGAGGCCCGGGGACCAACTTAAAAGATACACATCGTAAATTAAACCCGACACTTGAGTTGGCCCAAAAGGATCAGATTATTGTAGCCTGATCCGAGTGTGGTATTTGTGCTGTGAATTCATCCATGCTCCTGTAATCGGGATGAAGAGGAGAAGTTGATTTGCAACACTCAGGTTTTAGTTTGGAGACCTCAATTAGGGATCTATCATTAAGTATGTAATAATGCACACGGGGAAAAAAATATATAATATGATAATGATAATAAGAATAAGAATTCTATACATATATATATATATATATATATATATATATATATATATATATACATA
>JBCNYH010000024.1:30240831-30266292 GCA_039654325.1 Tandanus tandanus
TGTGTGTTTGCGTGTGTGTGTGTGTGTGTGTGTGTGTATGTGTGTGTGTGTGTGTGTGTATTATTGCATCCAAAAAATATCAATACCCTAAAATGACCAGATTGTGAAGAGATCTTTGCCTTTTAAACATGCTCTCTATTTTTGAATTACACTGTGATGCTACTGAGAAGGAGCAAGGTGAATGTTGATGTACCTGGAACGCGTAGCTTGAGCCTCACTGTGAGAAAGCATTCCTGGGCAAACTTCACAACTGAGTTGGTAAGGGATGTATACCTGATGTACAGGGTGCAGAAAGCAATGAAGGGCAAACCTGCAAAGCTGAATTCATGAAGCATGTCACAGACAATTGTTTTGTAATGCATGGCTAAGTTCACACTCTTGTTTTGTTCTTGAGGAACATCTGTGACGGATCAACTACTACATCAAACAATAAACAAAGTAATAAACTGTAAGAAATTGTGATAAAATTTCTCTTGCCTTTGTGAAGGGAATGTGGTGTCTGAAACCATTGGATTATAAATTGGACAGGTGTTTTATAGTCATGGATTATGTTTAATCTATTTTTTTGTTTGTTTGTTTCTTATAAAATCATATTTAAAAAGTTAAGATTCGTAAATAAAAATGTTCATAATTGGAGTTAATATCGGATAAAATGTATAGAAATATGCCTAGATAGATAGATAGATAGATAGATAGATAGATAGATAGATAGATAGATAGTGATGATTACCTTATAATTAAATAATTATTTTGTGCATCAAACAATAATCAAATAAAAACAATAGGATGAAAAATGAAAAAATAAATTGTGATTAGCCTATGTGAACAATAAATATAATACATTTACTTTGGTTATTAATAGCAAGAAAAATATATTTAAAATAAATTATAGATACAAAAATGAATTTGTTTGCTGACAATTTTGACATAAAGTTCCCAGACATGTTTAAACCTTTTATTTGGTCCATTACAATTTTTTGTCAAATTAACATGAATGCATCCTGGTTATGTTTTTAATCTTGTTTCTCTTCCTCCATGTGTTTTCACACCATAAAAGCTATCTCCTACAGTTGATGTTAAGACATTTGTGTGCAGGTGTTCTTTTGTTTTCAATATTTTTATCTTTATTTATAACAGGAAAATATTACATTTTCTTTGTAGCCTCTTTCAGTGGAAAAACCACTTCTGCAAGCTGCCAAAAGATGTACTGAATTAAAACAATCTCCTAGAAATATTGGTAAATATTTTTTTCTGGAAGAACAGTCAGATTTTATTCATTGTGATGCTAGTTATTAAAAATAGTTGCTTTTTAAATGTAAAATAATATTATATATATATACTATATACAAACCATACAAATGCAACTTCTAAAATAATAATAATAATAATAATAATAATAAACTATTATTATGCATTTTTGAGCTCCAATACACCCTTCATAAACCCAAGGAAGCTCTTGTGTAGTGTGCTGATGAGTTGAGGAGTCAGGTGTGTTGGAGCACTTCACTTCCGCACCTCCCTTCTGCATTCCTTGGATTCACAGTGAACCCAAAGTGCGCTTCGGAAGAGTGAGAGCAGAGTCGGTGTGTGTGTCTTCATGTTGAGTTGTTAAAGGTTTGTGACGTCATTAATGTGCGGGCGGGGGAGTAAGGGGAAAAACCCCGGCCGTGTTGGCTTTGCACCATCAGTGCACGCGCTGCTCTTCCGTCTTGTCCCGTTCTCCTTTTATGGTAGCCATAGTAACCTGTAGTTTCTGGCAGATTATTCATTGGGATAGGATGCAGTTTTAAGCACATTCAGGGTTCCAACTTTAAGTTATACATATAGAATATGGACGAATTAATTTTCTTTTCTTTTATTTCTTTTTTTGTTTTGTCGGAAAGGGTTTTTTTCTCTTTAATTTTTCAAGCCGCATTTCTTTTATCAGTATAGACTGTGCTGTATTATTTCCATAACCAAGTCTGTCATTGCAATAGACTGCAATAGCATCTCTTATGCGCATCCTCCATCATCTGCGCAAAACTGCGCATCATTATTTTTCATTGTCCTAGAAGAATTTTTTTTATGCGACTTGGACTGACCTACATATAATTATGATCTGATAAGGTAAATGTTCCATCTGACTCGTTTTGGAAGCTCAGAGAAACATCCACTATTGTGATCTTAAATGATAACAGCATTGACAATGACAGCCTGTCCTTATATTAAACAGGATGCTTCGTAGGGAAAAAAAACCCGACTTATAGCGCGGGCGGATTATTGCGCAACAAACAGCGTTTAACAGGTTGCCATATCATTCATATAATGGTATTATATTTATTCTTTTTACATTTTTAGCTGATAACTTTAGATTTATATAGGGTACCACTAAGTTTCTCTCTTTCTGTGTGTGTGTGTGTGTGTGTGTGTGTGTGTGTGTGTGTGTGTGTGCTAGATCATCTGTATTTCCCCCACATTGTTCATATAAAGAATATAAAGTAGACAAACTGTCAAACAAGCAAACTGTGTTAGTTTCTTGGCTTAATGAAAGATTTAATCATATAGCATTAGATGACTTGTGATCAGACCTTAAAATCTACTTAACTAATATTTTTAATTGAATAATAATCAGCAATATAGTACTTTATAAAGCAAAAATGGAGTAATTGATTAATTACCAAGTGCTTAAAAAAGATATGATGATTTTGATTTTTGATGATGATGATGATTATTATTATTATTATCACTATGTTGTTTTTTTTATGCACATCTGCTGTTTTGGAAACATTATATCAGAGAGGTTTTCTTTAAGTGACTTTTTCAGCTTTTCATTTCAGAAAAAGTAAACTTTTGTTGCTTCCTCTTAATCTTTGAGAGGGTTTTTAAAGGGTTGCTACTGATAGTTTGATTTAAAACAAAAAAACACAGGACCACCACCATCATCTTCTTCTTCTTCTTCTTCTTCTTTTTCATCTTCTACTTCTTCTTCGTTGTGGTCGTCGTCAGCTGAGGAGGAAGAGCTATAAGATGATTTGGTTCCTGTTTGAGAAGGCTGACTTGAGAAGTCTGCCCAGTAACACCACTCGAAACTAAGATCCCATTGGCTGGTTAATTTCTGACAAGGAAAGGAAGCGAGCTGGCCAAAAAAAAAAAGAAAAAAGAAAAAAAAAAAGAAAAACGTTTAAAGAGAAATTCTTGCTTCACTTTAAAATGAGATGATGATTCCCTCCCACCCCACCCTCTTTATAGAAGTTGTGTTAGTGGAAGATAGACAAGTTTTACTGTTGTTTAATATCAATAATCGTTTCATTGAACCATTCTAAGCACTTTAATTAAGATCTACACTGACTTAACACTTGTCTAACACTTGACTTAACACTTGTCTAAGTCTCAAGAGTGTGTGTGTGTGTGTGTGTGTGGGGAGGGGTGTCAAAAACAAAAATAAATTTTTCTTTTTTGAGTTTATTTAACACTATTGAGCTAAATACGGTGACTGTGCTTTTAACCCTGTAGGGGGTAGGTGGGGTGGGAGTTTTTTATTTTCATGGCAAGTAATGTAAATGTGCCAGTTTAGAGTTAGGTTGTATTTGTTCTATTAGTGCATGCTTATCGCCACTGCATGGAGTCTCTCACTTTTAGTCAGTGCAAACACCCTAAACGATGGACTGAAGTGGCATCGCACTTATCTGAAGTAACAACCCCCATGCACGCATTTCCTCGAAAGCTATCTCACCACAGACGTGTAGTAATAGTACTAATTTAAAAGGAAGAAAAGAAAAAAGAAAGACAGCTTTAGTTAGACTCGAAGAGAAGTTGCAGGAGTAGGAGAAAGGGTTCGACCATTTCTGACACCTAAAAGGTTTCCACATATGTGTTGAAGTCTTCTTAAAGAAATAAACGACTTCCTAGCCCTTATTCTGGTCTCATGGTCTAACTTTGGTTATTTTATGCTCTCATATAGCTGAAACGTGCTTTCCTTTACTCATTAACCCAATAGTTGACTTTGCATGTTGTGTATCTTGGTGTGATCAGTAAAACCAAACTGTCATTCTGCAGAGTTTTATTGAAAGAGTCATCATGATCATGTTCATGTTCAAGTTTAGTGGTGGACCAGTGTTTTCTGCGTCACACATTACTCAGTCTGAGTACTGCTGTAGTGTTGCCAGTGTCTTCCTTGCTTGGTTTAAAAAATATATGTAATTTGCTAGGAATAAATAGTAGCCTAGCATAATTCGTGGGATGTTTAAATTAATGTTTCAATGCTTCAAAAGTCATTTGGCAACGCTGCAGTTGGGGTTGGGTCATACCAAAATGTGGGAGGGTTTTCAATTGCGTCTGTTGAATGCAGTCAGTACAATCTGGCAACCCTGGCAGCAAGAAAAGAGCTCAGAGCACAGCAGAGCACAGCAGAGCAACCATCAGAGGAGGAAAAACCTGAAAGTTCTCCAGAGAAGCTGGACATAAGTACAGGATATAACCCCCACACGCTCGCTTTACATGCCCTTCGACTCCTTTTGCGGCTCCAGTTTTCTGGTGTTTGAGGGTTCCGTGTTTTAGAGATCGGAAAGCACTGTGAACACAGAGAGAAATGGAGCAGGAGCTGTATTGTCTGGAAGTGGACACCGTGGTGCGAGCCCGTCCCGACCCGAACCTCCTCGGCGATGACAGGGTGCTGCAGAGCCTTCTGACCATCGAGGAGAGGTTTCTGCCTCAGTGTTCCTATTTCAAATGCGTACAGAAGGACATCCAGCCTTTCATGCGCAGGATGGTGGCCACCTGGATGCTGGAGGTTTGTGTGTGTGTGAACTTCAGAGTATTTCCTCAGCAGTGAAAAACAGCCCTATATCCCCCCCGGTTCACTGTCAACCTGTAGGTCCTGCGCCATGAAAGGAAAGCAGATTGAACGTTTTCCGAAAGCACAAGGCCGATTTTTAAGGGCGTTTATTTTAGGAGTCTGTTTTGGATCGGGTTCACGGTTGTGTCGTAGAGTTTTTGGAGAGGACGACCTGATTACATAGAAGGATGAAAAAAAAAACACCCGCGTTTCTTTACCATAATAAACCTGATCTAACATAGCCTTGGTGCAGAAGAGAGTATCCTGCTTCATAATGCTATTTATTTATTTATTTATTGGGATAAATATTTCCATGCACACGTATGCACTTCAGTGCTTTCCCCTGGTAGCGACAATCGAAAACGCCATGTTGGTTTTTTTTCCCCCAGATTCGCTCTGCTTGTCTTTTCCCTATTAAATGTCTTAGAACGTCGCAAAACCTGATGAAATGTCACTGGTCAGACAGACGAATGTCTAAAGTGCATGTTTGGATGTTTAAATCGTGTGATTTATCTTGGGAATATTTTGTAAAAAATTTCCAAAAATGTGTTCGCGAAGGGGCGAGGGCCCAAATGCTGCTCCCTAAACCCAACACCAATCGGACTCGGTGTAGCATAGGAATTAAGTTCAATTATCCCCGAGATCTTTAGTAAATCTCACCGATTTTTGTCGGGAACGTTAGCGGAGTAGTTGGGCTTTATTTTCATGTATTAAATGTTAACATGAAGCTAACAGAGTAATTTATACAAATTTTTCAAAATAATATTTCGCCGCGATGGCGACACTCTGGTCAAGCGCTGCCTGATACGTCTCTTCCAAAATCACATTTTTATCACTGAAAACATACATGAAAGTGTTTGGCAATTGTCGGGAATGATGTAAAACAGACTGTCGATCATTTATATGTATAAACTATGGCCGTAGACAATTTATTTATATTTTTAATTATTTTATGAAAATATGACGAATTAAAAAAAAAAAAGCAAAAGCTGTTCCGTAGCCTACTGTGCTGCATGGCTGTTTTTTGGCTCGGGTGATTGTGACTTGAATTCATTTCTTACTGAATGGACCGAAGGAATTCACTTCTGTTTACAGAGATGTTAGAAAATTATTTCTATTCTGTAAAAAATGCACTTATAATCTTTTTAAAAAAAAATTTATTATACTGCAGTGCCAGATGTTGCAGACAATCAGATGTTTCTGTAGTCTACATTTTAATGATTACTTTCTTCTAAAGAGAAAGATGTATTTCTACTTTTTTTTTTTCTCCTTAGATCACACACTTGTTTAGTTTGTGATCAGATTCTCTTTTCCTGAGTTATTTCACTTGAGCAAGATGTTACTGTGCACCACGTGGTTCTTCCTCCGGCGAACTCATACTCGTCGATCTCCTGCCTTTTGCAGGTCTGTGAGGAACAAAAGTGTGAGGAGGAAGTTTTCCCACTGTCTATGAACTACTTGGACAGATTTTTAGCGGTTGAGCCCACCAGAAAGTGCAATCTGCAGTTGCTCGGAGCGGTGTGCATGTTTCTGGCGTCCAAACTGAAAGAGACGCGTCCTCTAACTGCAGAAAAGCTGTGTATCTACACTGATAACTCCATCCGACCACAAGAACTCCTGGTAAGCACCTAAATGCAATGTAGATATTTGCCTCAGTGGGTTGTCGAAATGTATAATATGACTTTTAAATGTTTATTATGTGCATTTATTCTAGATAGACATATGTAGATATGTATATTAAAAGTACCACTTCTGCATTGAATGCATTGCTTTTCATTATTCACTGCAAACAAGATATGCAAAAGGTGTCATGTTTTGGGTTAGGATAAACGTTTATGATCTCAACACAACATTAACTGCAGCAATGAAAGAAGTGTTGCAGAGTCTGACGGCTGAAGGCTGGATGCTCTACAGTGTGAGTGTGGTGATGGAGGGGAAGATCTACTGACGTTGTATTAGCACTGCAGTCACCCACGAGTCTCCATCCCCATCTAGTGGCAAATATGTGACACCACTCTATTACTGCGTAGAGATGAGAAATGATATCTGTTTTTTTTTTTTCTTCTTTTTTAAGTTCCGTCAGAGAGAGAGAGAGAGAGAGAAAACTGATCTGTAATATTTATTAAATTAGGCAAGAGTATTTATATGCTTTTAGGTGATGCACTTATGCTTGGGAAGAGTCGTACGTTTGACATCGTCATCATCTCTTAAATTGTAAATAGTTGACATTAGAATCATGTCAATTCACAGCGATGCTGGCGTGTGTGTATTTCCGTACAAGTCACTATGCTTCCAGGAGAAGCCAAGCATTTGAGAGCAACTATGGCAACTCGAGCAACACAAGCTGGCTAAAGTCAAATTTTAGGGTTCCAGAAAAACGCCACAGCGAGGTGGCATTTTCCCCCCCTGTGGGGTGAAAAAAAAAAAAAAAAAAAAAAAAAAAAAAAGAAAGAAAAGTCTAGTGTTTCTGCTGTGCTGGAGGTCTGTGCTGCAGCGTGTTCACTCGCTGTGTCATCAGAGGTCCTCAGTGGGATTGGGAAGTTGAAGTGTTGAAGATGTACGCGTGCATGTTTCTCACCACAGACTCATCAGTTTCTTTCTTTGTGGTGGAAATAGACAGAACCGTACTGATTCTGCTCAAGGATAACACAATTATGCTGCTGTCAGCAAAATTACACTAAGGACCTCTTTTTTTTTTTTTTCCTTCTTTTTTTTAAAAATCCGGTCTAGATCTTGGAGTTGACACTCGTCTACAAAGATGCAGGAAACCGGAGTTTTCTATAACAGTCTCATCTTCAAGTTTTGTCTCTGCTGACTTGTACAAAGTTTTGTACTTCACTTGTGGCAGCAGCAGCACCAAAAAAGAGGAAGTGGGTATCTAAAGTGTGTTGCAAGCATAACTATTCTGCTCTAAGTTTTGAGCACAGAGGCAGAGAAGTTAAAGTCACAGTCTCTTCTACAAAGTGTTCATTCTTTTTTGCATGCAATATTGGTGGTGGATGTTGTTGCATGTCAGCTGTATGAAGTTAGTAAATAAATTTACCATGACTGTTGAGTAGTACGTGAACAATATTTTTTAGTTCCTCCATATTATTCTTTAAATAAATAAACAGAATTTGTAATTGTAAAAAAAGATACAAGAATTGAGCCTTGAGATTGAGATTAAAATATTCAGTTATTCGGGTGTTTTTGCATTGACACCTACACTCACAGTATCCGTCTGCCCTACCTTACTGATGTCGATGTAGCACGCTGTCAGTTTTGTCTCGCTATTTTTGAAGCTCAGTAAAATAACACAATGACCATCTTCAAGGTTATTTCCATAGATAGAAGACATAGAAATCCAAATCAATAATTGCAAACAATAAATAGCAGCTACAGTATGTTGGAATAAATCCAAGATGATCTTTTTCTGCTGCTTCCTCTCTGAAGAAGAAAAAAAAAAAAAAGCAACTACGGAAGTTACAGAAACAAAACAAAAGGAAAAAAATCACAGAATTTAAGCCCATCCATCTTGTTAGAGTATGATGTGAGGTACTTCTCGCCTGTTTGTTAACCACTAAAGATCTGAGCTGTTTATAATTGTGAGTTTTACCGCTGAATGCAGTTGTGCAGAGGTGGCAGGGAAATCATGCATCGGTGACAGCTGGCTGTGTAATTCAGTGTACTCATTCAGAATGAAGCTCTAGTTCTGTTACAGACATGTGGTTCTGTGTAGTTCGTAAAGCAGCCGTATTGGTAAACTGGACAGAAACGTCATTGGCACTATGCAGGATGGGATTAAATGAAGAACACAATGAGCCACCTGATGACTAAGTGCCTGTGGTTTACTGAAGGAGAAAACCATCCCTATCGGAATAAATGCAGTCACACAGATGGCTCCTGAAATTCTTGTTTTACTCAATGAGTTGTTGAGTCTTCTTACTCTTGTCACATAAAACTAGAAACTCGCTTTTTGTTTCCTCAGAAAGGTAAAAAAAAAAAAAAAAAAAGGTACGGTTCTCTATTGACCATTTATATATAACAGTTATTATCCATGCCTACTGGATTGTGAGAAATAATGCTTATTTAAAATTTTTTGGGTTTTTTTGCTTTAATCAAATTTTTGAAAATTAAAAACATGTACAGTACATGCTCATCGTCAAATACTTATCAGAAGAGCCGAAACCTGTTCCTCATGGGAGGACGATAAAAGCATTTTCTGTGGGGGAAAAAAGTTCAATTCTTGAAAATAAAAAAATATCTTACCATCAAACACTTTGCAAAATGTGTTGCTTTCGGTTTAATAAATGTAAAATGTATGCAAGCGCTGGCTGTCTATTATTATTATTATAATTATTATCATACTAACCTTAAGCGGTCAGGTTAGAGTTGCCTGCTAGCGGCACTTCTGGCTGCAGGAAACTTGTTACAATACTCTCTTCACTGATTACCAGCATCAGGTGACGCCATGCGCTGGAGCATGCTGATAAAGTTGCAAAATGGTCTAATTATAGAAAGAAAAAAAAAGTTCTTACCATCCAAATTTGCTGCTTTACGTGGAATACGTCTAGAATGAACAGAACCAGCTTTAGCAGTTAGCTTAGCATGAGTTACAACCACTTAAGTTTTTTTGGTAATGATGTAGCTACTAATGATATATGAACTAATATCTTATTAAGAGTTAGCAAGTCATGCTTGCTCATTTACAGTGGGTACAGGCTGAATAAAAATAATAAGATCTGTAATCTTACCTTAAGAATTAGCATTATGTATTAGCGGTAGTGCCTGTTTGCCATTTGCTTAAGTCTGTTAATGCAAAATTGAACTTTTCCGACAGTTATTGCCCTGAGGTTATGGCAGAATCCGGTGTTTTCCCAAAGGCAGCAATGTAGTTTACATGCATGCTGTCTATTAAAAGCTGTGAAAAGAAGTCAAATTATTTGGATGGCAATAAATTTTAGTCTAGTAGTAGTGGAATGATTTTACTTTGGATATTCATCACTCACTCAAAGGATCTGAATATGGTTGTTGTTTTCTTTTTTTGGCACTTCACATTTAACAAAAAAATGAAGTGCTTTGCATGCTCTTCTTGTGTGTGTAACACTGTCTTATACAGGCTTGCATTCTCTGAAGGAAAGTGATGCTGAACAGACACTGTGAGGTCACTGGCGTTGGCGTTTTCTTATAGAGCTGAGTGCTGAGTAGCTTAGTAGATTTATGATTAGCTAGGGACAGTTAGGTAGCTCACGCCTGGCTCTACTCTACTTATGTCTCTTTGGAGTGTGAAAATCTACCAATTCATGTAGTGTATAGTGCAGGCATCAGACATGGCATCAAGACACTACCAGTTAAGTCCAGAATTGAGAAATAGCAAGCCATAATGAGGAAATAAGCATGAAGCAGATGTCAAGCAGGTGATTGCCTGAAAATCCTACCCATGATTCAATACTCTGAATATAATACATTTGTTTCTCTCTACAAAGACACTCATAAACATTGTTTTGCTTTGCAGAAACCATAGAATGACTAACTATATACGTATCAGAGGTTTTTTTTGTTTGTTTGTTTGTTTGTTTTAGACATAGTTTTAATCAAATGTTAAAAGGATGGTTGTGTCCCCTATGCCCTATCTGGGAATCGGATTCAAGCTTGTTCACATTGACTCAGAGTGGAAAAGAAAATAGCAAAAAATGAAATATGTACCAACTTTGACATATTCAGAATCCCTTGGGCCAACAGTCAAGAATGCCAACTAGCTTTTCATTAATTTGTGTTCCACTTCCTGCAGAACTTAAAATACCAAAGATACTTTAGGTCAGTGGTCACCAACCCTGTTCCTGTAGAGCCACCTCCCTAAAGACTTTGGCTACAACCCTAATCATACCCACCTGACCATCTAATCATTGACTTAAGAAGTTCTTTTTCAGCTAAAAGAGGTGTGTTAGAGTTTGGTTGGAGATAAAACCTTCCTGAAGGTAGATCTCCACAAATAGGTTTGGTGACTGGCTCTACATTTGCCCCAATATCCCACATGACACTGTTGTGCCATATGTTCTGCCTACCTACTTATACGTAAACAGTCTGTCAAGATCTAGAACGAATGCTCTCTTTTGTAAATAAGGGCTGCTTTTGCTTGTATTTTGTATCTTCTTTCAGGAGTGGGAACTGGTGGTTCTTGGTAAATTGAAGTGGAACCTGGCTGCTGTCACTCCTAATGACTTCATTGAACACATTGTGAAGAGGCTGCCTCTGCCTGGGGATAAGCTGGACCTGATCCGCAAGCATGTGCAAACCTTCATCGCACTGTGTGCAACAGGTAATAGTGGGATAAGTGCCAGGACTGACCCTGAATCTTTAATACCATGCCCCAAAACAGTTTCACACTTCATCAGTTCATACCATTCCTAGTTACTGCACATGATATCCTCTGGTCAGCATTTTTATTCTCTGTCTCAACATGTCTTTCCTCTTGTCAGTATTCGCTACCATAAATCACAGTTAATGGAAGCTCTTCCCTAATTCATCCCTTAGGTATTTTTTTTTCTTTAATTACAAGTTTTTCCAGATGTGACAATAATAAGTTGAAAGATTAAAAATCTGAATTGGCATTTAAAACCAATAAACACTAGGTAAATGATATGGCATTTGGCATGTGCTTTGTATTTGATTTGTTTTATAAGTGTGAATGAGAAAGATTCACTGTGAAGACAACTAGGTGTTGATATCCTGCGTCAACATGTCAGTGAGTCTTGGAAATATACTACACTGCTAATCTCAAAAACCTGAACCAGATTTTAGTGGAACATTAGGTAATCACAATAGCATTCATGTTGCTTTGGCAGGTATGGCTTTGCGAAATTGCTTTATTGTTAGTGTCACGTGGGAATATGTAGATCCGAATGACAATGTCTGAAGTCCTTGAATGTTATGATCATGAGGGGAGGATGTATTGAAAAGAAAGTTAATGCCGGTTCTGTATGGTGGCTACTCTGTGCATGGATGACTGAAAGTCTGTGTTTTTGGCGAGATCAAACATGGAGAGGAGATCGAGGGTGAGAAAAAGTTAGTGAGAGATCATTGTCCCAGCGGATCCAAACAGCAAAGCATGTCATGTTTTCATATCTCATCCCCACTTCTCACGCCTCCTAGCTGCTCCAGGGCATGACTGTTTTCCCATGTTCAGGAGTCTTTGTGAGGCTGGTTCTCCTAGTCAACTTTACGCTCACGCTGCCACAAGAGGTAATGGGACGTGCTCATATTTCCCCTGGGCTCCCACGTCCCTCCCTGGGGTGGCTCATCTCGCCAGGAGAATCCCCACACCTCTTCTCTGAAAGCAGAGTAGGAAAGGGTGAAGAGTGGAGGGAGGAATGGGAAGAGATGACAGGTCTTTAAACATGGCACGTTTGATGTGGGCTCTTCTTTTGCACATTGTGCAATGGATATTGTAGGTATGTTGTGAAACTACTCTGTCAGGAGGCATTGATGATATCCATGGGAACTGGCTTAAATCCCATTAAATACACTTGCTGTCATCCATCACGGTCTCACCCTTTCTCTCTGAGCCACTAAACACACTGGAAGGTTGATTTGCAGTCCATTTCTCACTCCTTTAATAATAAACTCAAAATGGTTCTACAAGAGGTGCAAGATGTTTGTCTTTTTTAGGCAAAATATCTGTTCAGAATTGACTAAAGCTTATTCTTAATTTAAGTTCAGCTTATTTACATTACAAATAGATGCCTTCACATAGACATTGAGTTACTGATTATAGTAACGAACAAACATTCAAAAAATAATGATGATAACAAATTACTACTCAATAATTTACTTATTTTATTACACTGGCAGCAACAGCACAAAATTATCAAGCCTCTTCCAACAAATATGCTTTAGTTCTAAGCTAATGTCAATGTGTTATTGCGCATTACCAACCATGGCTTCTTTGGGCTAATTGTTGGAATATGGGTCATTCTCATAGAAATGCATATTTTATGTCCCACTCTTTATATACCCAAATTTTTTTTTAAAGATTGCAGATTTTTCATGATTTTTCACCCAAATGTATGTAAAAAAACAAAAACAAACATTTGCCGTTTCGAGCATATGAAGTTTTGTCCCCAAGAACGTTGTCAACTCTGTTACGTCAGTTCTGTTAAAATCCTGTATTAATATTGCTGTAATTTATGATTCAAAAAAGCTGGAGCTTCAAAACTTTCCAGAAATATACTACTATAAACATATATCTGTGCATCATACCTAGAAACTTGTGTAATTAGTTCATTCTATTTTTTGTGCATTGGTACCAAGATGCTATGAGATCTAATGTTCATGCAGAGAAAAGTGAAAGAGTGTATGCATAGAATGCATAGGTTTGTGCAGTTTTATCATTCATCATTCATTTTCTGAACCGCTTAATACTAATTACGGTCGCAGGGAGGCTGGTGCCCATCTCAGCCAACTCTGGGCGAGGGCAGAGTACACCCTGGACAGCTTGCCAGGCCATCGCAGAGCAGAAACATGCTGACGGCAATGCAGCCTACTCTTAACCAAAGTCAGCAATGGTTCTTTTACATGCCTCTCACCACAGACAGTGAGAGACATGGCTGGCCTTTGATAACCCAGTTAGCTGCACTGAGCGGACAGCAGTGACAACCTGGTGATAGTCGCCCCGTCCTTGGGATCAGTAATCCAGCTCTCGACCACCAGGCCACCACTGTCCCCTTGTGCAGTTTTATCTATAACAAATTTTTGTTGTTGTTGATGTTGGTGAATATTTTCTTTTTTTATCTTTGATGTGGTCAGCTAATTGTCAGATAATTGATGTTATTAACACCAAAATGTTCTCCACAGTTTCCTGAAACTTTGCTATGCAGGTTTAGTTTTACTTTCTGTTTTTGGGAGATCCCAAATGAATATGAAGAAATACAGTATGAGCATTGAACCTGATCACATAGTTTGTGGACAGTCTCTGGGAAATGCTCAATATAAACTACTTATTCACAGAGCATGAGGTCCACACAGAGAAATCTTAGCCTGAGCTCTTAGTACAGACCGAGCTGATGCGGCTGAGATTTCTCTGTACAGACCGAACAAACAAGATTAATAAGTAGTTTATCATATGGCATTTTAAAATGGCATCCTTTTTTAATTTACTTCGGGCACTGTTACTTTTTTCATCCTGGCTGGAGTGCTGTCTCTAAACTTCACACTTCTGAACAAGGCGTTTTCATCCATGCCTCTGAGGGCTTTGGTAGCTTTCGGCTTGTTTCCCTTCCTGTGATGAGCAAGAGCTTTCCAACAAGCACTGAGTAATTCGTGGGACTTTGTAAACTCTTTTTCCCTTACAATATTTCCTGTGCCTTTTCTTTTCTGAAATGTTGAATGTTTCTATGGAAGCTGCTATAGATCATAGCACACAGTGCAACTAGCTAACGGCAAAGTTGCCAGTAGGATACACCCGTGGATGTGTGATCTGATTGTGTGTACTGTCATTGCCATATAATAAAGTCAAGAATTATTTAAGATATTTTTAGGAACAGATATAGGGATATCCTTATATCTACCACTCTAAAGCACCCATTTCCACCTCTGTGCACCTTTTTGGGGATATACAGTAAACCGTGAAGCCCATTGCAGCATGATTTTACTTTCCATTTATTTGTCTGCTTGAAAGTGGCCTGAGCTACAATTGCTCGATCTGTTCGGAAAGCAAACGAAAGGGTTTGTTGACCAATTACTCATGGTTTCCTATGAGTCTTCTTCTTTGTATGTCTTGAATAATTTCCTGCATCGATGTAGCAGGAAGGAGTAAAATACAACAGCAACTGAGTATTCGCCAAAGAATTTCCTTTTCTCTGAGTCATACAAGTTTTCATATATTTAATCATTTTATGATGTTGATCCTAAACCACAGTATCCTGCCCAAGTAACATTATTAGCATCTATGCTAAATTGTTATGCTAAGTTAAAGGAATTCTAGACGCCTCACACAAACTCTGTGAAAAACAGGGTTTCAATAGGAGTACATCCATGTCCAGGCTATTTATTGGACCTCAAGGGCCAAAGAGGTACAGGTATGTTCCAAAGCATTAAAAGTTACATATTAATTAAGGGTACAAATAAAATGGTGCTGCCAGAGTGATTTGCCATTGTTATACCCCTAATAATGGTAAAATAATATATTTTATTACCTGAATGTATACTTTCTTAGTTTAACAGTACGTAAAACACCAGTAAGTGGTTTTTTTCTCATCTGTCCCCAAAATATTTTAAGTGGCTTTTAAAGGAACCTCATTGTGAAATAAAAAAAAAATTCTGTAGATTCTATTAATAAAAAGTGTTTTTCTAAGACTTGGGTGCCTTAACAATATTTAAAAATATTTTTAAACTAACTTAGAGATGCACCAGTTGCAATTTTCCTGGCCGATTTCTATTTCCGGTTTTTCTGTGTTACCTGCTGATACCGATTTTTGCCGATTCCGTTTGTCTTTTGAACAACTAGAATTGACAGCATATGCAAACAAAAACTTTTATTAAATATATCTATTTTATTACAATAAAATAAATGATTACACTTTATCAGTAATAGAAATAATAATAGTAATAATAATAATTATTATTAATTATTTTTATCATCGTAATTATTATCATTAATAATATTATTAATAGTAGCAGCAATAATAGAAACATTGCCAATATTATTACTAATACTTCAACTACAAAAAATAAGCAAAATAATGATAATAATCACAATAATTATTATTATTATTATTGTTCTATAGTAACAGATTGCAAATTGCATGCATTATGTTTTTACTCACGATGAAATCCTTTTTTTATTCCTTGTTTTGCGGATCCGTTAATGTTAGTATTTGTGATTAAAAAAAAAAAAATTGGGAAAAACATCCTTTTTTATTCCGACTGGTATTAACTTGCCGTTTGAGCAGTGAATTTTAAAACCCGAACATTTTTTGCGCCAAGCCGGTCCTTTCGTCGCTCTCTCACGGCAGCTATTGTAACTACATCATGTACATCTGCACATGCCTACTTGCCTGTCGGTGGTGTCGCCGTGCCCAGCCGCTGCTTTGAGTCCAGTGATCTACACAGTGTGTGTACGTACAAATGTCTGGTGCGCAAGACTATCGGAAGTGATACTATCAACATATGCGACAGAACTGGTTCATACATGTTTTCTTTTTGTTTGTTTGTTTTGGGGTTTTTTATTTTTTTTTTTTTCATTTTTGAAAGTAGAGACTTCAGATTTTATTCTACATACAGACATGCTTCATCCTGGGAGCAGCATCAAAAGCTACCTGGGGGTTCAGTCGCTTTTAATAACACCCTCATAGGCAAGGTGAAAGGGAAGGTCTATGAAGTGTTTTTAGGGCAACCTCTTTTGTGAATGCTATGGAAAACGTGACAGTATGCGTTACTGGTCTGTTTAAAGCAGTAGTTTCAACAGAATATACATCGTATGAAAAGCACTACATATATGCCATCAGCCCAGGACAGACTACTATATTAAAATTATTATTAAATGTTTAAAATAAAAAATATATATTTTACCCTTTTTTGTAGTCTTGTTCTGTTGTGTTTTTAAAGAAAAAATAAAATACCTGTTCTTAAAATGTTTTTTTTTTCCCTGTCTCCTCTCTTGGGTTTATATAATAGAAATCTGCCAAACAAGGAATAAAAAAAATGGCCTTAACGATATGAGGCTTTAAGCTGTAGCGTTATATGCGTGCATGAGGATGAGAAGTAATTACCTACTGTGGAACTATAGATGTACATACTCAATATTATACGATATGATAGGGACCAGCTCAGAATTGGAGATGTGATAATGTTCAGCCGGCTCTGGTCTTTGGCAGAGAACACTGAAAATGGTCTGATTCCGACTCCTGGCCAACTTCTCTGTGCATCTCTAAACTAAATGAGAGCTTCCCTATAAGGCCCAATCAGAAGTTGTGTGCCAGAATCCTTTACCATTTATGGAAGGGGGCCTGACCTCATGTAGGTGTGTGGTGTTACATGCACATGCAATTGTGACTTCTATGAGACCTAGGAAGGTCTGCATAGGTAATTTTCACTGGTAGGTGTGTACTGAGGTCGACTGAGAGAGGTTTGATTTGTTTAGCTCTTATACAAGCTTAAAGCCATTGATTTCCTTTAAATAATTAGGGTCTAATCTTTCTTGAGCATTAAGCCATGAGGGAATCGAGCATGACTGATGTTTCATGGTTTTGTGGCTACGAATTCTCCGTCTTCACTTATGTTGTGATTTTGTCTTATCTGAGACGTCCCTGAGGAAAAATAATAGTGGCTGGTGTAGTAAATAGTGCTGGTCTGTAATATGTCAGGGGTGGGGTGGGGTCATCCTGGTTAAAATGTGATTCTGGCAATTTTGTCATTCCTGTTTCAAGAGGCCCTGCTACCTCCCCTGCTGGTCTGTGTAGTGTTGCTCAAGCATCTCAGCAATGGTGCAAGACTGAAGCAAGTTATTACAGGATTTCAACAGTTGAGGAGGAATCCTGTTTTCATTTTGTTTGAGTTACAGTGTCTTGGCTGCCGATAAAAGCATAGACGTTGCCCAAGATGCAAACAACAGGAGGACAGTTTTGAGAATTGTCCAAATTTGGGTTTGTCGTATCGATGTGCAGCATGACTTGGCATAAACAGTCAAGACAGATGTTCAAACTGCATGCAGCGTATGAGTAATTTGGTGTAACCATTTCAGTTAGCAATCAGATTTCAGCTAACTGTGATATGACATGATTGTCACAGATGGTGGAAGTGTCTTGAGTCTGGTTCCCCCATTTGCACGAATATTGAAACATTTGCGTTAAAGTGCCGCCTGTGAATCTTAACAGGGGCAGACATACAGTAGCAGCTTGAGCACCTACCACATTTTACAAACCCAAGATTCCAAGTCCATGAATTTACTGTCTGAAAGCTCCTTCACCTACACACATAAGTGGCTTATTCCATTTGACTGCGGCTGTGGTGGGTAAGGAACTATGATGCCAAATCCAAAAAAGAAAAAAGTTGTTTACATTTGACCTTTATCAATCAGGGGAGCCTGGCTGCTCACAATGGGACTTTCTGTAAACAGAACAGCTAATAAGGTATGCAGTTGAATGTAATCCTGGCAGATGATTTATTGCCTTTAAGAAAACTTGTCGCTGTCTGGCTATTTCTCAACTTTCCGTGTGTTTAATTAATTTACAAGTTAAATGCATATGCAGTGCAACGCACCCACCCAGGAGTTGGCAGTGCTGGTATGATACTGGATACAGTGTGTGGGCAGGGCAAGAAAATGGCTCATTGAAGGAGGTAAGAGGCTGGGAGAGCAGAACAGCCATCGCTTACAAAAAGGCTTCCATAGCAAGCGTCACTGCTACGTAGACTGGTTTTTAAGATGTGTAAAATAGAGTCACTCTTCATTCATCTGCCTTCCAGAATGAGCAGATGATTCAGCTCTGGAATTGCCATGCTCTTTATTTCGCAACAAACCTGTTTTATTCTTTTGTGAAAAGGGTGAAAATGACTAATTTTATCAGGATACAAACATATTTATATTGAGTATAATCTCTTTTTTTGCAAAACAAGGAACCGAACCTAAAGAAAGTGATGTAATGTAATCCATATTTCCTTTGCTCTTTTTTCTTGGCTGGAGCTGAAAGTCCTTTACTGCCCCAGCAAGACAAGTGCATTTATTTATCAGTACACAAGAATCCTAAAGGTCTGGCTCTGAATGTTAAAAAGGCAATGAAGGGATAGTTCATCAGCCATCAAAGGCTCTACCTCATTGAATCTTCTGAAAAAGATTGAAAAAAAAAAAAAATCACCATCAGGGCCATATTGAGATTTGCTTTGAATACGGTAACATGGTAATGTGATGGCTGCTGGAGTCCACTCTGCGAGCCCAGAGGTGGCCATGCATCAGAGGAATGGCAGCAGGATGGAGGGGGTAGGGTCTTTTCTCTTGCCAAAACCTCATGAGGGTCTGGAAACAGACTAAAGAATGACGTTCAGCGGAATGCACCAATCTACACCCCCCTGAATTCTCCAGTCAATTCTGGTGGCTCAAAATGTGTCACCCCTTCCTCCCCTCCCACCCAACCTCTTCTTCTCGCCATCCAACCTTTGTGCAAGCTGTCATTTTGAATTGGAGTCCGCAGAGGGGGCTGGATTTTGCATCTCTCAATTGGATGAGAGGAGGTTATAACTTCTACACTCACTTGCTCACTCAACTCGTTTAATAAGCCTGGAGATAGAAGTTTTTTTTTAATAAACAAAACAAGCAATAACCTTGGCTTTGTTGTAGCAACCAGTGCTCAGCATGTATGCCATGGGGTTTGGTAAAGCTTGACTAATTAAAACTGAAAACATAGGACCAGGGAAAGCTAATAAGATAAAAGAATTGAAGTAAAAATGGAAAGATTTAGTCAATTAAGGAGAGAGAGTTTATATAACATTTCATCCTCTCTGGTCATTTCATTTACTCCCTACTTTTGCTTACCACCCATTCACAAGCTGTCTTATTTGCATTATGAATAACAGGAAGAGAGCTAACAAGGTTAATGGTCTTTGTTGTACATGACCGTAACCACATGCGGAAGAAGGACCTACAGCTGAGAGCATTTGCAGAGCAACATTGGCTCTTTATTCCTTCCTTTCCAAGGGCTGAGCCGTAGGGCTGGATAGGGGGAAGGGGGATTGGGATGGCCAAAGTTGGTGGAGTGCTTTACAACTTCTTTTCAAGTCAAGTGAACCGTCATCCTGGTTGAAGTTAAGTCTTGGTCGGAATGATTACATGGTAGATTTTCTTTTTGCTTCTGTGGGTCGACTGGTATAACACTGTTAGTGTTCTGTGAACTTCCATCGAAATACATGAGAGCCGAGGAGCTACTTTTCTTTCCGAAAGGGCATGGCTTCCATTTATAGAAAGTTTGGTTATGTTTAAACTAACTGGGAGGTTAAGCAGTCAGTTCAACTGTTGCAAAAATGAAGGCATCTGTGAAGAGTACACGGCTTACTGGATGTGACCGGATTTCCCGATAAGTCAAAATTTATATCGAACAGCGATCGCCACGCATGCATTGCAGTTACTGGAGGTAGCCATTATGGCTGCGACTTACATAGCATACTTCATGTTCCTCAGGCAAGTGCATATTTCTTCTTCCCATATTTCTGCATGAGACCGCCTCCAAAATCCATTTGAATGGCTGCACTAATCCCAGCCACGGTGCTCAAGTATCAACCTGCTATGTGAGATGTGCTTTATTCAGCTTCTTAACTCAGCATTCACATCTCAGTATGATGTCATGGGGAAGAAAACATGGACACCTCTGTTAGTCTTTTGTAAGCAGAGCATACTGTGACGAAGGATGTATATGCATTTCATCCAAACAGCAAACTCTATAGTCTTATAGTTTTTTTACCCTCAGTTTGTGTGTTTGCTTTTTAGCAGGATTAAGTAAAAGATTACGTGTGGGTTTTCATGAAATTTCTTCTACAGGTGGAGCTTTGGACAAGGGAAGACTTCAGCAAATTTTGGAGATGATCCAGATCAAATTTTAGATTCATGATTTTTTAATGGGTTCTTTAACATTGTGAGATGTTTTGCGTATCAAGAATATTTTTTTTGACACTTTGGTTCGTTTGGTTTGCAATCTCCGAGTGTGCTTGTTTCTTCCTAGTCTTAGAATCTCTGAAATTATGAGATACAAGTTTTAGTGAAACGCAGAATTAGCAAACTGAAACTGCCTTTACTGTGAGTATTATGGATTCGTGCCTTCAGCTCTTTTACAATGCAGTGGATAAAGTTTTTACAAGAAGACACAGTAGTTAGACACAGCAGTCTGTTCTATCTGATGAATTAAAAGATTTTTTGTTCTGTTTCATAATGTCTGTGTATTTTTATACTTTTTACAGAATTCAACTTTGCCATGTATCCTCCATCCATGATTGCCACGGGCAGCGTGGGAGCAGCAATCTGTGGACTGCAGCTCAACAACACGAACCGTGCACTGTGGGGGGACAACCTTACAGAACTGCTCGCTAAGATCACAAACACAGAAGTTGTGAGTATTACAACATTTACGTAAACTCATACAGAGATAAACCTCCCGTATAATCATACAGTAAAATCCGCAAGGCTTAATTTATGAGTTAACTGATTTGAGTCATTTAAAGGAATGTGTAGCAAAATATATTATGCACAGTTAGTCACAGGGAGTTTTGGGAGCAGTACTGATAAAAGAATTTGATAACATCATATCAGAATATTTACACGAGCCATATTTCCAGTTTCTTTTGAAATTTTTTCGAATAGGGTCGTAGTCCTCACTGCTTCGACCTAGTCATGTCAGTGAGAAGCACAACAGTTCTAATCTCAGATCACCCAGGGTTACATATTTGTGTCATGTGAAAACTTAAACCACTGGCAAAGCATCAAACATTGTTCCCTTTAGTTTTTCACAGCTGTCCCATAATCCCTCCCTCTGGCACTCTCTTTTTCACCCAAAAGAGGTCACATGCCACATTTGTGTAAAGCGATGTGCCCGTGATCGAACATACACTAGAATGATGGGCGTGCAGCAGGAAGGCATCAGGTTAGTTTTGTGACTGCGTACCTTGATGCAGGAAGATTATAGCATGCTGCATGGAGAGATGAGCCTGGAACTGCAGGCAGATAGCTATGTGGCCCCGTGGTAGGGTATACAGTCCAAACACAGCCCAAGCTTCAGCTGCAGCAGGGAGGGGGTAGCAGGGATGGACTGGCTTTTATCAGGGTGGTAGCCTGCTTCAAACCAAGGAGGAGGCTTTTAAAGGGAAGATACTTGGAAGGCTGAGAGCAATGTCTGTATCTCTGGTGTTATTTCAAAGCAAGAGCTGTAAGATGAGATCCTTGCTTGGAAAACATCAGTGCAGTACTATGGTGTGAGTCTCTGACCGTAGCTCTGAGCAAAGAGCTTGCACTTTCCTCCTTAAAGGGCTTGCTTCCAAATTCAATTCAATCTGTCATTCAGACACTGAATTACTGGAAGTGAAATGGATTGACCCCAACTGAGAGACTCTGAGGAAAGACTCCAGAGAGCTGGGGTGCACTGGTGGGGCTTATGTGGCTTTATACAAATGAGTAATAAAGCCTCGCACTTACATTGTCCTCTAAAGGACTGCTTAATGACATCCTTTTTCTGGGGGAATAGAAGTAGCATAGGCAGTGGAGTCAGGAAAAGCAAGGAAAAGAAAGAAGGAAAGAGTTGAGATGGAATATAAGATCACCACCCAGATGGGCAATTCAAATGAAACTCAAAGAGGTCAACCTTCCTCCACAGAGTTCACCACCAGTGGGCAGATGACTGCCGCGCTGGTGTGTCAAGACGCACACCTCAGCAGAGGAAAAACAAACAGTCTTTCGGAGTAGTGAACGTTCTCAGTGTATGAGGAGTGTGAGGTCTCAGCCAGCACAAATGACCTGCCCAGTCCATGATCAACTGCACACATTCCCAGATGCCAACAAGCCATACCTTTGAAAAACATACAGGCAGGGGAGAAAGCAGTCTGGATCTGCTGGCTTTTTCAGGCCAGGGATGTTTTCCTACAGATATTTTGTTGTTGTTGCTGTTGTTGTTGTTTTGGACTTAGTTGAAATCTTCTTTTTCTTCCAATGGTATTCATCCTGAACGAAAACCCCTGACATGGGGGCAAGTTCCCACACGTGATGGCTGCCTCTCCACAACCATGATGTTTTTAAGAATGCCTGGGCAATCATGTTTGCATTGCTTGTTACGATTAGATCTGACCTTATGTTAGCATTGTGGCTAAGTTTTCCTTTAAGGTCTGATGGCTGAAGGATTCAGATGAGGAAATTACTCATGAAAAGTGCGAATGCTCAACAGCTATATGACGCTGCCAGCCATCCAGTCAGGCTCCCTGCTGACACTTGTGGTGTCCAATGCCTGTGGCTTTCACCAGATGTGTGACATGGCCAACTAGCCTCATCTAGTCACTACTGTAGTGTTTGTGTGTGTCGCCTGAAGCACATCTGGTATGATGTGTATAGCAGTGGGCTCCATGCGAAAGGCCAAACCAGAATGGATGAAAATTTGGCTTTAGAAACTCGTGCAAACTGAACGGCCTCTCAGAACAAAGTTAAAGCTTTGAATATTCCAGCTGGCATTTGGTGTTTACAGTAAATGTTGTTATTGTAGCTAATGTATACTGTAAATGATGCTTTTTGGCTTGTTGTGTTCCTCCAGAGACTCACTGGGAGTTTTCATCTGACCGGCAATGTTGATTCCACTAGAAATGAATTAGAGTTCACATTCAGATATGAATTAGTGGTGTTTCCTGCATGGCTTGGGTCAGGGGCATGGCCCCCCACACTGAACTCCTTTGCCTGTTCTGAAGCTTTGCTTCTAAAGCTTGCAAGATTTAAGCTCTGAATTTTGGCTGAATAGACAAGAAGGGGTCACTGCTGAATTTTTCTAGGGTTAGATTCATTTGCATTCTCCTCTCATGCAGTCCGAAAGATTTTTGCTGTTGTTCTAAATACATAACTGTAAAAGTAGGTGAAATGTCATTCAAATTGAAGTTTGGCAAGTTGTGAGCGCACATCTGCTTGAAGTCGTAACAGCAAACAATGCTAATGTGAGGAATAGTCTTTTCTTATTTGAAAGGGGGTATCTGTTAAATTTTAGGATATTTTTGGTACATGTGTTAGGACCCTTGGCTTGTTGCACCAAAAGTCTGGGATGACATATTAATCCCTTTCATTTCTCAATCCTCTGCTGGCCGTGTTTTGAACCCAGCGATCTTTTCATTATTCCCCAATAAAAAAAACAGATATTTTCTCTGAAGCTACCACAATACTTTATGCTATTCATGGTGTCTTTCTTGTTCTTATGTTCTACTGTAGAGAATCTGTTAACCTTTAAATAATGAGTGACATCAGCATGACTGCTTCTACAGTAGAGATGAATTTGCTTATCCAGTCTTCATGCTTCTTTTTTGGTCTTATGTGACCACTTGAATCACTTGGGTTGCAATTTATTAATTTCCTTAATTTTCCGAACCGATTAATCCTACTAGGGTCGCAGGGAGTCTGGAGCCTATCCCAGCCAACTCTGGGGAAAGGCGGGGTACACCCTGTACAGCTCACTAGTCTATCGCAGGGCCAACACACACAACCATTCACACCTACACTTACACTCAGGGGCAATTTGGAACAGCCAGTTAGCTGTCCGAAGCTAGAACGTGTAAGCTAGCATCTTCTTTTTGTATGTGCTGTCTCTGTGGGTGTTTTTATGTAGCCTAAATATAACTGAGAATTACATAGCTTTTAAAATATACCCACAGGAGCCCATTAGCTGTAGTTTGTATATATTTTTTTATAATTTTAATGACTACCCTGCAGACTGTGCTTTACAAATCCAAGAATATATACTGTATATATATTTGCCTCGCTCCCAGGGTTCCCAGGAAAGGCACCGGAACAACCACAACCCAGGAAAAGGCAGTTACTAAAGATTTATGAATGATTGACTGAATGAATGAATATTTTAATAACATTTAAATTGAACTCTAGGTAATTAAGGCAAAGCAATATCTGCTTGGTCTAACTGGCACAATTTTTACTAACAAACTGAGCTGATAATGTGTCAAATGTTAGTACAAAATGAAGAATCAGGGGGAAAAACACTGGCAAAAAATTCAAGAAAGGAAAAGAAGGGGCAGGTAGAGAGAGAGAGAGGGTAAGAGAAAGGGAGAGAGAGAGACAATTATCACATTCTTCAATATATTACTGTCTGAGACCCTTTAAATATATAAGTCGGAGACCCTTTAAATGCTTAAGCACAGCTATGGCAGTGAAGCACAGAGCTTGGTGAGGTGGTTTGAGTAACATCCTGTATCATCCTGTCCCTTTTGATGTACAAATGCCACTCCAAACACCTTGCCCAGCTCACTGCTTCATTGACATACGTCTGCTGAAGCATTTCAAGATCCATAAGCATACTGGTCATTGTCACATCAAGCCACATCATGCGGTATCCTGAGTCATGAAGCTCCTGCTAGTATTTATTCTGTCTGAAACAAGCGGACTGAGAAACCAAAAATGTAACACAAACAAACTAAAATCCACCACAATGCACAAGCTTTTAAAACTGCCAGCACAGGGATCCACCTGAACACCTAAGAAGAAGACCAGTGCTCTCTAGAGGACGCTACATCTTTTTAAAGTGAGTCCCAATCCTAGCAGTAGTCACACACTGAAGTCATTAAAGTTGCTTGAATTTAGCCTTTGGGGCTTGGCTCAGGCTTGCCTATGCCTCTATAAAGAGCAGCGGCACAGAGGGGAATTTCTTTTAAGAAGTTGGGCCTGGCATATTTGTGGTAAGATACAGGCAGTTCCTTTGCATGTTTTATGCTTTAGTTAATTTTCTCAGTGGAATTTATTTCTTATGACTAATCGCGGTATGTCCCAGTGGGAAGTCAGAGAGACGTCTTTAGGAGGATGGCGGTTGCTTTCCTCCACAGCGACGCTCACAAATGCGACCTCCATGTAGCAGGGAGACTCACGTTTACCTCTTGACACCTACTGCCTCCTTCACCGATGTTTGTTTTTGTATAAGGTTGCAGTATAGGGTATGTTTTTATAT
>JBCNYH010000024.1:30302641-30313899 GCA_039654325.1 Tandanus tandanus
TTACACGTTATGAGCATTAGTATATATATATATATATATATATATATATATATATATATATATATATAGTTATTATTATTTATCTGACATCTTGGGTTGCAATACGTTTCCGAATGTCAGTCCTGCTACAAAATGGGACGCAGATGCATGGAATTTTATTGCATTTATTCTGAATCTTGCTGATTGCACCCCGCTGTTGGCTTGTTTGTATTCGGCGGCATTTCGGGATGCAACTCACTGTACTGGTTCTCGTCATGTACACCGTTTATCCTTCCGTCTGGCAGCACCTGCAGGTGAAACCCGATGCCCACGTTGCAGTACAGCCTCCGCACTCTCTTGACGCCCATCAAATAGTCGTTGTCCCCCGAGATCCCGAGCACGGAGCGCGCGAACAGCGTTTCCCATCTCGCGTCGAGCGTCGTGGCGTGGCTCCTGCGCGAAGCCGCGACCCCGAGCAGAAAGCCCAGCAGGACGATCGCCGTCCGCCGCGCCGTCGCCGTGCTCGTGTGGCGCGCGCTGCTCTCGCGCCGGGGCATGCCGTCGAGGCGCTGCTTCTGCGCAACGGCCGTCCGGTTTACCGTCGGCGCACGTGGTCAACGTGAACGGCCCTAAAAATACCGCTCGCCTCGTCTCGCTTCCTTCGCGCGCATGGCGGCAGGGGCTTATTTTTGGAAGGCGGGTCGGGGTCGGGGGCTTCGGGAGCGGCGGAGATCAAGCTGCTCGTGCTGCTGCTGTTGCTGCTGCTGCCGCTGATGATGATGATGATGACCATGTTTTGCTTCTCTGTCGTGCCTCTGTCGACGGAAAACGCCGGTGTGGGGGGAGAGCAGACCAACGGGCTGCGTCCTAAACCGCACACAGCTCTATTAAACACTCAGGTTTAAGAGTTACAGGCTAAAGGTCTACAGGTGATTTCCTTTAGGCTGTATTTACAAGAAAACTGCTTACTGGCCTTCAACATTCTCTGAAAGGGTCCTAAACTGTACCATTACTTGTCTCTGGGCTGGTACCCCTCAAAAGTACCACTGAGGGGCCTAGTATGTACCTTTAAACCTGGAAAGTGCATTTAGTGTGCCCTTAAAAAAAAAGATACACAAAGATATAGATATATATTAAAGATGTACATTTGAAAGTATCACCACTGCGACAAGGACAGGTACAGCTTAACAGGCCTGCTTTTTTTTCAACACACAAATGGGATATGAACCTTTCACTTGTGCAGAAACATTAGAAATAAAAGACTGTACAAATAAAATGACATTGTAATTAACTGTAGCGTCAACTACAAGATAAACTTTGATGGACTTCAAATAACCCATGAAACCGAAACTATTCAAAGTTTTTAATAATTGTGGTAGCTCCACGTTATTCGAACACCAGTTTTGTCCCAAATTCATAAATATATGAATGTATATACAGGTGAACTGAATAACTGATCAGCCGATCATACTGGCACATGCACCTATTGGGATGAATTACAATTATTCACCCATGGTGGGGTGGATATCACTGAATAGTTCTCGAACTTGAATGTCAAGGGGACTATTCAACAATATCCAACAAGCCTGGGGCAAATAATTGTTTTAGTACGTACTACACAAGCATGGAAGAAAAGCAAACTAAAATGAGATTTTCATGGTTTATTTTCAAGAGGAAAGATCTGGCTAATTGGCAAGGGCCAGATTGTGATGGCTAGATGATTGGGTTCAGAGCATCTCCAAAACAGCAGTTCTTGTGTTGTGGTTCTGATATGAACTGGTTGGTACCTATACCGAAACAATGCCTCTTGTCCAGTCCTAACAGCTCTTACCCGGCAAAACATGGACTTCACATATCTAGCACTAAGACTTCGTAGCATATCCTTTAAGTCCTGTGAGATGAGGCCTCCATAGATTACACTTGTTGGTCCGTAACAGCCCACAAATGCTTTGTCATTTTCCTCTAATTATTCCTGCAGAATTTCTCCAGTGTCCCATGGTGCATTATCCAGCTGAATTGCTGAAAGAGGTTACTGCTACAGTATTAGTGAATTATGTTTACATGAAGGTTGGTAGACAATGTAGACAATTACAATGTTTAGGTAGGTGGTACATGTCAACATGACATCCACATGACTCAAGATTTTCCAGCAGAACATCACCCAGAGGCTCTGCCAGCTTGCCTTTTTCCTAGATCCTAGATTTCCTTTTTTTCTACAGTGGGTCCTGGTGCCATCTCCTCCCCAGGTAAGTGACAGACATGCACCCGACTGTCCACATGATGTTAAAATAAATGATCAGACCAGTGCATATTCTTCCTTTGCTTCATGGTTCAATTCTGACCATGTGCCCATTGTAGGCAGTAGTGTAATTATGTAATTGTAATGAATGTAGTGGTGGATGGGTCATACACTGCAGTGTAGTTCCGATTCCTGTCTATCATAGCCAGCATTAACATTTTCAGCAATTTGTATTAGAGTGGGATCTCCTGTGGGATCAGAATATATTGATTAGCCTTCACTAACCATACACGTCAGCAAAACTTGGATACGCATGCCTCTGCCAGTTTACTGGTTGTGCTTCCATGGACCTTTTTTGGTAGGTACTTACCACTGCATAGCAGGAACATCATATAAGACCTGCTGTTTTGGAGATGTTCTGACTAGGTCATCAAGCCATCACAATTAAGCCCTTGTCAGGGTTCCTCGGACATTTACGTTTGTCCATTTCTTTGGGTTCCAACACATGAATTATGGGCACTAGCTGTATGGTGTCTACACAGAAATTGACTTTCAACAGCTGGGCCTTTGACCAATCAGGTGATTCTTTTCTGTCTACTCTGGAGCCTGCATTTCTGTGCATGTAGGGCTGCAGATAGATATTAGTGAAAACCGATTAGCAAAAATTCAATCAGCAAATTTGTTATAAAACTGTAAAGATAATGCTTGGTTGAAAGATTGCTATTAAAATTAAGTTTCCTAAAATGTATATTTGAATATAGCCATGCAGTTGGATAAAGTGAGCTGGTTGCTGATGTCACACATATTTATGCTAATAACAAGTATGCTAATTAATGTAAAGATTGTTTGTTAGCCATGTATTAACCTTTAATTTAAAGCAACTTCATGTTTAACAGGGACGGGGACTCAAATATCGGGAAAAGGTGCAACCTTTGCAAATGGAAAGAGCAAATGGAAACGTAATCCATTTTGTGTAAAACTTTTTTTAAGGCTACTGGAACATTTACCAGACATTACCTACATTCATCCTGGTTAAAGGGCAAGGGTCAGCTTGCTAAAAATAATTTGTAGCTAGTAGCTAATTCCTCATGATAATGAAGCGCTCTTGTAGGTTTCTACTGTATACAGGTTATTTAAAAGTTCACCCAGAGAGAGAACCCAAGAAACTTAAGTGTGAAGGAAATTTGTTCACAAATGAATCAGCTAGACCCTCAGGACATGAAGGGACTGTAATAATTTCATCATTATAGTAAAGTTTACCCTCTGGATGGGAAGCTGGTGAAAAAAGCAACCTTCTGCAGCAGGTGGCGCTATTTCATGTCCCTAGAATCAACAGCAATGAGTTTGCAGTCAAGAACAAAGAGGTTGTAGATCTACTTACTTCAGAACACCAGCAGTTCATAGTCCTGCTCCCCGTAACTTGAAGTGTTTTTCACTTCCACGTGAACATGCCTGACTCAGACCTCCAGCTTATCTACTGAAATCTTCTAATGTGTTAGAGCAAATACTGAAATGTGAAACATATGGCTTCATTCCTTCAGTCTGGGAAACAGTGAGCTACACAATGTACAAACACAAGTTAAAAAACAATGAATAACTTATTTGGACCTGGATTTATTTGTGTGGTGAAGTTTTCTGTGAAGAAGTGCTTATCGAATATTTATGAAAGGCGTCTCCACTGTCAGGGCTTTATAACAGTCAGAGGTAGAAGTTTTGAGATATAAATAAAATCTTTAGGACAGAGGAGTTTAAAGTAGGAACTTGCCAAGCTGCGTTTTTAACTTATGAACCTCAAGAGAGGATCTATTTAATTTCTGATTGATGCAGTATTGAGTTATAACACTATAACCATCAACCACAAAACGGCTATAAACTATAACCCTATGGGTTAAACAACTGTGTCTGAATAAAACACAGAATTTGTGAAGAACTCTAATTCCTTTCAGGTAGCTAAGGAACTTTTGACATTATTCTGGAAATGGACATCTTCAGAAATTTTTTAGCCATTAGAAAATTGCCTCCATTTCATAGCTGTCTGAGCACACATCAAAGAACAGAAAGGTAAAAGTGTAGTAGAGTCATTTTCTTCGGTGCTTTAGAGTTTTTCAGGTAAACAGACAGGTGTATCTCAGTAGGGATACCTACTTTCCATGTTGTCAGACATTTACAACAACTTAAGCAGTCTGTCACTGGTAAAAACAAGCAGTTTATTTTGACGTGGATGATTTTCCGATAGGGTTGAGATGACAGCCATTTTTCAGTTGCCGGTTAGAGCTTTATAACTCAATACTGGACTGTTTTAGATCGTGTTTGTTCCTAGTAAAGAATTGGAATGAAATTTTGCTACATCACACCAGATTATGGTTGATCAATTGTCCACACCAGTGCACCCGCTGGGTTCTCCGTTACGCATTTCAATAGGCAAAACAGTGGCTAAATATCACAGCTACAAATAGCTCACAAAAATAACCAGACATGTGAGATCAGTGTTGTTACAATATATTTAATGTACTGCAATTTAACTATTAAAATATAAAGTAAAAAAATCCAAAGGCTTCTGATCAGCAAATCTAGTGGTTATCAGTTTCTCACCTGACTCGACATGTATCAGTAAATGGGATGCAGTGATTAAAGTCATATGCACATTTACCCATGTGGCCTGTTTGCGAGAGCACAAAGCTAGTAATAATTAAACCGTAAACACTGATTCGTGGTTTAGGATGGCATAACCAATTTTTACCATCAGCTTCAGATTTTCAGAACATAATCAGGTTGAAGGCATTTTCATATAAATAAACAGTTTCTATTATTACTTCTATCTAAAGGATAACTTCTCATCAAGCACCCCTAATTCTCACGGCAAAGATACAAAAGAACCAACATGCTTGTTTTACACAGACCTAATAAATAAGTTTAGGCACTTTAAGAGTCGTTTCTTCCAGAAGGACGGGATGTTCTTCAACGATTTTTCTAAGTAATTCATACAATATGCATTAAGTTCATCAAAATCAATATAAAGAGTCAATGATCTTAAAGGGTTTTGGTCCATTATAGTAAAATACAGAAGTGTGAAAGCGTAATACATACAGTACAGTACCAGTCAAAAGTTTACACACACACTCCTTTGAATATCACTGAAAATAAAATCATTTTCCCAAACAAATATTTTTCATTTCAAAGCAGTGAGGAGCTCGGAGAATTCAGGAACGTCCTGGGTGAAGCTCCTCATCATTCTGTTAAGAATTTAAAGGAATTAGTTATAACTAGGGATGCATGGACTGTAAAATTCTGGGCTGATTTAAATAGATTTTATTTGTTTATTTTATGTTTGTTTTTGTTATTTATTCCCCATTTTTGCCAGGGAAACAAATAAATCTTCTTTATAAATATATATAAATGTAAATAAATATTTTGCAAACCAAAACATCAAAAATCATCCTGTCTCACAATGTTAAAGAATCCCTTAAAAAATTCCTGGATCCAAAATTTGAGCTGAATCATATGTAAAATCTCTTTGTCCAAAGCCTCACATTTGGTAGACATTTCATGAAAATCCACACAGACCTTTTGATGTAATCCTGCTACCAAACACACAAACAAACTGAAGGTAAGCAATAACCTCACTGGTAGAGGAAATAAATGAAGTGTTTGAACGTTTTAAATCCCTTCATCACACTATGTCTGAATGTGCATAAATTCAATCACACAAATTGAAAGATTATATTTATGAATAATAATAATAATCATAATCATAATAATATCAGCCACTGTTACGTATGAATGTACACTTATTTGTTGATAGACCAATATTGAAATTCAGCTGATCTATCAGCGCATCCCTAGTTTTAATACTGTTCTTGGTCCTTATGTAATTCTGTGTTTCCTCATTACTGTACGAAAGTAGAAAATAGCATTGATTAAAAAGCGATGTACAAACATTTGACTGGCAGTGTATTAGATAATGCAGAAAAAAAATACATTATGTACAACAACAACAATAACAACAACATATTTATCAAACCAAAACCAGGCTGCAAAATGAAAGATATTTTAAATCCATTAGAGTATAATTTAATTATTTAATCATCTAATTATTTTGATGCATAACTTGCTAGCAAAGACAATAAATGAAAAATAATTTATGGCTGTTTAATGTAAATACATTTAAGTTTTGACAAGATGTAACACCAGTATATAGAAAGATACAAGAGTCTAGACACAAGAGTCTGTCCTGAGAGTTGTTCACACACACACACACACGGTAACATTTCTGTTTTCATGCTCACATTCACACATCACACGCCCACACACATTTCTCGCATACAAACTCTCTCTCTTTCTTACCCACTCTCCCAGAAACTTTCGCATACATACACTCTCACACCGACTCTCGCGCTGTGCTGTGTATGCACTTTTAACCAAGCTGTCACTCTCTCACATGAACTCTCATACACACAAACTTGCAAACCAACTCGTACACTCTCACATTCTTTCGCATACATTCTCACGCACACACTCTCTTGCACACACTGTCTTTTTAGAAATTTGTGTCCAAATATGACCCCAATTTCCATGCCCTGCTGTCAAATGATTTTCATGATGATGAAAAAAGATGATGAGTATAAAGATGAGGATTTGTGGCACAAAACGTAATTTAGGTAATATAACTCTTTGTACAAAAATAAACTAGATTGTCATTCATTAAGCTTCTTCCTTGATTTGGTTGTTAATGCTGGATATTAACCATGTAGACAAAATGTATTCCGTGAGCTGTGTGATGTCTGTGTGATGCTTGGCAACAGACTATAAATACAAATGACTTCTGCAAGCAGGTATTAAAAATTCCCATGGGGATATAAACATGTTTTTAAATGTATAAATTATGAATGTACAAAAATATATACAGGAAAATAGCTATTTTTTTCTTAACCATAACATAAAGGCATTGCATCGCACATCGCATCCCTCTGATGCAACTGTTGGTCCAATATGTGTGTATGTTTGTTTTTTTTTCATGTGGATGAATGATATTAATGAATGAATAAAAAAGCCAGAGCTGTGTAAAGTCAGCTTCACAGCCTTGAAAAGCCTTAAAGACCTGCACTGAGGATAAATCACATATATTATGCACTCTAGTGACTAGTGACGGACAATGAGGACTGATGAGAAAACCTGGCATTAGTGCAAAGAAAATAAAATAAAAGTCATATTAAATTCGCCTAGAAATCTTAGCCTGAGCCAATGAGTGGGGAAAATGACTGACAGGAAGGATGGTGAGACAGACCGGATGTTATTGTGTGGGCAGACCAGAGAAAGACAAACAGCAGGTCATGACGCTGAGTGATGACAGATTTATTACAGTCTGGGTTTTGGTGTTTTAGTAGCTTGAAGTTGTTTACGTCCTTGAGAAAAGCCTTAAAAGGCACCTGGTCTTTTGAATGTATAGTTTTCTCCTAATGTTCAAGATCCTTCTGTTCAAAGATGACACGTGTGGCAAAATATACGCTGACTGCACCGAAAATGGCAGAAGAAGCAATGTAGGCAGTGACGGATTGTGTGAACTGGACAATCATGCCCATGAACAGAGAAGGAAAGACCTGAGAGAGCAAGAAGGTGCTATCAAGAATGGCAAAGTCCAAGCCCACGCCACGTTTATCATAATCGTCTGATTTGTAATCGACGTGTGTACCATTCTGGCTGTGTGGAGCAGGGTAATACTCCAGGTCGTCCTGGGCATAGTGGGCGTGGCCATTGTGGTTCAGATCGCTTGTGTCTTCGGTCATTGTCAGGTGTGTGGTTTCAGGGGAGACGTTCATCCCGTTCACATGCGTCTTTTTGGTTTTGTTGGTTGGCATGTACACCTATGGGGAAATCAGAGGAAACAGTAAGATCTCTGCAGAACCATCATAACCTCATCACATCAAGGAACACACACTTAAAAAGTACCTCAATGAAGATTTCTTTCAAATTCTTTCCAAAGAAAGAACCCAATTTAAACCCAGACTAGCCTGCATAAAGATGGTTACAGTAAGGTGCTACTGAAAGGGAGAAACTAGCTAACTACTAGCTACTAATAGTTCCTATAACTGTTGGAGGAAGTACCTCCTTTTTTGTGTGTTTGCACTGCAGAAACTGCGAATGATTTTAGCATAGGCATGGAAACTCCACAGTTGTCTCCACAGTGCCTGAGTTGATCCTGATTGGCTGATTGCATGATGATGGGCAGCAGTAAAAAAACAAAAAACAGATATGTTCATAAAAAAACTGAAACCCAAAAAATAGAAGCTCATACACCACCATTCAGACTCACACAGAATAAAAAACACACCGTCTAACTCAGGTAGGCAAACAAACTTTAGTCTAACAAAACAAAAACAAACATGAACAGAAACAAGGAACAGGAACAAGACAGGTGATAGAAATGAAATCAGCGATTGAAAGACGGTGAAAAAAACCTCAGTGTTAATCTTTCCTGTTTTCAGACTTTGTTTCCTCCAGGGTTGAAGTAAATTTAGCCATTAAAGTAGCTGTGCTACTCTTATAACACCAGCCTCAGACACCTGTCAATAAAGATATCCATCAGGAGCTCCGCTTTTAGGCAGTGCCTAAATTTATATATTAGTTCTAATATACCTCAGGGTAGCGACATGGGTGTACATTCATGAGTACCATAAATGTGCAGTGACTGGTCAAGCGTAGCACCGGTAACCGCCATGTTTAAAATCCCCAAATGCCATGTAAACAACAGCTCTTAGCTCCTAGCTGTTAATAAAAAACACGGATAAACAGTGAGGTGCAGACTTTGCTAAGCTTACATGTGACAGAAGAAATACAAAGAGGTTTTGACGGGACTAAACAAAATGTGAAAAGCTCTGCCAGCATGTCTTCTCAGTTTTGGCCATCCACCACTCAGCAAAGTTTTTGACTCTTAGTTCTACTTCTTGCTCTTTTAACAGCATTATTTACACTGCACAATTCAAACTACGGTATTATCATTAAACCCATGACACACAACAAACACACAGCTCCGACCTCACAATCCTCCATTTTATTGTTGTATGACACGCAAAAGTGACATCCCTGTTCCGGTCGTCACTGGCTAACGTCACTTTAGCATTCCCACTGGCGATGTAAATGCAAACAGAAAAATAGTTTGTGGTGGTTTTTAGTTCTCGGGGAGTGCCGGTAGAGGATAGTTCTGCTCAAAACATTCCTAGAACTGCTCAGTCTAAAAGCGCTATACACTGTGGTGCCAAGTTATTACATAAACCCAAATACTTGCACTTCCTGAAAGAGTATAAACCCAG
The DNA here is from genome assembly GCA_039654325.1 of Tandanus tandanus. Lineage (NCBI taxonomy): Eukaryota > Metazoa > Chordata > Actinopteri > Siluriformes > Plotosidae > Tandanus > Tandanus tandanus. The sequence continues at coordinate 30,312,167 of JBCNYH010000024.1, forward strand.
TTTAAACTCACTCTTGCTTCAGTGGAGCAACATGTTCGCTTTGGCAAAGTTCCTCATGTCATCTCCAGAAGTTCTGCCTTGCGATTGTTATCATTGGCGTACTCATTACCTACACAAATCTATGACCAGTTTCTATAAAGCTGTTTCCTCACAAGGCAGCACGGTGGTGTGGTGGTTAGCATGTCCACCTCATAGCAAGAAGGTCCAGTGTTCCCGGGATCAGCGAGGACGTCTCTGTGTGGAGTTTGTATATACTTGTATGGGTTTTCTCCGAGTACTCCAGTTTCCACCCACAGTCCAAAGTCATGCACATTAAGCTAACTGGCTGTTCCAAATTGCCCCGAGGTTTGAGTGTGAATGGTTGTGTGTTTGCCCTGCAATGGACTGGCAAGCTGTTCAGGGTGTACACCGCATTTCGCCCAGAGTCGGCTGAGATAGGCGCCAGCCATCCCGAGGCCCGAGTAGGAGTTTGGCAAATGAAATAATGAAGAATAATGGTCTAGAACCTACTACCATTAGGTTTAATGGCACTAAAGTGTTTTGTTTTAGCCATTCCATTTAGGAGAGGGTATTAGCATTAACCAAAATAGTCCAGTGTGAAAGCCTACCTCCTTCTCTTGGTGATAGTGGCAGGTGAGTGTATATGGCAGAGTCTGCAAGGTGGCAAAGGCAAATCCGGTAAGGGCTGACATCCCCGTGACCAACAGGACGCTCTTGGACAAGCAGATGACTAGCGCTGAGAGGGTAAAAGATACCATGCTGAACAGGAAGACCTTCCTGGAGCCGAACGTACACACCAGCCGGTTCATGATTAGTGAGAAGAAGGTTGAGGTAGCACACTGCAGGAACAACCCTAGACTGCCCATACGGATACCTGGAGAAACAGAATTGACATTTTTTTGCTGGAAGATGGAAACAAACATTCATATTTCTATTCCTATCATTTGACAGGTAAAAAGATCCTAAAGCAGTGGCGTTAAAGTAAAACTAGGATCATGGCGCAAACAAATCACGGACTTAAATAAGAAAGAAAATGATGTATTGAGTAAATTATTAATAGCCATTTATTATTCTCGGTTGCTTTTGTTACCATTTGTTCAAAATCTGAAAAATGTATGCTTTGTTTAGAGCTGATACTTGATGGGCATATAACAGTTTCACCCAATTCAGAATTCGAAAAAGAAAGAAAAGAAAAAATTTAATAAAAATTGTAATTGTAATAATTGTGACCCATCACAACAAAGTGGGTATCAATCAGAATTGATTAATTTTTAGTTATTGGTACCATTTTGTAGCATTTCTGCTTTTATTTTATTCTTTTATCAACTTAAATATTCCTTTTGTGAAATAAAAAGAACAGTCTTTTTATTTTCTTTAAAGGTCGATGTAACTTAAATATTCCTTTTATTTAAAGTAAAAAACGTTAATAGCAAAAGTTTGCAGCCATTTGTAAACATTTGTGAAGGCTGCAATCAGAGTTAAATATAAGAAATCTCCTGCTATTTGTTTTTCTATTTCTTTTGTTACAACTATTTAGTTGGTGTGCCTGTGTGTTTGCACCATTAGAGCTGTTATTTCTGCCTACAGTGAGCTCAGTTGCATTCCCTCTATTATACGTTATTATGACCTCTGATGTCTAACCAGGGCAGGTACTATGACGGAGTATTAGGGCCACATTAAGAAAAATGTTTTTTGACAGACTTCGAGAATGAAGTCGTAATATTACGAGAATA
>JBCNYH010000024.1:30332938-30346857 GCA_039654325.1 Tandanus tandanus
ACCCGCTGATAGTGGGGCTTGAACCCCTCACCTTGGGATCAGTAATCCAGCACCCTACCACCAGGCCACCACTGCCCTATCTATCTATATATATATATATATATATATATATATATATATATCCTAACGTCTGCCTCAAACATTCTACTGTTTTGGTAATGTGTGATGTGCAAGAGTGATAGGAACAAGAGTGGCTCAATGGCTTTCTTGCCCTGGTGCCTCACCCACAGGCCAGGGTGAGGTCATCCACTCCATGGACCCTCAACCCCCACCACACCCCACCCCAACCCCAAACTACACCCCTTCACTCCATCATGAGCTCCTGCCCTCAGGCCTGATTAGAGAAGGCCTTGTTGCTTCCACCTCTAATTAGCATCCATAGACCTTAGCACGTCCTGCAGATTCACCAAGTGTTAAGTGGCTGCTGTACAAAAAAGTGAAAAAATGTGTTATCAGGTAAAGGCGGGTTTCCTTCCCCCCCCCCCCCCCCCATTTTTTAAATATGCTTTTTGTTGATTTTTCTTTGTCTGAGCTCATAGACACATACCAATCATACCAAACTTTATCTTGTTTTCTGTTGTAAACAATAATGTTTGCCGTGTACATTTGTTTAACCCTGTTTTCACAAAATGTACAGTAGTGTGCAGTGAAGATTATCACCACTTTTGTCTAAAAGGGCTCCTAATATAAAGAAGTAAAAAATTACTTCTCTATAATTTTTTGGTAAAAATGTATTGAACAATGATATTGTAGGCAATGAGAACCAAAAAAATTCTTCCGACAAGTATACTAGGTAGGTGAGGTAAACGTATGACTAATAAACAAAAACACTGAAAATACCAATTTTTCAGAAAAATGAAAAGGTGTTGCAAATTTTTTTTTTTGACTTTTGCATAGCATGAATGAACTTCAAACCATATGGAATGGTTTAGCGAGTGAACATATAAAAAAATATGTGAACACTGTGCCTGAAAGGTTAAACGCTGTAATCAAAGTAAAGGGTGGCCACACTAAATATTGACTTTTTATTTTTAAAGAGACTGTTATTTTCGTTATTACTATATATTGTTGTTTGTTTACTTATTCTCATCAATATGATCCAATGTTACATGAAATAAATACTTGAATAGTACTTGGTTTCTGATTTAGCTTCATTTTGTTAAGTGTATAATCATCACTGCACACTACTGTATATATTTTTTTGATTTTGATATACTTTAGCCATGAAGGTGGAGGAAGGGAAGGTGCAACTCACTCCTCCACCGCCACACATTTTTCCTGCTGGTTTGGGAATCTAACCAGCGAGCTTCAGATCCCAAAACCGCTTCTTAGAACCATTAGGCCATACTATAGTCATTCTGTGTTTCTGTGTATTTTGGTCTGTGTTTCATCACAAAGTAGCTTTAGAGAAATATTTGCAAATGGATCAAGAAAAAAAAGCCAGCGACAACTAGAGAAAAAGCTCCTAAGATAAAGAATGTGGACATTCATACGAAATATCAAGAGAAAGCTGACTTATATATGAATATCTCAGTATGTCAAAGTTTTTGCATAATCCATATTATGCTGGAGCGGGTCACAATTTCAATGCACAAGTTACATACATAACTAACGAAGATAAGTAATTACTACTTTTATATACAACTCAAAGTGGCATGGTGGCGTAGTAGTTAGCACTTCCACCTCTAGAAGGTCCTGGGTTTGAACCCTGTGCCTGGGTTTTGTGAGAAGTATGCATGTTTCCCTTTGCTTGTGGGGTTTCCTCCCAGAGTCCAAAAACATGCACAGTAGGCTAACTGGCTGTTCCAAATTGCCTCTAGGTGTGAGTGTTAGTGTAAATGGTTATGTATGTTTTGGCCCTGTGTTTGATTGGTGAGCTGTTCAGGGTGTACCCCGACTTGGGCTTGAGTCATCTGAGATAGGCTCCAGCCTCCCCACAACCCTAATAAAGATCAAGATAAAGCAGTTTAGAAAATAAAGTAAAATAAAATATACAACTCATGTAAATAACAGTCCCTCCAGAATTTCATAAGTTTTTTTGTAATTCTTGTTTAATTATATATTATTAATAACGAAACTAAAACCCATAAAATAGAGGCTTAAACACCACTGCTCAGAATAAAAAACACACAATCTAACTCAGGTAGGCAGACAAACTTTTCCCAAAACACCAAACACCAAACATGTACAGGAACACAACATGAACCTCTAAATGGATAATTAAATTAACAAAATAGTTGATGTAAATGAACGTGGAAATCAGATAGTGAAAGGGGGTGAAAAGAAAACTCAGTGACTACATTTCCATGCGCGGACATTTAACTGAACTTCTGTCCTTGTCCCAATACACAAGCAGAACTTAGGAATCGAATTATTGACCAAACTATGACAGACTGCAATGTGGGAGTTATGCCCACTTTCAGCTTGTTAATACTGGCCTTTTCTACCTATTAAATCATATTATAGGTATTAAATCAGCAAATTGGTCTGACCGATTTACAACTCTGTACATTTCGTATGCTTTACTTTTTTGATGTACGTTACTTTTATTATTACTATCATTATTATTATGTGGCTCCTTAAGAGCAGACACATATTACTAATCACCCAGAAAAATGGGGCTCTTTATTTTCTTCCTTTTCTTCTTTTTATTATTCTTCTTCCGTCGCACTTAATGTGGTCCGAATAGCAAAGTGCACCCACGCAATGTATAAATCAAAATGTGTGTCTCAGCGCCGTGAAGTGTGGTATTAATTTTATTGCCGTTTCCCATTACCATGGCGACACAATTAGCCAAAAACCACGGCAAAAAATCTGAGAGGTCGACAAACAGTCATGAAACTCACCTCAATTTGACACCTCGCCAAGAAGCCATACTTTCACATAGAAACTTGGTTGAACTTTTAAAACGTATACACTGAAGTCGATATTTCGATGGTCAAATGGCTTTTTGCTTCCTTTTGCAGTTTTTTTGTAATCTTTGATCAAGTGGCATAAGGATTTCTGAGTCTGTTTGTGTATTCATAATGGGTGTCTATTGTGTGGAATGTTCTGGGCTAAAGTGGATGATGTCACAGCAGAGTGTAAGAAAAGAGAAGTTTTTCTTGGAAAAAAGTTTGCTTAACTTGCTCCTACTCCCATAATTTTCACTCTACACCAATACATTTTACATCAAAACGGAGGAAAATCTGTGAAGGTTCTGACCATGTAACTTTCGAGTCAACAACACTTGTAGAAGTTAAATGGCGAGCCTCTGACTGACGGCTGTAATGTAAGTCCCTCTATAGAACTTAAACCAAAATTGAGCTTTTTAAAATCATTATGAGGGTCATTTTTAAATCATGACTCTTTAAACACTTTTTACAGTACAGTGAAATAATTTTTAGCTCTAAAATTCTTAGCTCTAAAACGCTGTCAACCTCATTGCAATCGGAAATATGGTTTCAAATCCGACGTCCAAAAGCAAAACGTGTGCCTAAGACATTACTTCAGTTTAAAAGGCAGTTAAAAACTGTCAGTAATTGCCAGTTTAATCTCTCTGCACGTGCAGGTTACACGCACACGTGCACGCACGCACACACACACACACACACACACACACATACACACACACACACACACACACACATGCAGCGTACTGGCACTTTAAAAAGCACGCACTTCCTGCCTTGTCATCTCCTGCCGCTCTCTCTCTCTCAATATAATGCAATGTTCTTATGTTATTATGCATTTACAAAATATAATATATTAAAAGCTCTTTTCCGAAACGCCAAAAATCCATTTCTATTGTTTCAAGAGAAATAAGGTTTACCCACTGCCCAGTATCTTGACAACACCTTTGTTCTTTGTATTAATACTTTATTTACATCGGTTTTAACACTCTCAACTAAAAAATTCATATTCGTTTGCCCCGCCTCACTGGGTCACAACCTGCTATAGTGGACCTTTCGAGGTATCCGTATTTGCCACAGCTACTTAGAAACTTGTAAACTGTGAGGAATTTCTCTGTGTTCTACAGTTCAGCACGCCAGTTTTCACGTATTTTCTGGCAGCAGCTGCAGCCACTTCTCAAAATTTCTTCAGGAATTTTTCTAGTTATTATAATTATGCCCTCCACTTTTTGTGATATGATGCGCAATTTTTTCTGATGCCTGTTATTTTTTCTTCCTGATGTATGTTTTTTTTAAATGCACATTACTTTATTTATTATTATTATTATTTATTTTATGAGATGCATTGAGATGATGTCTGTTAAGCCCCTCACTGTGCCTTCTCTCTGTACTAACCAGGGATTCTCGCACATGTATAGGTTATATATCTTTACTTAAACAACTATTTAGAGAATGTGAATCAAAATCCTAACATTAATCTCCACTTATTTCTTCTTCTATCACGTCATTGTCATGAATCAACACATTAAAGTCAATTGGTGGCGCAGTGGTTAGTGGTTAGTGGTTTCTGGGCTCAGGCATTTCTGTGTGGAGTGTGCATGTTCTCCCCGTGCTTGTGTGGGTTTCCTCCGGGTACTCTGGTTTCCTTCTACAGTCCAAAAACATGCACAGTAGGCTGATTGGCATTTCCAAATTGGCCCTAGGCGTCAGTGTGAGTGTGAATGGTTGTGTGTGTGTTGGTCCTGCAATGGCCTGGCGAGATGTTCAGGGTGTACCCCGCCTTCTTCCAGAGATGGGTGAGATGGGCGCCAGCCTCCCCATGACCCTAACTGAACAGCTTCGAAAATGAATGAATTAACTTTTAAAATGTAAAGTTTAAGACAGTTAAAAGTTTCACAATAAAATGTTTTAAGACCACTCAAACGGTAGATGGTAGAGAGACAGTAGGATGGTTTTATAGCTGTCAAGCGTCACTGACACAAAAAACTCACACAAGATATGCAGTACAAAAATAAAACTGCCATGTTTCAGAGCTTGGGTAAGAAACTGGATCCTGTCTATTTTGTTAAAGTGGGTGTTAAAGTTGGACTGTTTTAAGAGCTTTTACCGAACAAGGATTTGCTCAAGCGTCAAAAATAAACGGCTCTAGACATAACCCCTCACTCTGTTTACATCGCTTTATGTTGCTTCTTTTGTTACTTTAAGTTCAAAGCCCATAGATAGAGCTGCAGAGCATGCACAAAGAGCCAAATACAAGTTCAATCAAATTAAACGTTTACATGTAATAAAAAAGCTCGGCTACAAACAGGCTAGCCAACAGGCTTAGTCCGACTTTTAGAAAGTTGATTCGGTATGATTTCAGTCAGACTAACATGCTCACATATAGTTTAAAAGTCCAGTTTTAGTTGGACTAACACAATAATTCGACTTTCTGTAACATCGTGTAAACATACTGACTGTTAATGTTTCATGTTTTCGCTTCAGACTGTAGATGGAAAACGGGGAAATTTATTTATTTATTTTCTCCAGGGCTGAAGGTGATTCAGCCTTTAATGGAACCTGCATATATATATAAAACACTGAATATATTTATGACATCATCCTCGGATACCTATCAAAAGCTAAATCTATCGGGAGTTTCACTTATAGGCAGTGCCTTAATCTTTATATTATACGAAAAAAATTTATTCGATCACAGCCAAAGAGTTTTTGCTTGAGGATATAACTCCGTGGTTAAGGGGAAGTGGGACAAGGCTGGGATGCTAACTTAAAAGTTGAGAGTTTAAAATTAGACAAATTAGATAAAGTACAAAGAGAAAATATATACCAAAAAAAAAAGATATAAATGTATTTATACTATGAAAAAGCATACAGGCATTACATATAAGCAAAATTTACTTGTGCTAAAAGTGATGAAAAGCTACTCTATTATAAAGTATTGCTTAAATCTTTCTGTATATATAGTATCACCAAAACTAGTGGTACTGTGTGTTTTTATCTCTGTACCAATGTTATTGTGATGTGTGAATTGTTTGCCCAGTAGGGGGCTCACGCTTCTCCCTTTATCATCACCCTGCTCACCAGCAGCTAAACACAGTCAACACACATCATTAAACAAGTCATTAATTTACACACAGAAACCCAAACCTCACTAATCTTGTCATAGACTGGTGGAGATAAAATAATGAATTTTTAATTCATTTGTTATGATTCATCTTTAATTTTGCAGATCTGTTTATATTTTGCTTTGGATAAAAGCAATCTGCCAAGTGAATACATATAATTCTAGTCCCATAAACACATATATACAAAACATTTTACTATACAAAGCTGATACAACAAAACTGCACTGTCCTGTAACTACAGCATGATGTCATTTTCTAACTGCCAACAAACTCCATGACTTTAACGAGCTGCTGAGGGAAACATAACACCACCAAAAACTTTTTCTGACAAACCTCCAGGGTATGACATGTCAATCTGCAAAGGGCATCTTCCCCTTTGATGTCAAGACATGTCTACAATCAGCTCAGTGCTTTCTCATTATTTACTCACACTTCTACCCAAAGCTTAAAGAGAAGAAAGAAATCACTCAAGCCACTTACTCACTTACTCATTTGCTGAATCCTACTAGGGTCACAGGGAGGCTGGATCCTATCTCAGCCAACACGGGGCGAAGGCGGGATACACACACAAACATTCACTCACTCTCACACCTATGGGTAATTAGCAAATTAGCCTAATGTGCATGCCTTTGGACTGTGGGAGGAAACCAGAGTACCCTGAGGGAACCCACGTAAGCACAGGGAAAACATGCAAACTACACAGAGCTGATCCTAGGACTTCAACCCAGGAACTTCTTGCTGTGAGGCGAACGGCTAACCACTACATCACCGTGCTGGCCCACTCAAACCTCAAATGACATTTTATTTACTGTGTACATGTTTTAACAAGACGGCACAGTAGCACAGTGGTTAGCACGTCCGCCTTACAGCAAGAAGGCCTGGGTACGATTCCTAGCCTCAGGCGTTTCTGTGTGGAGTTTGCATGTTCTCCCCGTGCTTGTGTGGGTTTCCTCCGGGTACTCTGGTTTCGACGGTAGGCTAACTAGCTGGCGCCTCCCCGCGACCCTAAATAGGAGTAAGCGGTTCAGAAAATGAACAAATGAAAAAAATTGAAATGTCAAGAAAATGTAAAAATTCTAATCCATATATGCAGAAACACAAATTGACGAGATCCTCTCCAGCCACAGTCTGCTGCGAATCTGTGAACGCTCTTGAGATATAAAAGCTTTGAACACGCCCCCTGGGTTCAGTAGGGGCACTGTGGTCTATCGGTGTGTGGTCTGTGTCTCCAGTACACCATCTGAGCTTGAGGGATGTGAGAGAACACTCTGAGCAGCCATCGCCTTCCAGAAGGAAAAAAAAAACAAAAAACAACCAGGTGCTATATTCATATTTAGTGTGAAATTCCTCCAGTAATGCAGCCCCATCTGCTCTAATAAGCAGGCAGAACGTCAGCAATCTTTGTTAAGATTTCTTTCCAGCGTGAAATGAGTCATTTTATGGTCCTGGAAAGAAGAAATATCAGGGGATGATTTGGTGTGTCTGAGCTGCTCACTACTGGATACTGACTGGTCAAAATTTGAATACTGAAGTCAAAATTTGACTAGTCGCTATGAAACAAGAACACTGTGAGAAAATGAAAACGATACGAGATTAAGGCATTCATGTTATCAGCCATCGAGCCAAAATAAAAACTCAAATTAAAAGATATCAGAGAAGCTTAAGACAAAAGCGGGGCTGTTTAAACGGGTTGTTTGAAGAAAATAGACTAAATAAACATTAATGGTTTTATCAAACAAAACATAGAGATTTATATAAATGGAAATTTGGTTTAGAGATACAAGTTATAAGATATTAAGGTTTAGAGATATAAATTTGGTTCATGCAATAAATTTACTAAAGCTTTGCAGCGGTATTTCACTCTTTGAAAACCGTTCGGCCCAACAAGATTTCAAAAAGTCCATGTTGCAAAACATTCATTGAACATGTTCACGATTTTTGGTAACTGAATTTGGACAAAAATCATGACACAGCCCCTGTAACACCCAACTCAGACTTATTCAATCCTGAAAAGCGCTCATCGGGAAGCTTAATGTGGTCACATTTCCTCGACTCCTCAACCCCCACTCATACCAGCTTTCCTGTGACAGCTCTCCTTCTCACCACATGCTGTTCCAAGGTCATTCCTCCTCTGACCTGTATTCTGAGACGAGTTTTACTGAAGATTAGTCAATAAATAGTTTCATGGTGCCTCATCTCTCTCAAGGATTTTACAAAATCTGTATAACCTGTATGGATATGCATCATTGTATGCATCTATAATAAATGAATCTGGTCTACAGATCCCTGTCTGACATCTAACGCCATGATGAAAAACCACCCCAGTGCTGAGACTCCTGAATCAACTCACCATCAAACAAGAGCACTCAGAGAGTGCAAATCTCCATCAAGCCCAGCAAACCCCTATATGAGCTAAATATCAAAAGGTTCTCACAAAGTTAAAAAAATACTTTAAAAAGTTCCTGGATCCAAAATGTGGTCTGGACCAACTCCAGAATCAAATGGAGTCTCCCTTGACCAAAGCCACACCTCTGGGAGAAATTTCATGAAAATTTGTTCACAACTTTTTGCAAATAACAACAAGTGCACAGCACCCCCTGCGGGACCTGCTGTAATACCACAATTACAAAAAATTGTCCTGCCTCATAATACTAAAGAATTATTTTAAAAAATTTATAGATTCAGAATTTCATCCGGATCACCTCCAAAATCTAATTGAGTCTTCCTTGTCCAAATCCCCGTCTTTGACAGAAATTTCATAAATATCTGCACATAACGGTGGCGGAGGTAATTATCATGTAGTGCATGAGTTGCAACAAAAGCAAAGACTGGAAAGCAAATGGAAATGTATACTGATTTCTACTTTCGACTTCAGAAAGTATTTGATCACCTCTCAGCGTTACAGGAAGAAAATCCATTCTGTCTCATATAGTAGCCAAGATATTAGGCAAAACCAACTTTGGGTTTAAGATGTTAGATAGGGATTGTCCTTGTGATGCATGTTGGGTAACTTGAAATTATTTGTCAAATCAGGCCCTTGTGCTATCTTTACATCAATGTAATCTTTTCAAATGTGGCATTGGGGGAGAAGAGCAATGGTGTCAAAGGGTTTAGGAGGAACGATACCCTTTCTCTTTCCCCTTCCCCAGAGGCTCAAGGGAAGGGGTAGGGTTCCTCCTAAAACTTTTGACACCATTGCTCTTCTCCCCCAATGCCACATTTCCAGACCCTATTCAACACCCATCTCATCCCACCCCACCCCATCCCAACACCACCACCCCCATGGCCAAGAGCATTATCACCAAACAAAACAGGCTTTGTGTAGATTATGTCTGTGTTAGTTATCTGATCTACTAAAGAATCAACTCTTTTCAGTTAAGGTATTATTAACATTGGGGCAGAAACATCATAAAAAATGGCTGGGGAATCTCTACTGAAGAAGCAAGACACAGGATAGCTCCACCATGACATCAGAAGCACAAGCAGCAGTTAAGACAAATGTTTTTAAAACCTCAAAAACCTCCAAGTGGTGGTGTAGTTCGAAAGGAATGGATGAGACAACCAAACTCCTTCTTATACGAATATTTAGGCTGAATCCCGCTGTCTTGGACGCCACAAGGATGTCTGGCTTTGGTCATTTGAGTGTGGAAAAGACGATAAAAACAATATCAGACATTGTTTATTCACTTTGCTGTCTAAGATGAAAATAACAGATCTGCATTTTAACCTTGATTGACCTTCTCCAGAGACAAAAGTCACCTTTTTAAAGCAATGCTATTGTAAGGAAATAAGCTAAGAAACTTCAAACTGAGGTAGAAGAGCTAGGCTCTTGACAAAACTCTCAAGGTGCTTTTAGAGTTGGTCCATTTTGCTGATCCAAACTCAAGTACAATTATACAAGAAAGGCAGGAAAAAGAGAGGACATTTTTTAATTTGTTTTTTTAATTTGTTTTTTTTTTTTTGTTGTAAATACAATACCTGTATCCGCTGACTTCAGAGTACCATGAATGTTTGATAGATCGGACAGCGTTTACATCAAGTATAAACCACACTGGAGTTCAGGCAACCTGAATTCCAGACCCCAGAATTCTGGAGGACTTGAGTACAGTCCCTGGTTGCACACCTGAGGTCAGAAAATAGTGTTCTGATTAACGACAGTAACTGAACTAAAGGCTCAAATGGGCCCCGGTCCACACCAAAAGCTCTGGTGTGAAAGCACCCTTAGATATCTCAGAGGCCATTAGCAATGCAGAAGTTCTTTACTAATAACATAGAGGTCTCTATTGGAGGTATTTTCCTAAACAAGGTCACATGGCTTTGGCTTGCCCCGTGGCAATTAATCTTTTCCTAATTTCACTAGAATCATCCCATACCTAAATTTTTGCAGCCATCCATGTGACAAACCTTGTGTTGCATTTTGATAGTTTGCTCTTTGATAATTACCTTACGGTTTCATGTTGTAGTATGCAGTATATTCAGACTCAGAAAAAAAAGATACTGAACAAACTGTATTTTTCCTTGTTGATGGCATGGTACCATAAAAGGTAGATCTTTCATACCTTTTGTATGCAGCTTTATACCTTACAGATGGACCATTGATGGTTAAAGGTTCCAGGTAACAGAATGTACTAAAGTAGTACACATTACTGAGTGTACCTGTACTAAGTGCTTGCTTGGTGGGAATGGGAATAAGCAGGGACCACCTACAATATTATCACAATACCTGGTTGCCGATTTGATGTGTATTGAGATTCTGTAAGTGTCACAATCCTATAAATATCCCAATGCATTATTACACTTTTCTCATTTTTTTCTTTTTTTCAATTTTAAAACCTTGAATCACGTAAAAGAAAGCTTAACAAATAATTAAATAAAGTTAGCAAATAATTTGCTCCTACCCCACAGGATGCTGTGCTGCTGTGCTGAATAAACAAATTGATGTTGGAGACTGTGGTGATACACTGCACAAATCACTGCACAAAAGAATCGCGATAGATAACTGGATCGATGTCCTCCCATCTCTAGTGCTTGGATGACATGCTTATGATTGGATACTCACGATTCAAACTGCTTCGAAAAACATTAGCAATGACATCAAACTAATGGACAAAAAGATCCCTCCAGCACCAAACATTTGCTTTGAACAGCAATTAAACTGGAGTATTTAGAAAGCAATGGATTTTAGCTTACATTTCAGCAAGCACTAAAGTAAGACTTATTTACATGTTGGCAAGATGGGAAGCTGTATTTAGGTTACACTGGCCGGATTATCTGTAGCCTAATAACCCCCAAACCATCTGGCACAACTCAGATATAAAGTACACTGTAGATGCTTGTGGAGCTGATGGTCAGCTATCACTGGGATATACTGTATGATAAGGAATTACACATTGCTCTCTCTGACACTCTCTCAATGGTCAACCACCACCACCACTATTACCATGTATAAAAGTAAACTGTCAATCAATGAAAAAAATCTGATTCAGTATAATTTACCAGGAAAACTCCACTAAACATCAGGTTGCATATATATTCCAGCTGAAATACATTCTTAAGTCTAATACACGGATCAGGGATTGCATGGGGGTTTAAGGTCTGCACTGCAATCATTCCAACCCACTTATATGAAATTGAGAATCCCTATCTCATGCCTGCCCCCTAAGCCCGAATCGTTCTCATCTTTCTGCTATTAGATTCAGGTGCAGGAACCTGATCCTTCACGTGAAACCACCCTGAGGCTTTGGAGACGTCCCAGGAGATGAGCACTTGCTTCAACTACAGTCATGTGATACGGAAAGACACTTATCAGGTCAAAAGAGAGATGAGAAGGGGAGAGAAATGGTCAAGGGGGAGGGAGCCAGATGACCATACTTCCCCAGTTAGCAATAAACAGTGTGAACAGCATTAAAAAAACATTTTGGGGAAACAAGGCTTTACAAAAATATTATATCCAGTTCACTGTTTACTAGATAGTCATTAATAAATATAGTCTAGATCCTTAACCAATTAAAAAGCTAGTTACAGTTACTGTCTATTTTATATTTGAACACAAACACCAGGCTACAGCTGGCACAGCTCAGATGTTAATGTTTAACTTAGATGACTGCTGTAAGTGCAGCTGCACTCTCTCACACACAGTATCTCAGCAACTGCCACTGGGCATTATCATTCATGAAATGCATCCTCAAATTAAAACTTTATCAGACACTGAAAACTCAGCACACACACACACACACACACACACACACACACACACACACACACGCACACACACAGCTGTTTCATTACATCACCAGAGAGCCTGAATAAACTAAAACAGTAATAAATCTTACCAGATTAATTAAAAAAAAAAAAGATGCAGTAACTAAATCCTCAAAATCATTCTTCTAACATGCTCACTTCCTCAGAATGTTTCAACCTGCTCACAAGATCGGTCCATCCTTAACATTTATCCCTCCCTTACCCACCTCCCATTTAAACTCTCTCTCATCTTCCCTCCTCCTCTCTCCTCCCAGATCCTTCTCTCCCTCCATTTCTCAATCTCTGCCGATCCAGGAGACGGAAACTCCCTCTTAACTCCCACACTAAATGGAACAGGATCCGGATCTGGCATTTGTCCAACAGCTGAAATTCAGGATGAATTCTACAGAAGCCTGCAGCAACTCCAACGCTTCCCAAAACTGTAATAATTATCCACCTCCACTGATCATGTGACACATCTACCAGGACAACCAGGCAGGGAGTGAACAATATGATTATATGATAGAGGTATTGGGTCATGAATCATTATATCATCTTACACCTTTCTGAGCGGGGGCTCCGAAAACCTGGAGCACAGCAGACTGAGCAAAGCATTTGAGCACACCAAATCTAGTTTCAAAAATAATGCAGCAGAATTTATAAACATGTTTGGGGAAAAACGCAGAATGCACTTCACAGATTCATGTTTCTGAAACTGCATTGAGTTTTTGTAGCACATGCACTGTCCGGCTACTCATTCATTTCATTCATTTATTTGCCGAACCACTTAATCCTACTAGGGTCACGGGGCGGCTGGAGCCTATCTCAGCCCACTTTGGTTGGAGACGGGGTTACACCCTGAACAATTTGCTAGTCCATCGCAGGGCCAAAACACACAAAACTATTCATAGGCACACTCACACCTAGAGGCAATTTGAAACAGCCAACTAAACTAACGTGTTTTTCTTTGGACTGTGGGAGGAAACTGGAGTAGCCCTGGAAAAGCCCTCACCGAACCCGGGACTCAAATCCAGGACCTTCTTGCTGTGAGATTTGCTAAACACTACGTCATCGTACCACCACAGCTAATCATGTGCATGTAAATTATTTAGCTGAAGGCAGGTTTCTGGACTCAAAACTAGATAAAGAGCTCAAGATTCTCCAGACTGAGGGCTGATTTGTAAAGTAGCTTGTCTTTAAAAAGTCATGATGTTAAAAAAAAAAAGAAACAAAACAGAACTCCTTTGAATATACTTACTTATTATTAACTGCTAATGACCTTAAAACGTAACACAAGTCATTTAGTCATGTTACTAACTTATTTTGATTTTTATTAACAAGGAATCATGTAAGTGTACTCAAATATTTCTGATTTACAGTGTCATATATATCAGTGTACTTTAAACTGTTAATCCTTGTGAGTAACTGATGGGACAGTAAAAACTTCAACTTGAAACAACACTAAACTATTTTTTGATAAAGTCATTATTTAAAATAAGTAAATAAGTTAAATAAGCACTTAAATAAATACATAGATAAACAGACCAGTAGATAGAGAGACAGACAGACAGACAGACAGACAGACCGATAGATAGATAGATAGATAGATAGATAGATAGACAGATAGATAGATAGATAGATAGATAGATAGATAGATAGATAG
>JBCNYH010000024.1:30347018-30359904 GCA_039654325.1 Tandanus tandanus
ATAGATAGATAGATAGATAGATAGATAGATAGATAGATAGATAGATAGATAGATAGATAGATAGATAGATAGATTATCTGAATCTATTGTTGGCTTTTATTTAAATTTTTTAAAAGAAAATTTTCTTTTACTGGAGATTCTAAATTTGTAGTTTAAAATCTTTAAAGTATTAGACTCTTTGTTAAATTTGTTAAAGCCATTTTTTTGGGAGTTTTTATTGAGATGAACTTTCAACAAGTGTTGTCTTCTTGTTTCACTTTAAAAGATTAAAAAAAGAGATGGTGTTGAGGTGACAAATGTCTACAACTGCTATTCATTAATGCCAGGATTTAACATGTGTCTTGATGTTCACACCACTGAAAGTTGGCAAATCCCTCTGCTATGAAGAATAAAACATTTAATGATGTACAGTTAGGGAAAAATATTTAAGTTCTGGATAGTAACTGTGCTTTAATACTTATTTAACACAAAGCCCTACTTACCCAGACTCTGATGCCAAAATATATACATCTGCACAATGTCTTACTGACAGTCTCTTTGTCTCAGATCCATAAGCTCTCTCTCTCTCTCTCTGACACCCACACAACCCCCTCCCCAGCCATATCTCTAATTTGATAAGAGAACACATGCTGAGCAGGACAGCAGAGCAGTGCTTTTTCGAGTGTGCTTCACTTTTAAAGAATCCCTTGTTTGTGCAGCACGAGACCAGAAACTTCCCCCTGTATGAACCTCGCTCAGCTCAGGCCAATAACGAACACCTGGTTTTTATGAACAACATTGCTCATTCAAGGGGTTATAATAACATTTACCACCTGAAAGAAGGGAAAAGCTCATCATCTATGGCATTACAGCATTTTGGCAGACACCCTTTCTGCCAGAGCAGCGTTCAGTTTTATCTGAACTAGAGGGTTAAGGGCCTTGTTCAACAAACCACCAGGGGCAGCTTGGTGGTGCTGGGGCCTGTACTCCCAGTTGTCTGATCAGTACTGCCAGAGCCTTAAGCCTCTGTCTCACATTATCAGAATGACTTTATTGTAGATGACGGTAGACACTTTTCCATGCAGTAGTCTACTGGAATTAACTTGTAAGTATTCCGTTGGAGTATGTGAGAGCCGGGGAGCTACCTTGCTTCCATTCAAAAAAGGTTTGGCCATGTCGAAATTAAGCGTAGGACAAGCATTGGAGCAATTCAACCATTGCAGTCGAGAAGGCATCCAGGAGGCCATGTATGCCTCACTGTAGATTTCCGTGGTTACTGTAGATTTCTGTGGAGGTAAAAATGTACATGGAAAAATGACTGCCACATATGCGTTGCAGTTACTGGCGGAAGACATGACGGCTACAACATATGTAGCACAGATGCTTGCATTTCTCAAGCAATTGCATATGTCCTTCGCCCATATTTTTGTGTAATGCCACCTCCAAAATCTGCTGGAATGGTCACACAATGGCCAAAGTAATCCCAGCTATGTGAGACGTGATCCACCACTAGCCATCTGGTTAATACAGATACAGATTAAGCGTGTTTTATTTCTAAAGGACACCTGTCACCTGCCATTTAAACATTTTTTTGTCCAGAAACCTGAGTTCAGTGTGATTGGTGATGTCTAAATGCTGTGAATATTAGAGTGATCAAAAGCCCTGTTCCTCCATTTTTTGAGAAAGGTGGTCTGGATTTGCTTTAGTTGAACCACAGAATGTGTTACCACAAGTGACAGCTTAGTGGTTTAAATATGTAAGATGTTGGAATATTAATTGAAGTTCAAATCCCAATACCACCAGGGTGCCCCTGCTGGACAAGGTGGAGCAAGACCCTTAACCTTCAACTGCTCAGTTGAATAAATAAAATAAACATGGATAAGCGGCTGCTACCAAATGGCATAAATGTATGTAAATGTACCTATTCTCAGCAACAGATGTTAAGTCATGTGCTTGGTTCAACTGAGGATGTTTCTACAGAACTTTCATATGCTGGTCAGATTGTTGTTATGTTTCTTGATTTAAACAACCAGGCCTTTGAAGGAATGGAACACTGTAATTAGTTTACCGTTGTGGTGCGATTTCTTGCATTGACAGCACTGCCATAAAGACATGTCTCATGGCTAAATAGCATGGCTAGAAATAGTCTTATATGAGCTTGACCCTATATTTTCAAGTATTCCTGCACAATGATATGCCATGCATCCAAAAACACTGCTCATCACCGCTAGAGTGTCCGGACAACAGGAATAACTAGAGATGCATTTCTGCAAGAGTGTGATATTTCCACAGTTCAAAAAAGCGAATATAGCTTGTGATGGATGGATGACTGGAAGTGCTAGGTGAGTATGTCTGAGCTATGAAATGAAGTTTGGTTGCTGTTTGATGAAGCCTGACCGAGCTAGATAATTTTGGGTCCAAAACTCCAGGTGTTTGTAAGGGCACAAAATTGCATTGGAGCCAATGGGAGAAAAATTGATGTACAAAAAACAAGAAAAAGACAAATACGGGTCATTATTGATTGTTGAATATGTTGGGTGTGTTGGCCTTAGGTTTAATATTAAGTTTGGTGAAGCATGCTGAAGCATTTTGGAGCAGACTTTGATTCCGAAACTCTTTTTAATTAGAAAAATCAACAACAGGAAAACAAGAGAATGGATATGTCATTCCAAAAGCTCTATACAAACACACTATTCAGGATGGACAAGATTAGGTTTGTTTGGGGTCAATGTCCCAAAAACGGTGGGTGAAAAACTGCTGCAAAAAAACCCTTAATAACAGATGTGCATTGCATCCTCCTTGCTCTCTGCTTGCTCTTTGAGTTATTTCTACAAATTAAAAACCAGCACAGCACCCCAGTGGGTGGGTAGGGCAATGACATCAGCTGGCTGAAGAGTGCTGGGTTTTGTAGTTTTTAAACCATGTTTCAACTGAAGAACATTTCAGTGTTTCATATTAGGACATTTTAAATGGGGCAGGAAAATTCCACCATCTGACCGAAGATGAGAAACCAGGTTACCATGACAACCCATAAACAGGCACACAATCCTGAAACGCACACAGGTTGTTGGTGGGGCCTATGTATACTATGGGATGGTTATCTGGATTTTCTAGCTGTCATATTTTCTTTACAAAAAGTATTATAATTATTTTTATACATTACCCAGTCCTAGTGCATGGCTCAGAATGATGAGGGTGAGGCTGATGACATCTAATTTAAAAGTAAATGACTATCCTGATAGAGCTCACTGTGTCATCTCACAGTCCAAGAGCACCGCCCTGGTAAAAAAGTGCAAGAAGTATAATGACAGTGTTTCCAGCTTTAACTGCAGGTCAATCTTGGAGTTTACTGTAATTAACATGAACATCAAGGCTGCAGTGGGTGTTACTGAAACAGACGGTAGCTAGAAGGAAAACTCAATGTCCAGCTGTGTGGGTGTGAGTGTGTGTGTGTGTGTGTGTGTGTGTGTGTATGTATGTATGTAAGGTGAGACGAGAGTGTTTGGTATCACACAATGCACATCTGTTTTCAGGCAGAAGCAAGAGCTTAACGTCTACACGTCTCCCTCACAGTTGGTGGGCCGTCAAACTGTACACCACCACTGTTTAATTGTGACGTGTTTAACACAAAACACACGACTGGAAGGATACGGATGAAACACAGAAAAGAATGAGTTACCGGATGGACATAAACATTGAGAAGAGGCTAACAGGGAAATTAAATAACTAGCATGATTGAAATCTGAGTGGATTTAAACCCTAGCTGTGCGTCCTAGCATGTGCATGGATATGAGTGAGAAACGGGTGAGGGGTTTCCTGTGCAGACACCAAGCAGCCTTTCCCAAGTGGAAAATTCCACAACATGTGAGGAGCAATTTGGAAATATGACACAATCAGAGTTAAGTGTTTTAATCCTGAAATGCATAGACAAACGTTGATTTGCTGAATCTGGGATGAGATTAGTACGATGCCATATTCATGACACTTTACTAACGTGTAATGATATTTACCAACATTCCAGATGATAAGGATTTTTCAAATTCTATTTTTAGGAAACGTTTTAGTTTACATTTTAGTATCAGCTGCAATTTATGTTAATATAAATTCTTATTTTATTACATTTATAACACTGTAATAAAAATGGGGGTGGGAGTTTGGGACATCCACCAAGCCTGAGGCAAATAAGTGTTTATTTTACACTACACAGGAACATAAAAAGCAAACTAATTCAAGAATTTTATAGTTTAATTTTACATATTTTAACCATTACAGAGGCAGGACAGGAGATCTTCATGCGCTCCGAGCAGTGGATAAGTGATGTGTCTCTAAAGGCATGTTTTTAAAAACGCTGTGAATGAACTGTTGCTATGGAAACGATAATAGGTTAGAACTTGTGCATTCATACAAACCTGAGATGCACAGCTGCACTTCTGTCAGAGCTGCTGTTCTAGAAAATGAATCAGCACCATCTGACTAAACAGGATCAGGAATTCAGCAGATAAAATTAGATCAACCTTTATAGCACTTTACAAATGAATTCACCTTCTGCTTAATTTTGCTCTATTCTTGTCCCATTAATGTTATCAGTCCAACGACCTTGTGTGTTAGCCAAAATGTCACCAACACTGTTTACTGTGAATCTTACACTGAACCTAACACCCAATCGGAGATCAGCAGCAAAAAGTCAGATAAAGTGTGTATGAAGTATACTCTGCTACAGCTTAGCAGTGAAATGGTACACGCCAGCAAGTGCACTTATGCAGAGGGCATGAATTCACATGTCAAAGAACCGAGCATTCAGGTCTGGATCAAGTGTGTTTAATGGGATGATTCAGTGGTGCGTAGAAAGTGAGACAAATAGCAGAAATTCTACCTCTGAAGTTCAAGTTCTGTTGAGCAAAACTACACGATGCTAAAGGCTGATATACACATCCGCATAGAATCTACACAGTAGGTACAGCACCAACACTCTCAACGTCAACGGATGAACCATTTGAGCCCCTTAGAGCAACAATGGGCCAAGTCCATTTTTATGACTTTTCAGGAGGGCGCTTAAAAAAAATCGGTATGATTCATATTTCAATGCCTTCAGTCTCACTGAATACTTTTCCTAGATTCTCCTAGATTTTTGTGGCCTACATTTCTGTGTTGCTGGGACTTTGGCATTTTGCCAAAAATTTTGGACTTAGACTAACAACAACAACAAACCCAGCATGTATGTAGTATGTAGCAATATTACAAAAAATAATTAATAATATTCAGTTAAATACTAACAAGCAGACGAAGTGATGGATGGGGTAGAAGATAGATAGCAGATGTTTAAATCCACAGGATTGGATATAAGATTAAACTGGCCATTATGATGAACTACAGTCTCCATGGAGCCTTAAGTTCAAATATTCTTCATTATTCTTGAAGGACAATTTGTTCCACAGCCAGAAGAAGTAGTACATAGTAGTAGACACATATACATTTAAAACAATTTAATAAAAATTAATAAATACACCCACAAATGAAACAATGTCAAAGTAAATTAGTTGAAAAGTCTTACAGCATCTGGAATGAATAAATTTTACAATCTACTGGTTCTCAATGACGGAAGCAGCATCAACTCAGTAAAACAGGGGAAAAAACATGAGACTCGCCAACATGAGACTCAAAACACAGCTTATATTCAATCAGAGTGTCGAGATATTTATATTGCTTTACCAATTCAACAATCTGATCATCAGTCACTCCACGGGAGGTAACTAGGTTTTTTTCCTGAAATCTATTCTCATCTCTTTTGTTTTATTCACATTCATGTTCAGAAGGGTTGACGCACCGGTCAGTGAAATCTCTCACAACAGGACCATGTTTGGATTCATCACTGCTGAGAAGAGACAGGATAACAAAGTCATCTACATAATTAATAATGTGACTCACAGCATGATGGCTTTGACACTGGTTTGTATGCAGAATACATATAAAATAAAAGAGGCGAGCAAATAAAAGAGTAGCCTTGGAGAGATCCAGTGAAGGTTTTATAACATTAAACATAGCTATAAATTGAGGAAACGTATAACGACTTCTTTAATAAAAAAAAAATAATAATAAAAATTTTGGCAAATTGTTGTTGTGTAAAAGCAACACCTTTCTATAGCTATAGTTTAAAGAGTTTTCATCACACCACACCTTCACAGATTGTTTTGCAAAAAAAGTACTCATCACTGCTTCCATTAATTAATTCTTCCATCCCACCCATTCCTGGTCATGGGAACACTTCAAGTAGGTCCAGAATGTAAAGTCCATTGCGTCATAGTTACAACAAGTAGGTACGTGACATGCCAAACACAGCTGTGTGTACATGTGTGTGTGTGTTTTAAATCAAAGCTTTCAACTGTATATACACACTGAATGAATCAACACCCTGGTTTGAGCCGAGCCACTTTGTGCATTAAACACTTTACTTTTTTCCTCCAGAACAATAGCAGAATTGAAACAGCGCCACGACACTCAGTCATACTGCCTGAAATCACAGGCCTGATCCTTTCACTGCGTTGTGTGCATCTCACATATCAAAGGTCCTCCACTACCCTCAAATAATGCACTTCCATCTCTTTCAGCTTGAGACATGAAAGTGAATCCCACACTCCCCTTCATCATTCCCACTCCTAGGCAAACTGCTTAGATCGTCCATCATAAACCTTCATTTCATCCCATGCCCTTTCTTCTTAAGCTCAGCCTGAGCTTCCTGGCATGGATAGAAAGTGTTTATACAGCAAAGCGTTCATGTTTACTTAGAAAGCTTTTCTCCCATCCTTTAGGCAACATTGCATTTTTTTTGCTTTGGGTCTATTTTAAATGACGTGACTCTATCACCATGAAAAATGGCTCAAGCTCAGTCTGGTTAGTGCTTGCTCTCGGTTGTTCCATACGCCGTGATGTAGATGACTCATTTTGACCAGTCTCACAATATAGAACTTCTTCTTATCGGGAAAAAAACACAGAAGACTACAATAAACAAACTTTTGTCAATTGAGGCTCTCTATTATTTAGATTTGGCTAAAACAAACTTTACTCAGTTTCCTTATTAATTTGTGGACATTTAAAAAAATACTCACAGCAAAAACTGACTGGCTGAAACAACCAATATATTGCAACCAATGTGAACAATTGAAATGTCTCCAACCAAAACACTGGTCACCTCAAACAACTGACACTGGTTGCTTTGTCAACTACATAGTACCATGTTAAATCGTATAACTTATCTATTTAATCCCAAAGGCTAAAAGAAAAGGGATGTGTACGGCCTATATACATTGCCTGGGCAAAACAAAAGTCCCGCACTCTCATACCTTACTGGACCGCCTTTAACCTTGATTACAGCACATAATCGCCATGGCATATTTTTGACAAACTTAAGTAACATGACAACATTTATTTCCATCTAGAGTTGGCATAATTTTTCACAGACATCTTGAATTGATGACAGGAAACTACTCCATAAAGTCTTCTCCGGCACATCCCAAAGTCTTTCAATAGGGTTAAGGTCAGGACTCCTGATGATTCCTCGTGACTCCTGATGATTCCTCGTGATCCCTGAACCACTCTTTCAATATATGAGCCCTAATTTTATTTCCGTGCCAGCAGGAAAGACAAAGTCCATTGATGGAATAAACTGCTTATTCAGTACATTCAGGTCATCAGCTGACTTCATTTAATTGCTGCATATTGTTGCTGAGCCTCGACTGGACCAACTAAAGCAACGTGATTACAAGCTGTAATCAAGGCTAAAGACGCTCCAACAAAGTATTAGGGTGTGTGACTCTCTTTTTGGCCAGGCAGTGTATGTTCAATCCCAGAGAGTTCAGCTATAGGCCCTGTTTAGTGTCTGTACAAGGTGACTCACAGATTAAAGACTTCACAATTATCTATTTGATCAGCATGTCCTCTGACTATAGTCTGAGCTAGCTCCTAACCCTAGTGCATGATACATGTTTATCACTTATATTTTTTTATATGCATGATACATGTTTATCACAAATATTTCATCACTCTAGTGACAACCATTCATCCATCCATGGGCGGTTGAATAGTGACAACCAATATTAATTGGTCACACCAACCAATTCACATGTGTTACACAGGGTTTCTGGCAACCAAAATATCGGTTGTTACAACCAACATTCTGATAACAAATCACATTGTTTTAACTTTTAACCAGTCTGATTTTTCAGTTTTCATTTTATCTTTAACCTTCAACATTCTTTCCATATATGTGTCTCATTGATATTGATCAGACCGTCACCAGAAGTGCATTTAAAAAACTTTAAAAGAACCATGAAATCGAATTAAAATGAGATTACCAATGAATCAATGGATATTTTTAAATAAAGAGAAAGAATGGCTGTGGCTCATTCAGGGACTTAATGGTGGGGAGAAGACATGATTCTGTGAAAGTGCTTTGAGTGCTACGTAGGCAGAAGCAAGAAATAAACAGTTGGTGGAGTCACTGCGGAACACAGAGCCTGCCAGTTTTCCCACACACACACGCCTATCATTACCAATGCCATCCTTCCATACAAAGAGTGTCTACAACTAAGTAGGTGAAGACGTCATAAAAAAGAAAGTACCTGAATGCTTCCAAAACCTTTCCGAATACATTTTTTTAGAAGTGAGTCAGAAGAGCTTTCTACTGAACTACTGAATGGCTAGCAGCAATGATAAACAGTGGTTGGTCTGTGGCCTCAAGGAATTTGTGTGATACTCAGCAGGCTAGTTTTATAGGCTAAATGACTTTGTTAATGGCTATTCTCTCTCAAAAATCCCCCTAATCCATTAAATCTCTTAAACTAATCTGTCCGGCCTAATCCACACCCAAAACCCACTTTCATACATTTAAATGCAGGCAACACATTTACATTACAATCCATTAGTGTGGTAACTAGCATGAACATGTTAATCCATGTCAGAGTTGCTAGCTCAGTAATCATTCACCAGCATTATTCATCTTCTCCACTTGGCTAACAGTTTTCTGTATTACCCAAAATGCCACTCAACTGCCTGCTGATGGTGGCATCTGTGAGAATTAGTCCTTGCTTCATATATAACTTCACTGGGCTTTTTATCTCACAGCTCACCTACGACCTGAACCAATTCTGTCTTATAACTTGGTGTACACACTTGCTCAACAGCATTGCATTTTGGGACTTTGATTCCAAGGTTAGCCATACATGTCATCTGGATTTCTCATTAATCCAGGGGTGGAAATTAACAGTAGTCCGCTGGCCCATGGCAAGTCAAAAATATGTAGGCCAAATGAAATTAGCTAGCAAGTCATCCTGCTGGCGACCTGACAAATCCAAAGAAGATATAATGTTCCTGACCAGTAAATATGAAGGAGGACTAGTAGTTTCATAATTTCACTAGTCCTGTTGGCCAGTAGCTTAGTTTTGCTAAATTCCACCTCTGTTACTCTAATGAATGAGAAACAGTAACCTATTTTTTTTTCTTCTCTTAATCTGCAGCTAGCGATACTGTCATTTGTAGTCTGTTGATTTGAGTCAAGTATTACAAAGACGCAGGCTGAGTGGACTTTGACCTTGAGACCATGGGGAGCTATGAAACACTTTTGTGCTTCCCAGACACATTGAAACCTCTGGAAAAGAGACAAAGTGCATAACCGAGTTCTTGTTCTGAGTTAAAGTCACTCCATTAGCAAAATTCCAGAAAGAGGCCATTTTTCATCCGTCGAGCAGAAGGTGGTTGATGTGCATTGGCAGATTGATTGAGTAAAATAAGTTGCGAATGAAATTAAAAATTATTGGTTTAGAGACTTGGTTCAAGGATTCAGATATCACGTTTTGGTTCAAATTAGAGGTGCGCATCAAGAATAGGATTCTGTAGAAAAATCACACTAATGGATGGTTTTGTCTCTAAGAAAAATGATAGAAATATAAGAGGAGTATTGAGTTGGAGTACAGTTGTTCCAGGACACTGCAGTGGCAGAAGCAGACAAATGTGGGTTTGAAGAGTTGCCCCATGCACGTTACTCACCCGACCTGCACCATCTGACTTCTATATGTTTTCCAATTCCCACTTGCATGGCTGCAGTGATGAAGAAGTCATTCATGATGATGATGGATCCAATCCCAGCTGACCTCATGCAAGAGATGCTGTTACACCCTGAACAGGTCACCAGTCTATCACCATCCTGGACTCCTTCGGCTATTATTCACTATTAGAATAACGCCTTAGATGTACTGAGTGGCATTTTGGCAGAAATCTTGAGTTTTTTGAGGAAATGCGGCGGGTGTGATCCAGTTTTTGTATCCAAACTAACCAGTAAGTAGTGCATTATAATCACATGTCCTTTTGGCTTCCTGTGTCCAGATGTAGACATTTGGCATTAAAGAAAACATTTCAAGATGAAAAAGGAATCAGCTCATACTTAATATTAAGCCAAGATATTAATTTAGAATAAACAGCGATCCCAAGAAGCAGTATGACAGCCACTTGGGGAACCATCGGCGACAACCACCAGAAACAGCCGAGGAGTTCCGAATGCCGAGTCTTAAAAGATATAAAAGTAGTGTCAGTTTCAGCATGGCACCCCTACCATGACAAAAATTGCTGAGGGTTCCCGAGTGGTCTATTACAGGACTTACACAGACACAAACCATTCTCACTTACATTTACACCTAGGGGTGATTTAAAGTACTGCAGGTTTTTGGACTATAAGAGGAAACCAGAGTACCAGGAGAAAACCCACACAAGCACTGGAAGAACATGCAAACTCCACAGAGAAATGCCCTTGGTTGAGATTCAAACCCTGAACCACTGTGAGGCAACAGTGCTAACCACTGAGCCACTGTACACCACAACATTTAGCAAAATTTTAAAGGCGACAACAAATGGATCAAAAATCAACATTATCAACAAACTTGCCATTAATGCAATTTAGACGTGTTCACAGTGGACCTATGACATCAGTATTGTCATTTATTTATTCATCCTTTTCATTACCAACTCCCAGAACTACACACAAAGCTCTTCTCATCCTCCGGTCTCAGATAAAGGACTGAAGAGTTTCCTCTCAGTTACATCATCTATCATCTAGACTTGCAGCCTGGAAGGTGCTCTGATCGAGAAAGCGATGCATGTGGTTTAGTAACCAGGAAGAAGACTTTTCATTAATGACTGTGTGTGTGTGTGTGTGTGTGTGTGTGTGTGTGTGTGTGTGTGTGTGTGTGTGTGTGTGTACAGATATTTAGGGAATCCTTTTGCACAAGAACAAAGGTCTCAAAGCTCTGTCAGGCGTCGGCCAAGCCCTAGTAAAGATCCACAAACTGTCTATTAATGATGTTTAAACAAAAATAATACCTAATTTTCCATTCTAACTCCATCTATTATAAAACAATGATAATTAAAAATATATCAAGGAATACCTCATTAATAACTAACTAAATAACTGTTCTATTTATTAAAAATTCACATGTAAAAACTTGAGTAATATTCTCTGAGATAAAAACAGCTATGATGGAAAGTCATTTCATGGCTATTATAGCATGCTTGTCTAGACTTTGGTGTATAAAAATACTGTCTTGTGACTCATGATTCCTGCGCTGGAGGATGGAAATGTGAGCCATATACAGTATGAGCCACATTGATGAGGTGTGGTTCATTAACCAAACCTGATGACATCACTACAGGGAAAAAAGCTGACCCAGCACATTACGTTTTCATGACGTTGGTTGTATCTTGACAGCTCTTGTAATCAACAAGCACTTGCTAATTTTGCTTTGCAGGTTTTTATTTTCCATCGGAAACTTTGATCAATAGAGCAAGTTAAGGTTGTAAAGCACTAAGTTGGACCTCTGTAAGCAATTTCATGAACTGTTACCGGGATGAAGCGGTTAAATGAATGAATATATGTTGAAATTTAAGTGTAAGATAACAAACCTAACAATAAATAATAAACCTGTCAACCCAGTCCAAATGCCCCTTCAGCAATTTCTGGTGGCATCTTGCATTATCAGCATTCTTGGCCAGATTACTAAAATATTAATAGTAGGAATTTAATGAAGAAACATGCATCAGCTTCTTGTGCACACTTATTTTGCGACAACAACAAATTAGCAATTACAACATTAGCAAATTAGCAATTCCAACATAAGCTTTCATAAGCTACCAGTAGCAGAGGGTGAATGTGAAGATGTAGGCCAAAGCAAAGCCACAAAACCACATTTCAACGGGAGTTTGAGGACAGGGCAGTGCAACAATCCAGAGAGCAACTATCTATGTATCTATGGGTACCCACAATCAGCTAACATTGTTATGATTGACAGGGAAAACCGAGCTTGTCCGACACATTTGATTTCTTGACTTCTGGCAATGGAGAGCTGTGACAAGATTGCTTAAATCACACAACCTTATATAGATGGTTATATAGATGAATAGTTAAATAATGCAAAGTTCATGAATTGCTGTACATCTGAGATGGTCGCTCTGTGGAGTTTATTTTACAGTTCCAAGACTGTGAAAAGTTTAAGAAGTCCTTTAAAGAACCCTTTTTAAAAGTCTTGTGAATAAAGCATCTTTTGGGTAAAGATATTATTGAATATATTTTTCCTTATATTTATAACTTGCTATCTCATCATAAGGAAATATGAGAATGTTTATCATGATAGAATATCTCATAATTATGTTTTAGCGTCTCAGAATTCTGATATCTGATAATGATGACATTTGAGAAGCTTGCTTATAATTATGAGAACATATATCAGCCTTATATTTCGGTGTCTCAAAATTCTGACTTAGTGTCTCGTAATAATGTTTTAGTGTCTCAGAATTCTGACTTAGTGTCTCGTAATAATGTTTTAGTGTCTCAGAATTCTGACTTAGTGTCTCGTAATAATGTTTTAGT
>JBCNYH010000024.1:30368673-30385754 GCA_039654325.1 Tandanus tandanus
CAAGGGCCCAACAGTGGTGATAGTGGGGATTGAACCGCTGACCTTCGGATTAGTAACCCATCGCCTTAACCACTAAGTTTAAAATTTCCTCTAGGTGTGAGTGTGAATGGTTGTGTCAGTGTTGGTCCTGCAATGGGTGAAGGCAGGGTACATCCTGAACAGTTCGCCAGTCCATTGGAGGGCAAAAACACACAACCACTCACACTCACACCTAGGGGCAATTTGGAACAGCCAGTTAGCCTAATATGCATGCCTTTGGGTTGTGGGAGGAAAGCTGTGTACCCAGAGAAAGTCTGGTGAAAAAATAGGATAAAAAAAATAAATAAATATGTTTTTATCATGAAATATTTTAACTTTAAACGAGTCACAATTATTTCCGTTTGATTTATTTTTCTATGGTGATGCTGAGGTCACTATATATGAGCTGATATCCTAGGAGTAGATTAGCTAAGCAGAGAGTAGAATTGCTAATGCTTAGTGACCTGGCGTAGAATAAATATGTGTAGACAAAAATGCACATACACGACCGGTTAAAAAAAGGTTGATAGTTAAAAAAAAAAAAAATAGGAGCCCATTTTGCAGACAAAAAGAAGAAAAGGAGGAAGAACAATAAAGGCTGCTGGAACCAAATATGGCAGTCTATTTATATTCAGTTCATTTACTAGTTATTACATTTATTACTATAGTATATACACCGATCAGCCATAACAGCATAAGGTCGGATATAAAAAATTTCTGGTTTCTCATCAGAACTTTTTGAAAACTTAAATGATGAAGTTTGTTTGTTTGGTTGGTTTTTTTTTAAGAGAAATGAGGTGACTGTCAAAGCCCAAAAGCTTTTAAAGCTAAATGTAGGTAAAGTGACTCAAGCTAGGAGCTTGAGGTGACTTCCAGCAATTTGTTGAGGAGATTTTTTTTAATAAATTAACAAGAATAAATAACAAAAACCTTTTAGAAGTACTTGTTTATTTTAATTTTCTGCACTTGTTTATTTTAATTTTCTGCACTTGTTTATTTTAATTTTCACAACTCACCCTAGATGACCAGTCTTTTACATGTGCATGTACATTTAACATGTATATAACTCAAACTCTGAACAACTGTCCATAGAACAGCAGCCTTGCAGTTCTGAAAAACTTTAGAAAATAAAACGATTTCAAACAGAACTAAACCGATCTCAGAATCACAATCCCAGCCTCTAACATGCAACCATGTTCTGTGTTGTTTTTTACATTGTCTGAGGCATGAGCGTGGTTTTTCAAAAAAAAATAAAAATTAGATGTGGCACCAATTTTCGAGTGTGGACGGTGATGAGAAACCGGGATTTTTTTTTTATCCAGCCTAAACATACCTGACTGGCCGCGTCTAGACAGCCCCATACACAGCAAGCTGTAACGCACTATGTGTTCTGACTCCTTTCTATCATACCCAGCATTAACAGTTGCAGCAGTTTGTGCTACAGTAGCTCTTCTGTGGGATCAGAACTGATTTACTGGCTTCCAGTACATATCACTGAGCCTTGGGCACCAATGACACTCTTGGCAGTTTACTGGCTGTCCTTCCTTGGACCACCCTTGGTAGGCATTTACCACTGCATATCAGGAGCACTCCACAAGACCTGGCATTTGGGGATGAAAAGACTCACTTTACAACCATGGTAGGTGGAAAAAGCATTTCTGAATTGCAATGGATACTGGCTTACCAAAGCTGGGTAGTATGCTTTTTATCTTCAACTGTCCAATTTTGTGTAAACACTAAAAAGTGCTTGGTGTGAAAATGCCAGCTCAGCAGTTTCTGAAATTCTGAAACACCAGCCCATCTGGCACCAACAACCCTGTCACTGTCGAAGTCCACGGGATCACATTTCATTGCCCCCATTCTGAGGTTTGAGACATATAGACTTCGTATTGGGAAAAAAAACAACAACAACACTTGCTTGCATAAGCTACAGCAAACACACACCGGAAAAGCTCACAGTACTCATTTTATGCTAACATGACTCAGCAGTTAGGCTGAATACAGCGTTAATGAGTTCTGATTGAACTGAATACATAATATACCTCGTCTAAATGAGAAGAGGCCAAGCGTCTGGAGCTGGAAAGCTCTGGCTCAGCTGGAGCAGCTGTTGGATGACGTGTGCCTGGGTAAAATAGGAAAATCTAGACGTCCGTTTCTTCCTCTTCAGCTCGAGCAATGTGATCTGCACCCATACCAGGAACTGGAGACATTTGCTGGCGTAATGCTGGCATAAACATTTTACATACTCCAAAAAAATGGTTTTCATTTTAAAGTCTTAAACTGCTTCTGTAATTTTAAAGTGATGCTCTAAAGTGAACACTGACAGTTAGTTTCTTATCTTTTATTGCTTTTCGATATTGCATTCACAAATTCATAAAATTAGCCAATCAGCTAACCATGCATATAATGCCATAGAGATACATGTCAAGAGCTTCACATCAATCATCAGAAACTCATCCATCTCAATATCTTCAAAATCTTCGATGTTTAGACGCTTATCCAGTCATCTAGCTATGATAACATGGCCCTTGATTTATATGTTTGCCTATTTTTCCTGCTTTCAACTTCATTAATGTTCTAATGTACATTGTAATAGTACTGTAATCAGATACTCACTGTTATCCACAGCAATCAACTTTGCCTCATAGTGGTTTCAAAGTTATGGCTGATATGTGTAAGAGCTTAAAATCTTGGTGCATTTACAGCCTCACATTAGAAAAAGTGCAGTGGTTAGCATGTTCACCTCACTGCACAGTAGCAGCTGTATTGTTTTGTTGTCAGTGTTGCCGTTTTGCTGCTATCTATAAATTGAAGTGTCCTTAGGCTTTAAAATGCAATTCAACCAAGCACCTTCCACCAGTTTCAATCAATGATCTCAAAAAAATAAAATAAAATAAAATAAATTAAAAAGGCTAGGTTGCACATTAGTTTTTCAATTTTGAAGCCGGAGGGCAGCCTTCTTGGTGAAACCACTTAACTGTTGAAAGTTATAGACAAATAGCATATAATATAAGCAATAATTACATTTAAAATGTAGATTTCATTTAAAACCTTAAAAACTTTTAAAACCTTAAAAACTTTTAAAACCTTAAAAACTTTAAAAAATTTTTATTTGTATTTTTTTTCAATTAATTACAAATATCAGTAAAGTTGTCAATAAAGTTATATGAATTTGAGATATTCCGGCTGTCAGCAGTAAAATTTTCAGGGTTTTTGAGCCGTATTGGCTTGAGATCTTAAAGCAAGGTGGTCTCACCAAGATGGCTGCTACCTGACTTAAAAATTTAAACGCTTATTGGCAATCTACTCTTTTTTTTTTTGTTTTTTTTATCAGTGATTAAAACAGGTGGAAGGTGTAGCTACTGATGGTTGAAGTGAAAACCTGCACCCTCACTGGCCCTTTGCGGATAAGATTGGACATACCTGTATTATGGTCAGATGAATCAGTATTCCAGATGTTTTTGGGAAGAAGTGGACGCTATGTGTTCTAGACCAAAGACAAAAAGGACAGTGCAGACTGCTACCAGTAAAAAGTCAAAAGCCAGGGTGTGCTCTGGTATGGGATTTGTGTCAGTGCCCTTGGATAAAGTATCTTTCCCTTCTGTGGTGCAGCAGTAATGGAGAAAAGTCCATAGAGAGTTTGGAGTAACATCTTTTCCAGAGACATCCATGTATATTTCAACAAGCCAATAAAAAAAAAATTCTATACGTTCTATACATATTATAAAGACATGGGTGCGGAAGAAGAGTGTGCAGGTGCTGGACTGGTCTGCCTGCAGTTCTGACCAGTACCCAGTAGAGAGTGTGTGGGGGATTTTGTAAGAAAAAAAGTGGCAATAACATTGTACTGTTAAATACTTTAAAACTTGTTTGCAAGAAGGATGGAACAAAATAAATACCTAAAACCCCTCATCACTTGTAAGTGTTTTGAGAGGCAACATTACAAAGTGGAAAATGTTTTACTGTCCCAGCTTTTTTGATGCATTGCAAGAATTGAAATTGAAATACTGCTTATTTCAGGAAAAAAAGAATAAAACTAAATAATAATAATAATAATAATAATATGCTGGTGTATTATTTTGAGTGACTTTCAAATCCCTGTTCTCAAGTTCAATTTTACCCACCTTTACTGTCCCACCTTTTTCTTATTTGGGATTGTAAGTGTTAGTGTATAGAATGTAATGATGAAATACTGTATGTCTTATAACCATTAAAACAATAATCAGGAAGGTTATCATGTACAGGGCTGCTTAGATTAAGTGGTATTATCAGTCTATGTTAAGTATAGAACCAATAAACAAAAAGGGGAATGAAGAAGTCATTTCATTCCAATTGGTTATACTTTAGGTTATTAAAAAGAGACTAAATCAACCAGCTGGTCATCCATTGCACTTACACAGCATGTCTGGCCTTTAATTGGCATCTATTCTGAAAACTCATGCTAAATCACTTAGATCATCTGATGATTTACCTTCTCACATGTTCAGTGGTACTTGACATATGAGATCAGCAACTTAGCTTTATGTGTGTGTGTGTGTGTGTGTGTGTGTGTGTGTGTGTGTGTGTGTGTGTGTGTTTTACTGGTGCAATTGCACTGCGCCCCCTTGCGGTTTAAGAGCTGCTGTGGGTTAGTGACTGCAATGCAGCACAGAAAAAAACTGCTCGACATCACACATTGATGTTCTCATAAAAAGCACTCTGGGGAGTCAGTTTCAATTTTCATCTGAAACAGGAATGAGCAAAAACAGGTTCCCTTAGGTTCAACTTCTTTAACAGTAGGCTCATGTACATACATGTACAACATCTGAAGCAAGATACTACAGGTGAACAGGAGAAAACAATAAATATCAGAATTCATCTTTGTATTTCATCTATTCATATTTAGAAGTAATTATTCAAAGAAAAAATTAATATGGTATCAATTAGGATTTAGTATCAGTATCAAGAAAAGAAACAACGGTACCATACTAATCAGAACGTTGCTTTTTTTTTTAATTGGACATTTTTTATTTTTAATTCAAGTGAGGCTTTCATACATTTTTTTGATTAATTCACATGTTAAAAATTGCAAATTATTAAGCCAAAGATCTAGTAGGTAAATGATGTTAGAGCTAAAAATATTTATTCACTGTGAGGACACTTTCAAGAGAAACACTTTCACAAAACAGTACCTCACAGTTTAAGGTCTGCTATCTTGGAATTAAAAACATTATTCTGACTGGATAATGCTTAAATCAAAACGACAGACACTCACACCTGGTCACAGTCACTAGGAGCAGGTGGCGTCATTATTATAAAACTTTAAAATGAAAAAATAAACCATAAAAATCCAATTTTTGTTTGTTTTTCTTGTGTTTCTGGGAAATATATACAAAAACACCTTTACGAAGTGCAGTTTACTTTCATTTCTGTGCTCGAAACTCTGAATAAGGTGAATAGGCTACACAGACACCGTTAACTGCACAGAGCATAGCTTTCACCTGACCTGCCTGTCATGATTAAAATATGTAAATCTTAATTATAAAAATCTTGTTTTAGTATACTTTTCTTTATGTTTCAGTGTAATATATATTTAACCCTGCTCGCACATGGGCTCGAAGCTCAGCTCTGTCCATCATAATTTAAAATTGTAAGAAATAACCCATTAAAATCGTGTTTTTACTTTTTGCTTATGTTCCAGAATGATGTGTCTCAGGCTCAGTGGAATTGAACAATCTTCTCAAAGATCTGTCTCACTATTCAGCAAAATCCACCTTGTCTGAGGTGCATAACTGTTAAATAAAACAATGTACCTTACATGCACATTATATGTTATTCTACATTATACTGATGTGATCAAGCTGGGGTTTTTTCCCCCTCTGGTTAGAGTTTTGCCTTTAAATACTGAAATATTTGTGAACAGGAAAGTGTTTATTCCTGAGTCATAATGTCCAGTAATGACTCAAACTTTTCTTTTCATTTCCAGATCATCATTTTAATGGTATTATAGTTTAAAAGGCCCCTAAGGGAGAGAAAGCTCATAATGACATGCACACTTTTTCTGACTCACCAAATAAGAACTGTTCGAAAAGCACAAAAGAATCTCTCATTACAGAATGAAAGACAGAGTGACATTGTACCTACTGACTCTTAGTATTTAAACAATGGAGGGGTTTATAGATGTGCACATTTCTCTCATTATGTCATACATGTACATCAAGCTGCCACCCTGAAAATAAGCTCTGCCACACAAAGGCCTAAGTTAAAAAATACAGACAAGTTGTCTATTCGTCTGATGCAAGAGTTGGACCACACACCCAAGTGTACAGTGATATGTGTAGTATAACCTTACAAATGTGGAATCGCAGCTCAAATATGAAATGTGGAGAAAAACCCCCCCCCCCCCCCAAACTTATTAAGAATTAATCAATTAATTAATGGAGTCCTGGTCTTGTTTGCCTAAAGTAAGTGCCTGGGTGCGTTTCCAAGACGGCTACTGAGTAGCGGGACTTACTGCTATAATAACTTTACATCTATGTATTTTTGTGGTTCCATCATGTCAAATAATTTCCACAGACCCCTAGAGTGCATATTTATTAACCAGCTTGATAAATAGCTTGATGTCATAAATCCCAGAACCCCACTGCTCCATTTTCAGTATAAATACTGGGACATGTCACTGTTAT
Organism: Tandanus tandanus; assembly: GCA_039654325.1. Classification (NCBI taxonomy): domain Eukaryota; kingdom Metazoa; phylum Chordata; class Actinopteri; order Siluriformes; family Plotosidae; genus Tandanus; species Tandanus tandanus. The sequence continues at coordinate 30,375,357 of JBCNYH010000024.1, forward strand.
ATGTGACGATCATCAAGTCTGCAGGCACATGCTAATTGTTTACAGTAGACATAGCTGAACGAAAGGCTACTTAAACACGGTTTCCATGCATGAAGCTTTAACAAGATTACAGAAATTTAATACAGCTTAGAATGTTCTGAGGGGGAAAAAAATGATTACAGTCTGCAGTATACAGTCATATTTCAGCCTGAAACACTAACTCTCAGCACCGGATACAACAAGACTGCTTCAAAGTTTTCTTTTTGGAGGTGAAATTATGGCTGTGAAACACCCTGGGAGTTCCTTCTGGGCCCTTTGCATACGGGGTGGCTTGGTCAGCGTTTGGATGTGAGTGTAAGAGTGGAGGAGACGCGGAAGATCTGAGGCAGCATGTTGCTCAACTGGTAAAACATTTCCTCGGAGATACTCTGTCAAATGAAGCAGAAGGTTTAAACCCAAAGTGATTAATGTGCAGAAAGACAGAGGAAAAAACTAACTTGAAGCCAAAAGAAAATGCAGCACATCAGGAAAAAAGCAACATGAAAGGATAACTAGTATAAGTTGTGCTTTTAAAATAAAATGAATGAACAAGAGGATGGTGTGATGCAGGGGTGTCCAATCTTATCTGCAAAGGGCCGGTGTGGGTGCATGTTTTCACTTCAACCAAGTAGTAGCCACACCCTCCACCTGTCTCAATCACTGATTAAAAAAAAAAAGACTAGATTGCACACAAGTGTTTCAGTTTTGAAGCTGGGTGGCAGCCATCTTGGTGAGACCACTTTACTGTTGAAAGTTATACTCCAATAGCATGAGAAGATGGGAAAAATCTCAGTGAAATTATTGGGAAAGTTATATAAATGTAAGGTACTCGAGTTGTGTTGCTTTCAACGGCTCCATTTTGAGATCCTAAAGCAAGGTGGTCTCACCAAGATGGCTGCCACCCAGCTTCAAAATTGAAACACTGATGTGCAGTCTAGTCTTTATTTATTTATTTTTAGATCAGTGATTGAAACAGGTAGAAGGTGTGGCTACTGTTCGGTTGAAGTGAAAACCTGCACCCACACCGACCCTTTGCAGATAAGATTGGACATTGGTGTAATGTGACCCAGCGCAAATTCGAGTCAATCAGGAAGTTAATTCATTTCCCACAACAGCATGATCTGAAGTGTTTTATCCCTTTTATACCACAACACATTGCTTGCTAAACAGTTACAATTATTTTATTTTATTAATGAACATCACACATTTTATCCATTTATAGTTGCATATAATGCACTTCCTGTTATCACTAATGTTATAGCAGCTTCAAACATACATTCCTTAACCAGCCTGTGTTTATTCTCTCTTTTCAACTAAACAACAATAAATCTCCAGCTTGTCATGTCAAAAAACCGAAAAGTAAGAAGTCTATCACCATACAAATCCCTGTCAAAGTTAGTTGCTACTAAAAAAAAAGACAATTAATTAGAATGCATGAAATAAAAGGTTCATGATGTAGGATTCAGTTGACTGTAACCATGTGAATGCCCCACTCTTTACAAGTGTGTATTAGAGCAAACTCTCCTTCTCTGTGTTACACCGCTCCTGATGTTGCATGACCCCCCCCCAAAAAAAGGGTTTTCAAATGTGTTAGTCAGCAACACCGATTCCACTTCTTTCTTCTTCTTCCTTCCAGAATCACACTGCCACTTGTAAAAATGTGAAACGCAACAGGAGCTCTCTGGAGGTTTGTTGGGTCTGGGCTACTTTATCGATGCAACATGGCCGCTCAGCTGAAGAGGAGCTGCGCCATATATAGACACGAAGGGCTCATTCTAAAGCTTATGAAACCCAATGATTCCTCATTACAAGTAATTATACACTAAAGAAAACATACTTATAAACACTATAATCCATTTCTGCTAATAGATCCCCCTACACAGTGCACCTTTGACATAAACATGTGATGTGACTTGCAGACAAAATAAAAATAAACTTATAGACAAATTCTATAAGTAATAGACTCGTCAGTATGGAGAATTTAACAGCACTGTGTTGTACCAAGGAATTGAAGCAAACTAACATCACATTTTTGAATAACAGTTATCCCAGGTCACTACTACTTTTCCTTCATTACTAAAAGTGATCGTTTTGGATATTTATACATGATAATTATTTTGTATAAAAAACCTTCAACGGAGAGTTTACCAGCTGTAGTTTCTATACCACTTTTGTACATTGCCCAGGCATGATCAGTGAGTGAACAGTGAATACAAACCAGTCTATATATAATGTACATGATACACATTTGATGGACACAGAATTTTAGACAGGCGCTATTTTGAAAGAGGACAGGGTGTAAAACTCACTCGCGAATGTCAAAGATCTCTTTGATGCTTGTTTTATCCTGTTAGTCTGTCAGTGAGAAAGGAACATGCTCTGGGTTCTTCTATGTTAATATAGAAATAGTGGCAGCTGGTGTTCAATAAAGCAGACCTGCATCGCGATGGATGGACCTCAATGGCATCACAACACCAAACCTGAGATCAGCACCAAATTTATTCTCACCAATGTGATTGAACTGAAGAGTTACAAGGTCATACCTGAGGGACGAGGAACTGAACAGTCCGGGAGATACCGCCATCCCAGGATGCCATTTCCATCATGAAACCTGCAGAAAAACAAAATATTAAATTTTAGTGTCAGAGCTCTGGACATCCAGTGATCTACATTTCTAGGCATAATTTGGAAATGTTTAAGAATATGGATGTCTGAATTTTCTTTAAAAATATTTTGTATAATGACATTAATTGCAATGCTGGTTGAAATCACAAGAATTGCAATGCTGATTTACCAGCAGTTACCTGCATTTCTTATTGAAAGGCAATAAATCCAAATTTAAAGAGGAGATATGCTTTTTCCACGTTTTTGACCCATACATGTTGTTACATTGTTGTTATAAGGTTTTCATCTATTTTTTTTTTGGGCACACTAGTGCATCATGGCGTGCTGGGCCTTCTAATTAGCTGCCTTCCTCTGCTGCCCCCCATGCACAACGTTATCTCCAACCATCCCGGTCTGCCTCCCAGCGCACTGAGCGTGGAGCTTTCAGGCAACCAGTCAAAGAACAAAGAAGACACAGAGAACAGAAAGACCCTAAATGGGAGGATGAAGCCAAACAGGCCTTCCAGCATGCACACTCAATATCGGGGTCAGGGGTGGGGGTATGCACACAATGTAACGTTGTTGTTTATATGGACATGGAGAAATAACTGCGCAAACTAACTTAAACATTTTTTCATCCTGAATTTTCACAAATATTGACACATCGTTACAAAACTCATCCTGATGAACAAATGTGATAACAACTATTCGCCAATGTGGATGTTGCTGAATTGAACTATTCAATTCGGTGACATCAACCAAGTCTGGGTATATACAACAAGGGAACATAAAAATTTTTATAAATCCAGGTTGATGCTGCTCCCGTAACTGGGAGTCCATGGCCCAGCTCTCACGGAAGGGAGGGATGGCTTAGGCTCACTTTCCTGTCACTCACAGCGATCACCAGCCAATCATGGGCATCTGTGAGCTTGTGCATACCAGGGGTCAAATAGCACTTGCCCTCGGAGTCCAAATACGCATGCGTAAAGAGGCGGGTGGCAGCATCCCATGTCACGGAGGGGGCATGTGCATGCTTATGCCCCTCCCTGGTTGGTGGTGGTCGTGTGATAGGGAAGGCAACACTTGACGGGTGCGAATTGGACACGACTAAATTAGGGGAGATAATGATATCCATGACAGTGGCAGGTCGGGTGAGCTCCATGTGGTCCGCGAGCAGAGCGTTAGGTAACAGAGTGTTTTTAAACTCATTTAAATTTTAAGTATATACTAAAAGAAAACACAAGAAAAACTAAATTAAATAAGGCTTCATTTTAACATATTTTAACCACGACAGAAGCAGGTGAGCGCCACTTTGAGAGCAGACCATAAGTGCTATGTAATGGCATGTTTTCAAACTCAGACAGAAGTTTTCTATATACAAAATAGAAACAAAGAAAACCACACTACATAATGGCATGTTTTTAGGAAGTGTTCACTCATTATAATGTCCATAAACCCTCTGATAGTAGACCAATCCGATTGCGGTGTTTCCATGGATTATATACTAACGGCAGTGAATGTGGCCTTTCTTTCTTTACCTGTCTGAAACATAATAATCAGTTCATTCGAGTACTTTATTTATACATGTTTAGATCCATAATAAATACAGAAGTACCCTGAAGTAGTTAACTTTGTGTAGTTGTTGGATTTACTGCTAGAATATTTAGAAAAACAAATTCAATAATAATTCTCATCTGATTATTATAATTTGGCTTTGCAGAAACTAAACAAACATTTAAAAGAGTATATTTAAAAATATCAACACTGAACAATAGAATTAAACAATTAAAATTACATAACTCGTAAAAGTGCAGTACATTTGCTACAGAAGCCACGGGAAGTGTACATAGTGTATAAAGAGGGCAGAAAGTTTCTAGCTGACTTTTTCTTATTCCCACGAGTAATTACGTAGCGGGCAGAGTGTTCTCTAAAGTCAGCAGTTCCCCTCCTGATCTTTGCTTACTCACCTTTCACGCATTTAAACACCAACTCAGCTCGCTTCAGACACCAGGGAATGGTCATCTCCTGCACAAAGAAAAAGAGTGGGACTGTATTCTCTCCAAAAAACAGACTCTAAAAAACTAAAAAGTTAAATAGTCTCAGCTACAGTGTGTCACTTTTATAAGGGAATAATCTGTAAGGTTTACTGAACATTTCACAGAGCCACTGACAGTTCTTCTGGAGGCTTTTTACTGCTGAACTTATCCTTACTCGCTTCATTATATTTATTGATATCTTACATAATACGCTACTTTCTTTAATGATATATAAACAACTTTTTAATACATTACATTTCTTTATTTTTCCAAACTCATGTTTAGAAATCTACAGTCGTTTTGTACTGACTTAAAAAAGAACCCATATAGGTTAGAAGTCTAAAAATCTATGAGAAAGTCTCAGAATGTCTCTAAATAGTTCCGTCTTCGGAACTATTCAATTCCGCGACATCCACCAAGACTAATATGAATATTTGTTTTAGTATATACTACAGGAGAAAATTGAACATTACTTTACATTATTATAATCATGAGGCTCTGATGAGCCCCAAGTGCACACTCGAGTAGGTGCAGAACTGTGTAAGACAGAATTGCTATCTCCTTAAGATAGTATTTACATAAAGTATATACTACATGAAAACATAAAGAAAAGGAAATAAAATTTTACATTAACATATTTTAACCATGACAGAGGCAGGTCAGGTGAGCTCTGCATGCTCCAAGCAGACCTACATTTCATGTAGCTAACAGTATTCAGAGTTCAGTACATACACGAAAATGTAAGTAAACCACACTCCATAAAGCTTGACAAAAATGATTCTGCTGGCTTCAAGTGACTGTAAGGAACTGAGCATCTGTTGTTTTGATCTACTTGGGATAATGTCTGCTATCCTCGTAAGAGCGGACGAATAACATCACACAATTACTGTGTAGTATATGCTAATAACCAATAAAATAAAATAAAACATTTATTTTCAAAAACTATACATGTTTTTTAATCTTTTAAGATAGCAGACATATTAGATTGCACTGTTCCGGTGTAGTATATACTAACAGTATATATCTGGATATCTGTTAAGTAAAAAAAATGACACACAACTGCATTTTCATCAAGTCATAAACTGCAGAAGTCACTTCTTAATGTAAGCTAGAACAAAAATTTTTGTAGCATTGAGCATTAAGAGTGAAGCCTAAGAAAAGGGTTTATCCTGTGACATACTCTCTCCTTTCAATCACAGTAACATCAACCAATCACAATTGCCCATAAACTGAAGTACATGGAAGAGGCCAGAGAGGGCAAAGTCTTATTTGGGTCTTTTTCCCAGTATTTTTCTACAGTATGCTTTTGTCTTTTTCCCTCTTGTGGAACACAAGACAAGGGACAAAAAGGTATAAAAAGCATTGCTGTGGTGAGCTGCACTGGGATCAGTGACTTTGAACTTTTCAGGATCTCTATCCTGGGTCACTTCAGACGGTCTGACCCAAAAACACAGAGTCTCTAAATGACAGACTAACATCAGGTTTAGCAATGGAAATGACAAAATTGTATCCTGTATATAGCAGAAAGAGTTGGAACATCAAGTCTATTTTTATGTGTTGGATTAAGTAATTAAATTTAGACCCAAGTGAAAGGGCAAAAGAATGACTTGAATTCAAATAAACTGAGAATAAACTGATAAAACCGCAAAACATTTTTTTTATCCAAACAATAACATGAACAAAAAATAGAAGATAAGCTCTGAAACTGAATTAGCTACAGTTCTGACTAAAGTTTGTGGTCATGGAAGGTTTCCCTTCACCTTTACATGTATTTTAAAACATTAATTATGGTAGAACAATAACACTAGGAGACTATATTTACACAAATGAAAAAACATGATTAAAATCATTTATATTCATAAAATCATATATATTTTATATTCTTGACAGTTTTCCCCTCATACAAAGGAAACCCACAAAGCTACAGGTGGGAACTCGAGCCAAGGACAGAACTGAGAATAAACAGATATATAGATAGCAATAAATAGAAAAGGGGTTGGGTTTCACAGACTCCCACTGAAGGGTGGTGGTTGAGGGTGGTAGGAGCCACACACCTCTGATCAGAAAGCATTAGCATCCATTTTTTAGTAAAAATTTAATGACATAGAGAAGTACCAAGCGGCTGATTCTACACCGGCATACGCCTTGCATGGTTCAAGATGATTTTAACCAGTAGATAAAAATTCTGTACCTCAGACATGTCATGCACGAGCAGCAGGGGGATGGTAATGGTGGTGATGTCGTGCGTGCAGCACACTTTGAGGATGTTGCGCAGGCCCATGATGGCCGGGTCTCGAGCCGTCAGGTTCGCTGAGCGCACGTTATCATCCACACACAGATGAAACATGATGTGAACCTCGGACAAGTTGGAATGACGACTGATGTAGAATTCACCTGCAGACAGGATAAAACACCTATAATTCGGATGAGTATCTATAGTAGTAAAGCTATTAATTGAGTATTTGAGGATAAATTTACCAGGAAGGATGTTTGAAGGGTTTCGCTCGATGTTCTTGCTTTTTTCATCGTTGCTCCCGTTTCTGGGTGTCTCTTCAAAATAAAGGAGATTAAGCATTATACTTTTTTTTTTTACCAGCTACTCATGATTCTTTAATCACTGTCAGTAATTATCAGAGCACCCTGTTGAGTTATTCATTACAGTCTTATAGTTATAAATTTCATTTGCTTATTTATAATTTCAACACAATAACCCTTTATCGCATCAGCTACCAAATTCAAAACCTAAATAACTTGAGAGGCGCTCACAGAGTGTAAGGTACCTCTGCACGCAGCACAGATAACATTGCAAATCGTCCCTATATGGGTACTGGTTTTAATTACCCATGTGCTCATCTTATGATATGTTCTATAGTACATGAACGTGACCAAGTTAGTGAAAAGAACTCCTCAATTTTAAAGGCTTTACGAGTTGACCAGGGTTTGACTTTTCAAGACACTCAAGGACTCATTTGAAGTCCATATATGGTTTCCTATTAGAGTTCCATAGTAACAACACGTCTATTGGCAGTTATAAGTGCTATATCCCTAATATTTTAAGACCTTGCTCTGACCTTCACCTTTGACATTGACATTCCAAAATCAAATCATCTTTGGGACTCGAGTAGGGTAGTGTCTCCAACAAATTGGTGAAAATCTGTGCATGGGCATGGTCAGGATTTTCCAGTGAATACAACAAAATAGGTCCTTTTCAAGTTTCATAAATCAATAAATCCATTTGAGTAAAAGTCAGTAATCACAATGAAACTCAAAATGGGTAAATATTTAGATGGCCAGAAAAGAACTGGGGAGTGTTTAATTGTTGCTGAAACCAGGCAAATGAAACGCAACACTTCCCTGCAGAGTCCGTGAAGTTGGATACGCCATGGCGCAATGCAGAGGTGGGCGTTTTGGAAAGGGGGAATCCTCTAAACACCCACCCACTCACCCCCACACACCCCCACACACACACACACACACACAGTTGCTGTGTCACTCACCCGGCTGTTCTCTCTGTTTGCTACTGCGCTGCGCCCGTGCGTACAGCACCACCTGCTGGACCACCTCTAGCTGCTCGGAAAGCCGGGGGAAATGGAAATCTGTGCACTCTTGAGACACGGTGGCAAAATCTGGATAGAGGAATGGCGTTTAATTACATGTCCAACACTAAAATGCTGGGAGAGTATAGCGTTATTATGCGATATTAGGCTCTAGTGATCTATGTGCCAAGATGTATTCTCAGCTGTCAAGAACAACATAACCCTGTCACTGAAAAAGATTTTAAAGGTATAGTGAGAAATTTTGGAGGCCAACTAAGCTAGAGATTTTGGAAATCCAAATATAGTCAAAGTTTACAAGGTTTCCTCCAAAGCCACATCCCTAAAATACAGCCAAATTCTCATGAAGGAGGAGGAGCTGACAGGTTGGATTGGATGTTGGTAGTCCAAATGAGATATTGTTTACTCTCCGCTATAAAGATCCTGGTGCGCTACTGAAACTTTTTTTTCCTTTTAATATTTTTTTATGTTGTCTACAGGAGTATCAATTAAAACAAAATGTGCTCTGGCTGAAAAATGGCCAATGCCACCTTTAATGCCTTTAAATATGAAGTTCTATAAAGATGACAAACTGACATAATAAAAGCTTAAATTTATAGTTTTAGAGAAATCACAAGAGGAACTATTCACACCTTTACACTGCATGTCTTATTAAAGTGTAACATCACCCCCAGCTCTGAACCAAGCTCCACCCACTGCACTGAGACTCCATCAGTATATATTTGAAAATAATCCAAACCCTTTATATTGTATGTAGTGATTGACTGAGATTCCATGCCTCTCTTTATGCCACTGTAGGAGTTCACCCTGTTATCAACGAGCAGAACGAGGCCACAGAGAGAGGACGAGTACAGAGAAAATGCCGTCTGAAGCCGACGCAGTTTCACGCTGCCTCCGCTTCCATGGCGTCTGTGCTTGCAGAAGTCTAAGACATTGGCCCGCACCAGCCGCAGGTTGTGCATCGTCTTCAGCTGAGCCCCTGGACCGGGAAAAAAATGGCAAAGAGATAAGAGCAAACATTCTAGAAAACTACCAAGGTATGGGATTAGCTAGGACACGTTAGCAAGAGTGCTCTGATTCATTCTCACTGTTAAAATGACATCATGCGTAATTTAAATGAGCTGTGTAAACATATATATAAAAGACATACCTTTGTGTATTTGCACACTGTGGTGCATTCAGGTTGTTTTTCAACGGATGTCATACCTAAATGAATGGTGAAGCTCTCCTCCAGCTGTCGATGCTCTTCAAACACTCGGGCCCCCAACTCGCCGGCCTCAGTCAGCTGCCCAGGCTGTACCTTAATCTCCTCCCTGCAACCCAAACAATGTTCCATGACTTACATCCCTCTGCTAAGAGGTCATCTCGGAACTGCTCACATCCATAAATGTAAAGTCAATAATCAGGTTCTTAATGTGACACTTGCGTGATGGTGCTGTTGTTAGGGTTACGAAGATCCTGGTGTAGTTTAACCACCCATTCTTGGTACTCTTGTTTTTGAATGCCAGTCACATGCTTCAGTTCACTGGACCACTTGTTTTCCAGTACCTGATGACCAAAAACAATAGACACTAATGCAGTCAGGTAATGAAATCTGATCCAGCAGTGTAATTAATAATTTTTTGCTGAAGGTGGGTGTCGAGCAGACCTATGCAGCTAGTGGTGTCTTTTTATATTCATTCAGAGTTTTACTATATACCATATGGAAACAGTAAGGAAAGCAAAGTAAAACAAGATTTTTTTAGCTTATTTTTACATATTTTAACCATGACAGGTATGGGACAGGTCAGCATATACTACATGGAAACATAAGTAAACAACACTCCGTAATGGTGGTTTTGTTGTAGTATATAGTTTATTTTTCCATTTTAAAGGTGTAATAATGATGACTGCTCCAGGTGACCATGAGAAACAATTAGCATCTGTTGTTTTGATTCAAGCATTGTCTACTTGGGATAATGACTGTTAACCTCAAGAGAGTGGACCAAACAAATTACACCATTACTATGTAGTATATACCAATAACATTAAAAAATATATATATTTTTTAAGTAGCTCTTTTTTTAGGAATACCAGCACCCAGGTATACTGTTACTTTTAATAAGCTTTAGATCAGGGGTCTCAAACTCGCGGCCCGCGGGCCAATTGCGGCCCGCAGGATGATAGTTTGTGGCCCCCGCCTTAAT
>JBCNYH010000024.1:30432654-30448365 GCA_039654325.1 Tandanus tandanus
TCAACGTGTTTCTGCCCTGTGATGGCCTGGCGAGCTGTCCAGGGTGTACTCTGCCCTCGCCCAGAGTCGGCTGAGATAGGCGCCAGTCTCCCCGCAACCCTAATTAGGAATAAGTGGTTCAGAAAATGAATGAATGAATGAATAAATGTTAGGTCACACCACCCAGCTTGGTTTTGGTTGCAGGCAGAGTGAGAATTAGAAAATATTCTTTTAAATAGAATATTGTTTGCTTTAGGAGTCATGGTAGTGTAGCGGTTAGCACTTCTACCCCCTTGTACCCCCCTTTGCCCGGAGTCAGCTGGGATGGGCTCCAGCCTCCCTGAGACCCCAATAAAGGACAAAATGGTTTGCTTGGTTATTACTTTTTTAATTGGTCGACTAGTTTGTGATAACCATAATAAATAAAATATCAAGTTGCCATTGATTAAAAAAAGGAAGAAAGGAAAAGGATACCTTTAGCTATTTTAAATGTGTTTAAATACATGATTACATGATTATGGCCTGGCGAGCTGTCCAGGGTGTACTCTGCCCTCGCCCAGAGTCGGCTGAGATGGGCGCCAGCCTCCCCGCGACCCTAATTAGGAATAAGCGGTTCTGAAAATGAATGAATGAATGAATGAATGAATCTGGGAGTTGTGTGTCACCGTGGGTTAACACTGGGGCCATGATGTCCATGATCTTCATGATACAAAAATGCCTGGAGCTCCACGATATTTGACCACGCTTTGAGCACGATTGGGGTATAAAAAGTAGGCAGGGTGCATTCAAGAAATGAAACTTGAAGGAATCGTGTTTCCAATTTCATCAAGATCCCTTATGATGGTGCTTCAAGGTCTGTTACGCTTTGTTAAGGTTTGTTAGGCTCTACTGCACTCTACTACAATTCCCATGTTTTATCAAGGTTGGGGTCAAATGGTAATAAATCGTAATAATTGTTGCAAAATTTAAACTGAAAAAATCATCATAATTCCACCAAGATCCCACAAGATCATTATGATTCCACCAAGTTCCCTTAATATCATCACAAATCCACCAAGTTCCCTCAAGATCATCACGATTCGAACCCACAACCCCCATGCTCATCATGATTCTCTCAAATCATGGAGATCGTGGACATTGTGGCTCCAGTGTAAACCCAGGTTTAATGACACAATGTGTGAATGTAATCAATAAAAGATATACAGACAAGGCTGTGAGTGTGAGGTTTGAGTAAAATTACTTGTATAAAATGTAAAAAAAAATTACTGAGGATAATTCTGTAAGAAGAAATTTGGAAGCTGTTCAGTATAGTGAGAAAATATTTCTGCATTGTAGTTTTCAAAGTGGTACAGTTGTTAAAGAACTCCTTGACAGCCTGTAACGAGTGAAACATCAGCCACGTGAACCACAGACACGACACGGACGTCACACAGAGACTCATCCTGTCAGAATCCATTGACCCGATTTTTGGTTTTAACACGTGGCCGCAGCACACGAATGCCTCTTGTTTACACTTTGTGTTACTGTGATCAACCAGCTTGCAGGGTTCTTCGTTAGCCTACGCACTAAATTTAGCTTCTGTCTCTATGCGTCACAATCAAGTTGGCAGAAATTTGCAGCGGGTCTGAAATACATGAGATTGAATATCAAGTGGATCTATAGATAGGATTGCTCCTTTTTTCAGCTCAGAAATTTGTTGAGTTCTATGTTTGAGATTAAAGCATTGCGTCAGGGGAAGGATGAAAAAACCCTCCAAAGCTTTACATGGAGGTCTTTTATATATTGACCCACATGTTATTTTTGGAATTGATGAGAGATTTTCAGCAAAATGAGCAAATTTCCGACCAAAAGGAGCATCAATTTTAATGATAATAGAGTGACAATAGAGTGACTATAAATGTACATACACTATTAAACAATACACTCAATGATCACCACTAATGCAGTTTCAGTCAAATCCTTTTTATACACTTCTATCTGTAAAACTGCAGAGATAAGAATGAAGGATAGATACAGTAAACAAGCAGCGTTCTATGCATCTAAATATAGCACATCAGGAAAGCAGGTCATTGCATTGAGGAGGCTGAAGTTTTTATTCATTTCAGTTTACAGTATATAGAACACTAGTCCTCATGCTGTCAGAGCACTCGTTTGCTTTTATCCCTCTCTCACCACCACTTTGTGTTGAAATTCCATCCTCTCTGCAGGGGGCCAGGTCTCTCGGGTCATGGACTGTTCGGCCTGCCAGCTGAGAGGCTGTACGTTTATTAGAAGTCATTAGGCTTATGCCAGATCCATTAGTCGGATCTATTCAGCAAGGGAGCTGAGTTTAAGTTCACATCAAGAGCTCCATATATATGTGTATATATGTACATAGTACATTTCGCTCCTATTAATTGACAAACAACTTGAGGTGATGCTGCCTGGTTATTCCAACAAGTGTTAAGGCCATTTATCTAAAAATTAATCATTCAGTTTTTATACGTTTTTTTCAGTGTAGGAATTGCTTTTATCTGGATCAAACAGTCATGATAAACGTAACATCTTGGTGATGTATATTATATTGCTTATGCATATATTTGAAAATTAGTCCACAGTTAACATGAATTAAACTAACTAAAATTAAGCAATAATCTGTTTTACAATCTTACTGTTATTTTACCTGCCTGTGCTCTGCATTATAACCATCCAGTCTTGTTTTTACCACTTTAAAAAGTAAGAAAATCTTATTTTGGGTGTTAACAGTGTCGTGGTAGAAAACCTTCAATTTAGAATGCAAAAGATACAAATCCACTTTTCAAGTCTTTATTTACCCTTTAGAAAAAGTAGCTTACAATCAATCACACAAATGAAATTGTTCCAAGATCGGATCCCCTCAGCAAGCCCTGCATTGGCTTAAAACGTGCCCATTCCACTCTGATTGATCTACCATCTTCAAGCTCTGATTGGCTCTACAAAACGCCTCCTCTCTTCCAGGACTATTTTCTATCTAGACTCTGAATGGTTCATTAAGACCCTTCCTTTTAATTAATTCCTCTGACATGATTTTTTTTAGAGCCAACAGAGGGCACCACCTTCTAAGTGGTTCTTTATCCCCTCGCTTCCCGGAAATGCTACGTCCAAATATGTCTCTTTTACCACAAGATGGTCTTATCTTGACTCCCATTATTCAGATTCCCGTTTTATCCATCTTCTATATGCTGAAATCTGGAATTTTGAAGGCTAGTTTAGACTAAACTATAACAGATGGTCACATTACTGTGTTTAAATTATAGAATTAGGACATGATATTTCCCGTACAAGGTTGGCTGAGCAACATTGCAACAGAGTAAAATGGAAGTCATAAAATAACCATATACTCACACTGAATAAACTACTCATACAACAGTCAAATAAATTACCCAATAATCAAATAATGCAGTAAATCATACAATTGCTCTTTTATATGTATATCAGTGAAAATTAAAAAAAAAGGAATGAAACAAAACATGAAAGGAATTTTTCATTAGAGAAAAATATCACATAGCTTTTCATTTCATGATCCAAATGTATTTAAGTGAGGGAGATATGACCACTAATTCCAAAGATCCTGCATTTTTCAAAATAAAATGTATTTATTTATAAATTTAGATATGGAGAGCTTCCGATCAGAAAAGCCCCAACAGCGCTGAGGTCGATCACAACTCATATTTTTCCAGCAAGTGTGTAGGCTACACAGCACATAATTTTCATGTGTAATTTTGTGCATTCGTCAAAGAAGTAATTTATAAATCCTAAAAACTAAATATTCCTGTCTTTTATTTCTCTCACAACAGCAAGAGTTTTGCAGAAGGGGTTTTTGGCACAACACAAAGGACATGCCTTTTATACTTTCTTGTCTTTATTTGCATATTTGGTATAGAAGTAATTAAAGAGTAACTAAAACTAATCAGTACAAACAAAAGGTTTTTTTAATCATTGGAATACTTAGATTACGTTACGGATTACATTTTCTAACAAGTTATTAGTAATTTTACTGGATTACTTACTCAGGTATCATGTATTCGACCTGACCCTAGTTCTGAAAAATTATATAATCCTCTGACCGGTCTCTACTGCACTACACCACTGTTTCTGTGTTTGTAACACTAATGTCTTTGTATAATGTGTCCTACAGAAATGCGGGACAGGGACTGGTACATTACCTCAACTTGACCCACCGGTTAAACAGGTGGTGGTGACCAATTGCAAACTCCTCCACCAATCTGATGGCACTTTACCAAACATCGTCAAACAGCTGGTGCAAAACGTCCAGCAGAGTCAGGTGAGTGAACACTCTCTATATTTCTGAATAAAAAAAGGTTTTTGCCCAAATTATAGGAACACCCGCTCTGGAACAATAACTCGTGTAATTAAGTTTCGTGTGTCCACTGAATATAATACATTGTGTTATAGCAAGGGAACACCGTGTTAACTGAAAAAGTATTCTGTAAAAATTCAATGGCTCCTTTCTCTTGGTTTATAAATAATGTCGTAACTCTCCAGAGAGGTGCTAATGTGCTATCTGGGTCACGGCACCAAGCTGTTAGAAATTTAGCAGCAGTGAGTCAGGATGGTGTCGACCTTCAGACTCTAATATCATACCAAAGCCCAAGAAATGAGAAATACAGAATTCTCAGTAAGAGCCTAGGCATAACCTGTCAAATTTCCAAATGAATACATGCTTCTTAATCAGAACTTTGACCTCACAAAAGCATGCACAAATTATTTAATCTAAAAGTCATATAATTTTGTTATTTTTTTCTAATTTATCAGTATTTGGAAAAACCTTAAAATATAATCTTGCTCAGGAATGACACAGACAACAGTCTTTTTGAATTTCGTAAACTTTATTCATGTTCAGGAGGAGCGAGAGAGGCCGCGGCCGCAGTTCCCAGCACGTTTTGGCACCTCTGTGGACAACATCATTAACAAATTTGAGAAAATCAGGACTTATGAGGGACAGCGGATACCCATGTCACCAACAGGTCAGCCATGTCATGGAGCACTTAGAAGTCTTATGGCGTCTTAATGAGCTCAAATAATTATGCATGTGTTGTTATTGGAAAATAAAAAATGAGTTATGGTTATCTCATCAAAGTTAATTATTTATCTACTATAAATATATATGACACTGGAGACTCCTTATTTGAACAGCTAGAATAAAGCAGGGCCAAACACAGATGCAATCATTTACATTAACACTCACACCTATGGGCAATTGGAACAGGAAATTATCCTTATGTGCATGTCTTTGGATTTTGGGAGGAAAGCAGAATACCCGGCGGAAACCCACACAAGCACAGGGAGAACCTGCAAACTGCCTAAACACAGCCTTGGGTTTGACCCAAGGACCTTTTTTTGCTGTGAGGTGGATGTGATAACCGCTACACCACCACCATGCCGCCCTCAACGTTTATGTTTTTTTGAATAACAACACTGTTTATTTTGCCATTAAGCCCCTTGTTATTAATGAGCTGCTGCTATAGAAACAATAATGCATTAGTAGAATTGTATTCACTGGGGTATAAATATAAATATCTTTTAGATTTACCTCAGCGGGTACTACTGTAGCTCTTCAGCTGATTAAATTGATTAAATAGATGTGAATTCTTGTTTATGGCTTCTCTGAGATCTTAAAGAAACCATGGACAAAATTTGGTGTCAATTTTTATGTCACAGGGAAGGCTTCCTGAAAGTTTGTTTGTCATTGCTGCTACTCATTAGTTGAGCTAAATGACCTACAGTAGTAAGTAATTAGTTAAATCACTAAAGTCCAAACAAGTTTAGATTCCAACGTTTTCAGATTTAAATTACAAGAAATGGCCAAGAAATTCAAATATAAAAAAAAAAGAAACAGTTTATGCCGATATAAGGTGTCATATTTAGTATTTTAAGTAAGTTTTTATAAGTAAGTCATACTACACTGACTAAGGTCATACACTCTGGTAATTCAAACATTTTGTGTCTCATCAACACCAATGTTCTTAGTTTTCTTAAAATTCACATTTATAATCCTTTGTTATTAGGTTTATGAGCTTTAGACTACAAAATGATATTGGCATTAATTCCACCCACTCAGTGAAATTAACCAGTTAAATATGACTGACTTGTTATAAATAACGTATTAATAGCAGATTACAATTATAATAACTACAGCAACTGCTAGGAGTTAATAATGATTTCTAAACTGATCTATGAGTCTTAAAGCCCCCAAATAAGCACTGAGATTCTTCTGAATTGACATCTTTTCTCCTTGCTTACTGTGCAACAGCTGCGCTGAAGCACTTTCAGAGCCAGCTCACAGAGTTTGAGCAGGAGGAGATTATGGACTACACTGAGATCTGGTATCTGGGATTAAACACCAAGAAGATCCAGGGCTGCCAGGGATCCACACAGAATTCAGGCTATGATGATGAGCATGGCAGCTACCTGAAGGTAAACATGGCCATGGCATGCACTCTTTGTATGTGTGGAGTCTGGGAAAGCCTGTCAGATGTCACTGCGGCTAGAGTCTGATGAAAAAGAGTTTTTTTCTGTTTATATTTAACAATTATTCATGAATAGTCCCCAAAACAAAATGTTGAGGGATAAAGCTGTCAGTTAGTTGTTAGTTAGACTTAGCTTATAAAACCTAAGCTTTTTACCTCCACCAAGGAAGTTAAGTTTTCATTGCCGTGAGTTCATTTGTCTTTCTCTCTGTCAGTCTGTCTGTTAGCAACTTCCTGTCCACAGTTTTTAAAAGATCAATCAAATTTATTTTTATGATGGGCAGGTGATCACCCAAAGATGTTCCCATAAAATTTTGGTAAGAATCCATGCCCTGATGCTGTCATTAAGAATGATTTTTTTTTTAAATCCTATCTTTCAAAAGTAATCAAAAGTAGTCAAAAATAAAAAAAAACTCATATCCCTATCAAAACATTCCCAATTGAAATTAAATTTGCTCTGTATATTGAGGATCAGAAGCTTTAATGTCAGATCAAGTTTCATCCGGAGCCCTGTTGAGTCTTCCCTCAGACCACTAATCCAAACAGTGAGAGAGGATTTATCAATATGTTAGTTCCATTCTGGAAATAATTAATGAGACAGTTAGTGTATAAGAAAGGCAGAATGGTGGACATTTTCTGTCTTGGTTTTGCACATCCATGTTCTACAGAAAAGGCTTTGTGGCCAGACCGCATCCTGCATGGAGACTTGTGCATGAGTGTCAAGCAATTCATTAAGTTTTATTTAATGAAGTTATCCATAAAGAAAATAAGAGTTATTGCCATAACTTCCTGACATCAATCCAGTTCAATCCATAGGATCTTGTCTCTGCTTTTTGTGGATGACGTTAACCTTTTGGCTTCATCAAACCAGGACCTCCAGCTCTCGCTTGAGCGATTCACAGCTGAGTTTGAAGCGGCCGGGATGAGAATCATCACTTCCAAGTTCGAGACCATGGTTCTCAGCAGAAAAAGGGTGGAATGCACCCTCCAGGTCTGGAATGAGATCCTGCCCCAAGTGGAGGAGTTCAAATATCTCATGATCTTGTTCATGAGTGAGGGAAGGGTGGAACGGGAGATCAACAGGCGGATTGGTGCAGTCTCTGCTGTAAAGCGGAGCTTGTACCAGTCCGTCTTGGTGAAGAGGGAGCTGACCTGAAAGGCAAAGCTCTCAATTTACCATTCGATTTATGTTCCTACTCTCACCTATGGTCACCTATGGCTTTGGGTAGTGAACAAGAAGAACAAGGTCATGGATACAAGAGGCTGAAATGAGCTTCCTTCGCAGGGTGGCGGGGCTCTCCCTCAGAGTTAGGGTGAGAAGCTCAGACATCCGGGAGGAACTCGGAGTAGAACCGCTGCTCCTCCGCATTGAGAGAAGCCAGTTGAGGTGGCTCGGGCATCTGATTAGAATGCCTCCCGAATGCCTCCCTGGTGTGGTGTTTCAGGCATGTTCAATTGGGAAGAGACCCCAGGGTTGACCCAGAACATGCTGGAGGGACTATGTCTCTCGTCTGGTCTGGGAACACCTTGGTTTCCCCATGGAGGAGCTGGAGGAAGTGGCCGGGGAGAGGGATGTCTGGACCTCACTGCTTAGGCTGCTGCCCCCGCAACCCAACCCCAGATCAAGTGGAAGAAGATGATGATGATGATGACAATCCAGTTCATTTGCTCATTTAGCAAATACAGTACACAACTGACTTGGTGATTTAAGGAAGGGTAGGTAATAGGGTTGGGCGGTATAATGGTATATACCATCTTGATGGTATAAATTGTCCACTGGTAGAGATTTTGCTATAACGTTTATACCACGGAGGGGGGAAAATATGTATTGTCCCACTATGGTTACACTGCCGTGACACACTGGAGACAAACAACACAGCAGTGTGCTTTGCCACCCATTATGCCTACATTTAACTTTAAGAAATTCGAGAGGCAAGGAGTGTGAAACATTTTTAATCTTAATTTTTGCCTGTTTTCGGCGCTGCTTGAGCTCTATTCTTTGCACTTCCCGGCTGAAATGGGCAAGAGAACCACAGTGCACCTGCACTTCTTAGAGGGCTTGGCGGACAAACTGGAAGCATAGGCAAAAAGCCACACATGCAGCAATTTTAGCAGCTCATCAGGGATCTTTATAAACATGCTCCAAACATAACGTGATGCAGTGAGATCAAACTGATCATTACATTCTCATCCTGGTTAGACTTTTGTGTTTGAAAGTAAACCTTGAGGTATTGAATTTTGCTTAATATTCCTGTGTTTAGTTATCTTGTTTTTTTGCCCTGTGCTGTCTAGTTTCTGGTTTGTTTTCTGTTCTTAGCCTTAGTTATTATTATAAATGCTTGGTTTAGGTATAAAGGGAGTTTCTGTTCTGCATCCTTGCTTCTGTTCTTCACTACAGCCACACATCCCATTCTGTGTGTGTGCAGAGCAAAAAAGTGCGCGTGCAAAGGGAAAAAGTGGTCGTGCGGGTGAGGGTTTGTGCATGCAGAACAAAAAAGCACTCACATGAGTTTTAAGACTAATTACATGCCATAATTAGTATTTTGCCAGAGACAATCCATATGATAAGAAATGGAAATTGCACACAAATAATAACACACATATGTAAGGACATGGTCTTATTTCATCCCATTTAAAAGCCAGGGTTCAGAGAGTTAGTCAGCAAACTCACCCCCAGCTATGTAATGCCTAGCAAGAAACATGTCACCAACGTTGAGTTGTCACATTTATATGGAGAATGCCGGGGCAAATTGTATTTATTCCAAATAAAAGAAGAAAATAATCGTAAGTGATGAAAGCACAGTGTGGTCATTTAAAGATATTAATTGCGAAATGAATGGGAAAATACTATATTGGGATATGTAGGAAAAGTCCATGAGATGGAGCATGTTGGAGAGAGCGTAGTACATCGTTTTCATATTTAACTACCTTGTTTCAATCACATATGAGAAAACAATTAACATTATCATAATGAACATAAACAAGGCACATGTCTATTGTTAGTGCTCACAACTGTTAACTAGCTCGCTAGATTTAGCAATATGTCTGCCTAACCTTGTGGAATACTCTGGTCATGTACAATAAATGTACAAGCAGAGTGCGTGAAGGTAGCTTGGTTGGTGGCTAGACCGGTAGGTAGGTCATCCATCAAGTCATTTATGGATTCATTGGGATGAGTGGAATGAATTTAAGTAATTGAACAAAAATATTCCTAAAATACCTACCCTGCCTTTTAGGGTCTTTCTCATGAATCCAACCCTGGCAGTGTTGGTGATTCGAACACATGACCTATTGAGCTGCAAGTCAAAGTCTTAAACACAGAGGCATGCAACCAGTGTCCACTTATTCAACCACACCTACCACCGAATGAACTCTACTCCACTCCGTTGAGGCTGAGTGGGCTAGGCTTTGAGCTACAGGTCAGGGGGTTGTGTGTTCAGATCTCAGCTTTGTCTAATTGCCACAGTGGGATCCTTGAACAAGACCCATAATATTCAGCATAACTGTATCCTTCATCTGTCAAATAAGCAGGTGCACTGGTATACGTGTTATTTTATACTATGTATGTACAGAACAAAATGCTGACCACACCCGTCACAGTTTTTTACCAAACAATTTTGGGGACAGTACCCTACCTGAGTCCCAGAGGTTATTTGATTTTGGAATGTCTAGGTCAATGGTGAAGGTCAGAGCAAGGTCACAAATGTTTGTAGAGGCAATAACTTTGAAACGGGTGCCGATATACATGCTTTTACTATGGAACACGTTAATGGGAACCATATATTGACTTTCAAATGTAATAATTACCAAAAACCTACTTACTACCTTCTACTAAAATAGCTATCTGCCCTCTTCCACATACATGAGCTCACAAACATCCATGAGTACTTGGTGTCGCTCTGTGTGTTAAAAGAGACTTTATTAAGATTGTTTCCTCCAAGAAGAGTGATTACATTTTCTAGAAAACCTAGTCTTGAATGGCTGTGCCGTCATGTCGTCAGGATGAACAGTTTTTACTCTTGAGTGGAGAAGGTCCTTTCTAAGCAGTCCTCATGTGGTGTGAAAATAAGAAACAGGTGCTAGTAATCAAGAAAGGTGGAGCGTTAGGTATGCACTGTCAGATCTAATGTTTTGTACAAGCGCGGGAGTAACTTAGGGGTATAACACTGGGTGTTGCTAATTTGGTTGGATATGAACATTGGTTGAAACATTACTATCTCTCAAGACGGTCCTGATATAATTTTTTTGACGTCATTCGAAGCTGTAAAAGTCCTGTGACATTTCTTACACCCCAGTTTTTTTGGATGACACTATCTATGCCACCCATCAACATAAATAGTTCTTTACCCAACTACTAGCTAAATATAGATGCCTACTGTTTTTCAGGAACAGCTTAATTGGAGCTTTACATGATACAGATCTGTATAGCATTTCACACCAAACATCATTAATTATAATAACAAGAATCAGTTGAAGGTCTTAAAAGCATACATTGCCACTATACACTACATGGCCAAAGTATTTGGATACATGACCATCATAACTGCAGTATATGAGCTTGTCAAAGATCCCATTCCAAAACAAGGAGCATTAAAAAGCACTAGCCCCCTCCTTTTTTACTGTAACATCCTACACATTATTGGGATGGATTTCCAGTAGACTTTGGAGGTTTTTGTGTTTGTTCAGTCAAAAGAGTGTTAGTAAAATCAGACAGTGATGTCAAGCACGGAGGTGTGGTATGAAGTTGGCATTCCAGTTCATCCCAAAGGTGTTCAGTGGGGTTGAGGTGAAGTTCAAAGTTGTTTCTCACCAACCATTGACCTTGGCAAATTATGTCTTCCTGACTCTTGCTTTTATGCTTAGCAGCAGTGTTACGTTGGACTGGATTTTGGCCTTAATTCTGCAGCATATATACACTACAAAAAAGTTGTGCACTGTAAGGTTTTATTGGACTGCTTTCAGCCTTGCTAACAGCACCAAATCTGTTCAGCTGTACGGTGTGGTTCAACAGCTGTACTGCAGAGGACAGAAAGACCCTGCAGCGGGTTTTGAGGATGGCAGATTGGTAATTGGAACTACACTACCCCCCCTCAGTGACATTTACACTGGCAGATTTTTTAGGAGAGCCAGTGGAATTATCAGGGACCCCACACACCATGGACACCCCTTTCCTCCCCTCTCCCCTCCGGAAAAACGTACAGGACACTAAAAACAAAAACTAACAGACTCAAGTACAGCTTTTACCCACAAGCTGTTAAACGTACAACCACCACCACCACTGTCACATACACTGACTGAATAACCATCATTCAGACCAGCTACCTGGACAGTGCAATATCACTCTTTAGGTGCAATACTCATGTTTAAGTGCAATACTCATGTTTAGGAGCAATACTCATGTTTAGGTGCAATACTCATGTTTAGGTGCAATACTCATGTTTAGGAGCAATACTCATGTTTAGGTGCAATACTCATGTTTATGTGCAATACTCATGTTCAAGTGCAATACTCATGTTTTTTAGGTGCAATGTTTTTAGGTGCAAGGTGCATGTTTTTTAGGTGCAATACTCATGTTTAAGTGCAATACTCATGTTTTAGTGCGATACTCATGTTTAAGTGCAATACTCATGTTTAGAGCAGGTCGCGAACATCATATAACATGTTAGCATCATGCACCGTATGATTAAAAAGCTCTACCTCTCACCCTGTGTATACCATGCACCTTTGACATCATCATGCACCTTTCTGTGTATGTCTCTAAATGTGTGAATATGTGGATTGATGTATATGTGTTTGCATATACAGGACATATATATGTATATGTGTCTATGTGTACATATAGGTATGTGTATGTAGGTATATGCATATATATAGCTTAGTGTAGTTACCTTAGTTGTCTTTTTGTGTACTTTTTTTTACAATTGCTGCTAAACTGATTTTCATTGTTCATGCAACAGTTGACAATAAAGATCTCTCTATCTTTATCTTTATCTTTATCAAATCACCATGGCATTGTTTTGTCAAACTTAAACATCATCGCAACGTTTACTTTACTTTATTCAACATTTGTTAATTTTTACCGACATCTTGAATTGAAGTCTTCTTCAGCACATCCCAGTGATAGTCAGTAGGGTTAAGGTCAGGACTTTGTGATGCCAGGTCATGTGTGAAAATGATTCCTCATGCTCCCTGAACCACTCTTTTACTATTTGAGCCCCAATTTTATATCTGTGCATTCAGGGAAGGAAAAGTATATTGATGGGATAACCTGCTCTTTCAGTACATTCAAATCATCAGCTGACTTAATTTAATTGCCACATAATGATGCTGAGTCTCGACCTGACCAACTGAAGCGACAGTGGTCATTACACGCTGTAATCAAGGATAAAAGTGGTCCAAAAAAATATTACAGTGCACTTTTTTTTTTTTGTTCAGGTAGTGTAGTGTGCAGTTGTGTGCCTCCAACTTTATGGAAACAGTTTTGGGAAGTTTGATAACACGGGGTTTGATAATACAGGGTCCACATGTGTTTGGCCATGTTGTGTATTTCTTGAATGCTGTGTCAGCTAGATGGGTGTTTCTAACACTAACATGTTCGCCATCATTGATTTAATTGTATATTATTTTCAAATCCAACCTCTCTTCACCAGGTTGCCACCTCACAACTGTTCAGAAAATACCAAAAATATATAATATCTAAATATAATTGCTGCACCTCAATCATCATTAATTTTAGTAATTGGTTTCCTGGTTGGGCTATGGTGGATTCAAGGTGGTGAATTCTATCCTGGGGCATAGGGGGTGATGTGGGAATACACCCTGAATGGAATGCAAGTCCATCTCAGGACACTATTCACACCTCTGGTAATTTATCTTAGTCAATCTGCCTACTAACATGTTTTTGGAAGGTGGGAGGAAACCAGAGAACACAAAGATGTGCTCAGAAACTACCCACAGAGAGTAACCAGAGGTCAAGATTGAATCGGGATCCCAGGAGTAGTGAGGCATCACCATGCTACCTCAACACTAAGATCTTATACCTTATTTCTGCTTTTGCACTATGATCACAAAAATAGGGCCTATAGTCTTCCTGCCAGATGTAGACCGAAATAGCTGTGCTTGTGCTTTCCATAACTAAGACACGATGCTCTTTCCGTATATGATGTGTGTGCAGGTCCTTCATGACCATATCGCCTACCGCTACGAGGTCCTGGAAGTGATTGGAAAGGGATCATTTGGGCAGGTCCTCAAGTGTCTGGATCATAAGACAAATGAGATGGTAGCCATCAAGATCATTCGCAACAAGAAAAGGTATTTTAAAATAGAAATGATTTCTCCTTCAGGACAGCAAAGCATAATTTGAATGTTAAGGATGAACATACTTGTTTTTAATAGACATTCTAAAGGCATACTAACATAAAAAAAGATTGGACAGATATGAGACCGGCCTGTTACACGCTGAGGAAGGGTCTCAGCCGAAACATTCGTGTGGCAGTAAAAATTTTTAATCGGTGGAGTGCTGTCCTGTGTATATATTTCAGGAATATTTCTTTGCATATTCTAAGAACATTCTCTAGTAGCTACTTTGTCAGCCACTTTTAAGCAGAACACCCTCATAGTCCATTATAGATTTTTTTTGTTGTTGTTGTCGCCTTTGCATTGTAACTAAACCACATGTTACCATGGCATGCTAAGAGTGTTAAAAGATACCCGCTCATATCACTTTACCATTCTTTGAAGGCTTTTCAACATGCATCATGCCCTCTTGAATTGATAGAGATGACATCAGGCTTACCACCTTTCAATAATGCAATAGACAAAACGAGAGCTTAGTGGCTGCCTTACTGTCTGCGGAGTTGAGTGTTATAGGAAGAAGGGCAGGAAGTAACGGCTTAAGGTCTTGCTGCTATTATAGTGCTAAAAGGGTCTGACTTTGTTTATGAATACAATGTTATTTTATTTATTAAAGAGCAGCACATGAAATTGTTTTATTAGTTTATAGTTACATTTAATATTATAAAATGAAACAAGTTCCTGTTATCCTTTTAGATTACAGCTGCTATAAACAATTTCTGTCTTTTCAGACTCTCTTTTTACTTTATTGCATTTTACAAGAAAGAAAAATGCAGTTTGTCATGTTACAGAGAAGCCGCAAAGTGCTAATTCCTTTGCCTGTTTCAGAAATCCTACAGCTTTACCTTTGACTATTAAAGGCAGTGACACTTGAGACTTCTTCTAAAATTGATAAATTAGCTATCTACTATTAGAAAATACTTCTCGATATCAATACTTACTCATGAATACAGAAGACCCTATAAAAGAGATTTTGTCAGGTTTTATATATGTATATATCTTACAGTCAATGTCTAAAACCAGTCAATCTGTAAAATGACTGATTCACTCAGGTGATGTACATATTAACTGAAATTTTTAGTCATTTTACAGATTGACTGAAAAATGAAGCTTACTTTTTGACACATTGTCTGAAACCGTTTGTTACACGTAGGGATTTGTAACGCCCCTGAGACGGCCGCCCTGGGAACACCACTGGAACACGCTGGGGCGTTATAGACACCAGTGTCGCACCTGGGCAGGGACACTATAGATTAGTTGCCAGATGAAGCCAGATGAAATCTAACGTGTTGCCAGATGGAGCCAAATGAAACCTAACGTGGGGATGAATGGCTGTCGCTTTATAAAGATAGTCAATCCACGTGACCCGGGGGAAGTTAGCCTTCGGCACGCAGTGCAAGGTGGATCAAAGTGTGGTGGACAGGGATTTACCGGGTGTGACTGTGCACAGAGCGGCAAATAGTGCGGTTCAAATAGGTGTAAAAGCTTCAAGGTCGGACTAAAGCGTGACAGCAGATGCAGCTCTAGCTCGATCTGCCCCCAAAAAACGATCAAATCGTGATTTGTTTTTGTGGCAATCGTGTGAAAATATGGATAAACATGAAAAAAAAAAAAACCTTATCTTCTCCTTCATTTCATGTCTGATTTCTACCTAAAACATGTACATAATAACATTCGTCTAGACGAACAATTTCAGTCAATGTGTCAAAAAGAAAGCTTCATTTTTCAGTCAGTCTGTAAAATGATAAAAAATCTTAGTCAATATGTACATCGCCTAAGTCAGTGATTTTCAGCCACTGTGCCGCGGCACACTAGTGTGCCGTGAGAGATCGTCAGGTGTGCCGTGGGAAATTATCCAATTACCGTTGGC
>JBCNYH010000024.1:30450297-30471319 GCA_039654325.1 Tandanus tandanus
ATATATGTTTTTATTTGTATTTTATTTTATTTTATTTTTTTAAATATATTCTTAAATATATTTTTGTGTGTTTTGCATTGTTTCTAGGTTCCACCAACAGGCTCTGGTCGAGCTGAAGATTCTGGATGCACTGCGGCGGAAAGACCGAGACAACTGCCACAACGTCATCCACATGAAGGAGTATTTCTATTTCCGCAACCACCTCTGCATTTCCTTTGAGCTCCTGGGGTGAGCAAATGCATCACAATACTGATTTTACTGACCTGAAGCATTTTTTTTTAATGAATGCCAATATGTCAATACGAGCAAAGCGGTAATGGAGTTAGGAAAGCCATTATCTTTTTCCGGCAATTTAGAGGGCCATGATGCAGACAAAGTGGGAGTCAATTACTGTGTGTCTGAGAGTTCTTTTTTAATCATGTAAATGTGAGAAATGACATATTTTTGTCTTCATTTATAGAACATATACTATAATAACTACAATTTTCTGGCTATTTTTAAATTCATCCATGATGTTAACAAGAATTGGATAGGTATCCTTTCCAGTGATGGCTTCCTTGATAAAGTGATCGATTAGCGCCTTGGAAAACTGAAACAGCTCCAGTGTCAGGTATCCATGACCTTCAAGAGTGAGACGTTTGCTATTTTGTCTCACGTTACTGTCACCAGTTCTTTTACTTAATGCCTTGATTACATGCTATCTCTTTTCTGGTCTGCTCATGGTGTGAAGGCTCTGGTTACGCCGGGCCAGAGTCGGTGCTGTTCACAGCTGCTGTTGCAGTCCTCCTTATTGCCAAAGATAAATTTTCCACCACCGCTCTTTAAGGACTCACACTAATGCTAGACAGTTAACACAGCATTTAGAAGGATTTCACTTTTATCTGCCAAATCTGCAACATATGGTTAATTATAATAATTTGGCCCCAAGTCTAGAAAGTTTGTTTCCTGAGCTGCAGTTTGAAGTTCCGTGACTCTCTGTTGCCCTCTAGAGGAGGAAATAGGTCATGAAGGAAGCTGGTCATAAGTTTATGTTCTATTAGTCCTTCATATGTTTATTCTACTCAAACATACTGTTTAAAAGTGGTAAAAATATTTGACAGAGATTAGTTTGAACTTTCATTTGATAAAACTGATCCAATCTGTTATTATCTCCGCTCAAAACAGAGTTTTGTTGGAAGTATTGTAATCACTGGTGTTTGTGAGTCAGTTTGTCTGTTAACAAAATCCTGACCACACCCATATGCGGCTTTTCACTATGCTTGGTGGAGACACTGTTGCAACCGATTCCCAAATATTATTTCATTTTAGAATACCAAGGTTAAAGGTCAATGTCAGAGCAAGGTCACAAAGTTTTGGAGATTGAGCATTGACATGCCATTCTATGGAACACTGTATGGAAAACATATATAAACTTTCAAATATCTTTTTGACCTTGAGTAACCTTAAAACCCCAGCCATCTCATAAAACCTTCAAATGAGATTTTGATTCAAGTATTTGGTTATGCCCATGTACTATAGAACATATGTTAAGATGAACACATGGATAATTAAAACCAGTCTTTTATAAGGCCTATTTACTACATTATCCATGCTGCAGGGCAGAGGTACCTTGCACTGTATGAGTACCCCTCCAGTTCTTATAAGGTCTTTAACATCTATTTTCCCCCTAAAAGTCATCAAAATGTGTTCCATTTTTTAATCCATATACACTGGCCAATTTAACTGAGATACACCTGAAGATAATAATACCCCTGCAGCTTTTCATGTGTTTCAACTGGTGGCAGAGAAAAACTCCCAAATGTACAGTTACGTCCTAGTGCTTCAACAAGATAAATTAAAATTGATCCATATACCAAATATTGGCCCAAATGATCGATACATTTGCATGTTAGTTTGATTCAGGAAAAGAAATGATTGTTCTTAGTTGTTAGCCTGTTGTCTAGTTTCATACAGATTTCACTGGCTGTGAAAATCGCAAGGCTGCAAGTGAGCTGGAGACAAATCTTGTACAGGGCTAAATTACATTTATCACTAATTGTGCTCCAGTTTTCTCTCACACCCCAAAGATATGCACATTAGGCTAAATGTCTCTTTCAAACTGCTTCTAGGCATGAATGAGAATGTGACTGTATGTTTGTCCTAGAGAATAGGTTCTGCAGGGGGCTTGTAACTCTCTCAGATAATAACATACACTGCAAAGAAAAACACAAAAGTGTCCCAATGCATCATGGCTGTGGAATGGGATAACAGTAATTCCTCGTGATAATGATAGATCTATTTAATATATGGAATGGGTGACAAATTAAAGAAAAAAACCAAACAGGAGTCCTAAGAAGGTGTTTGCCCACTATGAACTTTTCCATGTCAGTGATGAACATAGAGAGTGCACTCTAACACGTTCCTCCAAAGTGTTTAGGTTTAGACCTGGTGAGTGTGAGGACAACTGGATATAATTTTCTTTGCTCGTTCGTGTAATCTTTATTAAATCATTCAGTGAATTCTAGAGTTCTGTGTGTGGAGGCAGATTTATCCTGGAAGAGACCATGCCCTTAGGGACAGCAATTTTCTTCATCGGTTAATGGCATATTACAATAGCTTATTGAAAACATGAGGAGACAAACCATGGTTGAAAAATAAATACACGCACCCTTAGCAAAATACAGCCAGCATGTTTTCCCTTTCATTCCTCACCTGTGTGTATGCAACACTTTTACATGTTTTTTATTTTACTTCACACTACATTTTTTCATCACTGGTGTCTTTTATTTTAATGCAGAGCGAACCTGTATGAACTAATCAAGAAGAACAACTTCCAGGGCTTCAGTTTGGCTCTGATCCGACGCTTCGCACACTCTTTGCTCAAGTGCCTGCAGATGCTACACAGGGAGAAGATCATCCACTGCGACCTCAAACCGGTGAACACTCTCCTCCACACTCCCCTCTCCTCCACTTTTCTCTACTCTTCTCCAAACTTTACTCTTCTCAACACTCCAGTGTAAAATAACATTAATACTTTTAATACTCTGTGTTTAGTTCAGCTCATTTTCTGTGTCATGTCTGATTTTCTTTTACAGCTGAGGTGTAAAGACTTTTTAATTTTACTTAGGCTGTGCTCGCACTTGAATAATAAGTATTCATCATTAATCATATATGATATATCATAAATATATTAAAAATGGTAAATAATTGTTTTGCTGTTGTCAGGTCATTTTGCCTCCTTCTGAATATAAATACTTTTATTATTATTAATCATCATAATCATAATAAGCAAAATGATTGACAAATGGAATAACAACAACAACAATAACAACAATAATAATAATAATAATTATAATTATTATTATTATGATTATGATGATTATTATTATTATTCAAATTCAAATTTATTTGTCACATACAAAGTCATACACAGTACAACATGTAGTGAAATGCTTATTATGACTGTCCTATATTTGAAGAAGAATAAAAACTATCAATATCAAGAAGAATAAAATATCAATTTCAAACTATTTGAAGGTTAAAAAAAAACAATAGTTAAAAGTCAAATTTACAATTGACATTGTCACAAAGCAGCTTTACATAGTAAAATTAATTAAAGGAGGAATCTAAAAATTTTTCTACAACGCCCTCCACAAATATAAATGTAGTGACGATAAATAATACAGTATGTAAAGTGTCGGTGCAGTATGCACACAAAGATGTCCAGTGTGTGTGGTTGTTGTGTGTGCAGAGTAGTGCAAGGTGTACAGGGGGTGGTGCAATTTGTGTGCGCAACAATCAGCTGAGGTAGAATGTTCATGTGTCGGGTAGGTCAACAAAGTCCAGGTACTAGGTGTTCTGGTTGATGGCCCGAATGGCCTGCGGGAAGAACCTCCTCCTTATTCGCTCTGTGTTTGCCTTTAAGGAACGGAAACGTTTCCCTGAGCGCAACAGAGAGAAGAGTCCATTGTTGGGATGGCAGAGGTCCTTCGTTATCTTCCTGGCCTTGGTCCAGCACCGCTTACTGTATATAGTGTCCAGGTCGGGAAGCTCGATACGGATGGTACGCATAATTGGGTTTTCCAAATTGCCCCAGGTGTGAGTGTAAATGGTTGTGTGTGTGTTTTGGTGCTGCGATGGTTGGCAAGCTGTTCACCTTTGACCCGAAGTCGGCTGGGATAGATACCAGACTCCCCGCAACTATAATAAAGGATGAAGCATTTCAAAATATGACATGGCATGACAGATAAAGCAGGGATGGGCTGAAAGGGGCACAGGGTGGTGAAGGAGCATAAATTCTTGTGAATGATAATTTTTGATCAGCATGTATCACAGTTACAAAATGTCTGATTCAGGATGATTTTAATCAGTAGATGACATCTAAAGTCATTTTCAACCCATAAAATACATCGTTTACTAATTCTGTTGACATTAACACCAATATTGATGTGTTTCATCACAGTTCAGCCATAGCATTATATTTTAACATTTGTAGTGATTATATTTATACCTTTATTTGGCATTAATGATGTTTGCACATCCTTTTTGGTCTCGAATATCATATTTGTATCTTATTGTACTTGTCAGGAGAACATTTTGCTATCCCAGCGAGGACAGGGAAATATCAAGGTGGTTGACTTCGGATCAAGCTGTTATGAGCAACAGAGAGGTTAGAAACTGCTAACATGCTTAGTAATATGCTGTATCACAATACAGTCACACTAAAGCTCATTTTCCTAATCTCATATGATCACACACTTTCTTGGTTTTCACATGGTTCTGCTACCAGTCTACACTTACATCCAGAGCCGTTTCTACCGTTCTCCGGAAGTGATTCTGGGCCACCCTTACAGCATGGCTATAGACATGTGGAGCTTGGGCTGCATCTTGGCTGAGCTTTACACTGGATACCCGCTTTTTCCTGGGGAGAGTGAAGTGGAGCAAATTTCCTGCATCATGGAGGTCAGACTGTCCGAAAATTATAACTATATTTTAAATGCAGTTTTATGATTCAGTTATTCATTTGCAGTCATGCCCTCACACAACTACTGTCAATTATTCAGTAACTACAACAAACCAGATTTGTACAAACTTTATGAAGTGCTGGGTTTTTATTTTTAGTGACTAACAGTAACATTTATAAAATGTTTTTTTGATAAGGAGAGGGTAGGCGAACTTCCAGATCAGGTCAGTTAATATCAAAAAATTAAAACTATGTTGAATGCCTCATTTCCTGTTTAATTGGGGGACTGCTGTTCTGATGTCTCTTTGCATGGTTAATCATACTAGAATACTACAGTGTTACAATGCAGTGTCAAATCTGGTAATATATTTTACAGTTACGGTAAATGTCACTGAATGTGGTAATATTATTATAATTATTATTGTTGTTGTTGTTGTTGTTGTTGTTGTTGTTATTGCTGCTGCTATTATTGTTGTTGTTGTTGTTATTATTATTATTATTATTATTATTATTATTTAAGGTTTTTTTTTCATTTCATTAGTCATTTTGTTCAATTGTTTTTATAAGTATTGTTTTTGCCTACTGTTTTTACATATTTGAAATAATCATTATTCATTCATTCATTCATTCATTCATTCATTCATTCATTCATTCATATTCATTTGCCTCTGGCGAAGTAAATATCAGTCAATAATCTGTTCAATAGACTGGTTACTATTCTATATACTATACTATACAATTTTCAGAGCCTGAGCCGAATTATTGTTTTAGTATATATTACACAGGATCATATAAAAAAGTTTTATGAAAAAATTAATTCTTTCTGTGTGAACTTTTGGAAAAAGTGTTGAAGTTCTATACTGTGATGCCTATAAATTTTGCCAGATTTTTTTTCACAGTACACAACAACTTTTGCATTTGCAATTTTGGGCATAACTATTGGTGTCCCATCAAGTTACATCCACAACAACTGTTTTTCACATATAGAGAATCGACCCAGGACTGTGTGGTCTATACTTTCAAAGTTATTAGCTTTCCATCCATGTGTTGATGGGAATTTGTTTGCATTGTTAGATATTCTTCAGAGAAAGGATAAAATTTCTGATTATTTTGTTGTTTCACATCATTTGTTATGTTCATATAAGGCATTAATATAGAGTTAAGATGGGAGTTTCAAAACTACAGGGGTGGCATATTTGAAAAATATGTACTTATGCACTTAAGATGTGAAGATGAGGTCCTCATTACAGCTAAATTGTCTTGTCGAGTAACAAGTCCTTTATGACCCTTTTTTTTTTTTAGAAAAATTTGGGAAATTCCTAGTTTCATTTTTGAGTTCTCATGTAACACAGTTGTCCCACTTGGTGTGGACTTACCCAGTTATTAGATAAAGTGAACTTTGGAATTCATTAAAAATTATTCAAAACCAAAGTATTGTTTAGAAGAATTAAAATAAAATTTATATAATGAAACTTTTTGAAGACACAAATATTCATTCATTTAATTAAATACATCCCAAAAAATAAGATTATAATGAGCATCTCATTTAAACTATATAATCAGTAATAGGACTTGTTCCTGGCTGGTTTTTTTTGTTTGTTTGTTTGTTTGTTTGTTTGATTATTATGTAGTGAAACTGTATTTATTAGGTGTTAATTGAAATATTTATGCTTGTAGGTGATGGGCTTGCCTCCAAATGACTTTGTTCAGACTGCAACCAGACGAAGGTTATTTTTTGGTATGTTTATATTTCCATTAATACTGTATGTAATAAATCTAGAACAGCTCCTGATGCAGCAGATTTACTCTGGACTATATCATACTGTATAGTCAAATGGTTATTTTATCTGTTCATGCAGATTCAAAAGGAAATCCACGAAACGTCACAAACAGCAAGGGGAAAAAACGCAGACCCAACTCCAAGGATCTTGCCAGTGTACTGAAGACCAACGATCCTCTGTTTTTGGACTTCATTAGGCAGTGCCTTGAGTATGTACATCTAAAACGGAATCAAAGATGTTTTAGGGCATCTTCATGTTTATTCATGTTTGTCCATTTTTAAGTTTTACTCAGCCCTGTGTAAGATATTCTAACATATCTGTTAAGGCTGTGGGGAAAAGAGTGTACAATAATGAGCAGTTACTGATGAACAAAGTAACTGTTTCATTATATCCTTATCCAGTGGGTTGTAATAAATATACCATTTTTATTTTATGATTCAAATTTTAAATTATCAAATAATATTTCTGCTCGTTAATATTTCTGCTCAATCGCATCTCATGCACCTTGTCAGCTAAATAAATTCTAACAAACAGGCAAACTGAAACTAAAATGAATTCTGAAAAGTGTTATGTAAAGTGAAAATGAACTTAGTGAAAAACCTGTCTGTCCATGTATATACAGTCCTCTGAACCTTGGGGTGCCACAGATGGTAACCAAGCAAATGCTTGAGATAAGTGCTGTGTATGTGCTCTGGGAATAAAAATATGGGTGCTCTCAGTGCAAAATAAAATGTGTTTGGTGGACACAAACCTTCATTCTTAAAAATAAAAAAACTATGTTTTTATAATGAAATACTTTCATTTCTTATTTTATTGCTTTTTAGTATTTTTTGGAAAGTATGTGGAATAGGACTTGCAAATCACTCTGCCATTTTTGTTTTTCTGGGTGCATGAGCTGATATCATAGTAGTATTACATATAGTAATATTAAATACATAGAGTATTCTCCACTCATATATAGTGGGTGTGGATAAAATATATCAATATTAAAATAGCTTGAATGTTATTTTATCCATTCATCAAAATTTTAATAAACAGATGATTTAATAAGCTTGATATGAAACACCAGCCTCAAACACCTGACAGGGTTGATCTGAGAACTCCCTGAGTAGGTGTAGCATGATATTCTAATGAACATGCTTGATTGACATCTCACTATTGAAGATCACTTATATAAACCAAGCATTATGGCACAAATGGGAGGAAACAGAATTGTTCAAGATGTACAAATCTAGTAAATAATAGAGAAACCTAAGCCTTGATAGTAATCTGTGTACAGTATAACCAAAGTTTTGCCCAATATTAGCCCCATCTACTTTATAAAAAAAGGAAGGGAAATATTAACTAAGCACATATAAACACTGGAAAGTCACAGATTATTCACATTTTGCCCTGGGTATTGTATGAACAAGAGTAATTAGAAAGCGCACTACCAGTTCCTTCTATTTGACTGTTCTGGTACAAAAAAAACAAAATGTGGTTTTTGTTTTTGTTTGTTTTGTTTTGTTATGTTTATTTCTTTTTCTTTTGTGACAGATGGGACCCTGTGAAACGCATGACTCCTGATGAGGGCATGCAGCATGAGTGGATCCACGAGGGCCGGCTTAACAAGCTCCGCCCTAAAACACGACCAATCAGAAAATCTGGAGAAAGTGACGCCAACCATGAGTACAACTTCCGCAGGACGACCTCCAACAGGACTGGTAAAAGTCAACATTCAACAAGTTAATTTAATTAACTAAATAATTTGGTTTATTGTATTAGTCACGTGTTGTTATAGGAAAATAATAAACTTTACAGACTTGATTTTCTTCTATGTTCATGTAGCATGTAGGCTAAATCTCTCAGTGAGAATGTACTCCTGTTAGCTCTACAGCACTTATGGTGCTCCACTGCGTTAGCTCATTTAAAAGCGCACAGCTCACCTGAACACCTGAACTCTGTCATGGTTGACTTGTGTAAATATAAATGAAAACTCTCATTTTAGTTCGTTTTTCCTTATGTTTCTTCATAGTACTACCAAAACTCTGTAAATGGTTTAAAGAGATGCTGTTGCACATCTCTTAAGCCGAATTCCCACAGGAAGTGACAAGCGACCATGCAAAGTCAATGATTGTGCATAAAACATGTGATGAGAGGCGATGAGAGGTAAAATTTTCTCAAGTGACACGAGGTGGGCAGGCATGAATTTTAAGTGAGCTGAACTTTCATGTGATGTGATTTGAGCGATTATCAATCAGAGCTTAAAGATACCGTTGATTGGCAGATATCATCATCATATATAGCTTATTGTTATTATTATTATTATTATTATTATTATTATTATTATTATTATCGCATGGCAAGTAAAGAACAGAGACTTTTGTGCATCATAATCTAGGAAGAGTTAAACATATATGTAAAGATATACTCACAAGAAATGCAGACATGTGTTTGTGGTTTCCCTACGGAAAGCCTTTGGCAAACTTTTGGTCAATCAGGCCATGATTGGGGCCACGTTTATAAAAATGTCTGCATTTGCTGTGAGTATAAATTTATATATGTTTAACTCTTCCTAGTTCATGATGCACAAGAGTCTCCATTCTATACTTGCCGCGTGATAATAATAAGGATAATTATAAGCTATATATGATTATAATATGGGTCAACATAAATTAAAATAATATAAGATAATGATAATAAATGCTCTCATGGACCTACTGTAAGGAGCTAGCGCAGTGCTGCTCACAGTTTCACTGGGACAGTTTTTTAAGCGGGAAACATAGGAGTGAGTTACATAGGTAACAAGAGTTCAGCGGCGAATCTATTTGCTTGGCGCTTGCACCTGTCAGCAGTGGGAGCTCACCTGTGTCTGTCTTTAGTGTTTTTTGCTTAAGTGCCTGTGTAG
Organism: Tandanus tandanus; assembly: GCA_039654325.1. Classification (NCBI taxonomy): domain Eukaryota; kingdom Metazoa; phylum Chordata; class Actinopteri; order Siluriformes; family Plotosidae; genus Tandanus; species Tandanus tandanus. Next base: position 30,459,908 of record JBCNYH010000024.1, read on the forward strand.
TAGGTACGAAAACAATTATGCACCTCAGGCTCGGTGGATGCTGCTAAAATGAATATTCAGCTTCATCCCCGTTGCCTTCAGTGCATAATTGTTAATTATTATCTTCTTGCTGAACAGTACCAATGACTCTAAACAGTTTTTATGTCTGATTATGTGGTGAGCCCTCCAAACATGTCCACATGTAGTAAGAATTCCCATAAAGCGATAACCCAAATTTTTTTTGTGCTAAATGAAATGTTAAAGTTCATGTCAAAAATAAATGCTAAATATTTTTAATTTGCTAATTAGCCATTTCTCAGATGCAGCTCAATTTGTACAGTTTAGAGGCTGTACATCTCTGATTTCTTTTATACTTCACACCACAGCAGAAAAATCAGGCTCAGACGACACACTGAGGAAAGAAAACTTAGCCAAAGGAGGTAAAAGAAAGACTGCAGAGCGCCTGCGACCAATTGGGGCATCTGTGGAGGAGGAAAACAGTGAGGGTGTGGACAACACTGCAGACAGCAAAGACAGCCAAGACAGCAAACCAGAGAGCAATCTACAAGGCAGCTCAGAGAGGAAATCAGACAGCAGTGAGCACTCCGTCGAAATCATCATCCAACATCAGTCTCAGTCGGCATCAAGCACAGAATCGGAGGAACAGGAGCCTCACACGCTACCACCCGTCCTTTAACTTCATCATTTTCAGATCAATCAGAAGTTTGGACAGTAATGCCATGCGCAGTGACACTGAGTCAGAAGGTGTGTTTAAAACATTTATTTAAAGCATTTATACATATTAGAGACCTAGATATCTGACAGAGGATGAACTAACAGCACCCTACCACCAGGCCACCACTGCCCCACTAACAACATGCATAAACATATTATTTTTCATGAATTATAGAGTTATTCTTTAGGGAAAAGGATGAAAAGAGCAAAATCCAATTAACCATCCATTATATATACCGATTATCCGGGTCACTAGGGAAGGAGCCAATCCCAGCAGTTCACAACTATTCACACTCATATTCACAGTTGTGGGTAATTTAGAGTTGTCAGTTGACCCAATGTGCTTGCCTTTGGACTGTGGGTGGAAACCCAGAGCACCTGATGGAAACCACAGGGAGAAAATAAAAATAAGCACAGAAAGTTCCTTTGCCGAGATTCTTGTTGTGAGGTGACAGTGCTAACCACTGAGCCACTGTGCCACCCAAGAGCAACATATATTCAATTTAATTAAAACAATAATAATATAACACTTTCCACAGTCTTTCGATATTTACATAGCATAACACACCACTGTTTACTGTAGTGTAGGTTACAGTTTGCTAGCTACTGAGAGATTTGGAAACTAACAAGCAGCTTAATACCTAGCTAGCTTCCAGAAGTTTCTGGAAAAGGCATTTGGAATGAACATAATAAAAATATCATGGTAATTAAAATAATGTAAAAATGTAGTAAAAAGAAACATAATTTTTTTGCATAAAAAAATGTAGCATGCTAAGACATAGCATTCACTGCTAAAAGATTGTTTTAATGTTATTGAAAATATCAAAGTGAATCTGAGGCAAATAATGAACTGCATAGCTTTTGTACATGCTTTTAAACACAACAGCGAGGATTTTTTTAATATGAATTGATCACCTCTTTTGCTTTATTTAGTCAAATTTTATAATATAGAAAGATAATGTAGCCGGTGAAAGTTTAGCTAGCTGATTTTGCTAGGGATTGCTAGACAGTACATACAATACATAACCTAGCATCCCTTACTCTCATTAAAGTGTTAAAGCAGTGAAATACTTACTTATGTGGTTACACAAATATGGTTTTGTTGTTAGAGTACCTAGTATGATGTTAATTTCTATTTTAGTTTTATTTTTTGGAAAACAGGGAATACGTTTACTTTTTGGCCATGTACGGAGCAGAAAGAACACGCTAATATGGCTGGTTTGTGATTGGTTATCTAAGTCTCTAATATACATACAGTACACTGTATATGATGCTGAGTTGTACCAACCTTGTGCTGATCCTTTGATTTACCTATGAAGTAGAAAAAGCCTTTCTGGAAAAGGATAATTAGAAATCAATCTACACTACAAAAAATCCAACATCCTAGAAAGTCAACTTTTTTTTTTTAACTTTAGCAACTTTTTCTTACCAACTACTGCTCTAAAGCACTGATTTCACTATTGGTTAATAAATAGTGTAAAATCATTATCCTGGTATATGTATGTTATAACCATAAAGAAAGCAAAGCATTTTTTGTGTTAACATTATATATCAGCACTAAGTGAATCCTGCAAATTCCACTCAGAAAACCAACACACCTTTCTGTATTACACTGCATCATGTTCTCATGTAAATAGCTGACAGATCTGATTGTCCCACTGTTTTAGATATTTACACAACCATGCGCTCAAAGCAGCTGGCTCACCCTTCCCAGAATCCTCTGTACCAAGTAGCAAGTCACAATTTTCTAGCAGTATTCCAAAAACAATCTGCAACAATTCTCTGACATCCTAAGCCAGCTAGTCATTATCTGTCCTGCTTATCTGCCAGGATTACAGGGGAAGCTGGAGCCAATTCCTGCTGACTTCGGGTGAGAGGCAAGGTTACACCCTGAAAAGGTCGCTAATCTATTATAGGGCTAACACAAACAAAACATCTAATGAAAAACATCTGACAGTATAATCTTGGTAAATAAAAGATAAATAACTCAAAGTAAAAGATGTAATTTTTTAAATATTTGAAGTAGAAATATAAATGTTTGCATGGTTGTCTGCTTATGACAAAACAAAATGTTTGTATTTATGTTTGGTTGCCATACAGTTTGTATAAATTACCTTAAATTCCTGTTAATTCCCAAATATTCCGTTTATTTCCATGGAAATTGCCATTTCCAAATTGTTATAATTCCAAAAGATTTCTGGAAATTTCCTGGAAATTTTCCAGCCCTTTGCAATCCTAGAAACATACATTAGATTGTATAGGCTCAGTATTCAGTTAGCTGAGGATGCAGCGTGCTAGCGGAGTAGTGGTCATGTGCATTCAGAGTGTACTGGTCTGTATGTTACCAAAAACAACAAACTGGATTCTGGGTAAGGTGAGCCGGCCCATTTAATGACAATTTTTATACACAAAAATCGTTTCTATTACTTTTACTGAAGATTAGGCTAAATACCAAAGAAACTTTACTGTACAGTATTATCTGCATGGTTAAAAACACTTTATATTCTGTCTCCACTTTACATCATCTTCTTTTTTTGTATTTTATAAAATTTATTTATTTATTTATTAATTATTATTATTTTTTGCTTAAGTAAGTTTTGCTTTAAGGAAATTTAGTGCAGTGAGATTAAGCCAACGAGGTTATTGAAAGTTCCTGAGAGTTATTGAGTTATAATCATAAACATAAGTGATCATAAATATTTGTGTTCCCATAACCCACACCTGGTTCTGATAATCAGCATTTGGTAGGTAATTCTGAAAGTTAGGTATTTGATCAGATTTAATAAATGACCTTAAGTCACTTAAGATAATCGGGGTGGACATATCACTAGGCTGAGCACTGGAAACGTGTGTTCAGGATATCAGGGTTTTTTCGTTTGTTTGTTTTGCTTTTTGTTTTGTTTCATTTTGTTTTGTTTGTTTGTTTATTTGGCATTATTTTGTAATTGGAGTGCCATTTAGTCTTAAAAATTTCATGCATTTAATCATTTGAACCATCTCAACAACGGTATCTCTTTTTCTACAAGTTGTCTCTGCTGATGTCTGCATTTTGCTCTTAAGTGAGCAACAGGGTTGAATTTTTTTAGCATGGAATAAGCAAATGCAGAGAATTATTCACAGAAGAGTAAATAATTAATCATGTTCTAATAATATGTTACTTATAATAATCCTGTGATATGTTGATAGTGATATGTTTTCAGGTGGCCTTATCACTGAATATCATCACAAAGTATTAATACACTATTAATGAAATGAAAAAAGAATGGGGGGATTTCTTTTCTTCTTTTTGTGATTTTTCTTGTGAAATTCTGAAATATCCAAATACCATCACAACAGAATGACTACTAATGCACCAAACTGACTTTTTGAGATATACATACATATAAATATAAAACTCACAGCTTTAAAATAGCCCCAAAAATAGACAGATGTGACTAAAATGTACCTCAAGTTTAACAAATTTATCCACAAGACTTTCTGAGAAAAAACAATTGACTCAAAAAATAATTTTGGTGCATTTTGTCATTTTGTGGTCATGGATCACATATTTCATGGGGCAAATGTATTCAGGTAACAGGTTCGAGTGAATGTTGTGGAATTGAAATGTACATTTTTCATCATCTGTCATGAATGACTTGTTTGTTGATAATAATGTTTTAAGCATGATCTGTTCGACAGATTCAGATAAAGAATGTTTTTAAGTTTTTAAGAGAAGGAAAGTATTTTAAAGAGCTAAGGTAAAGACATGCAAAATGTTGTTTTCTGTAGAACACAGATGTTTTACAAATGGTTTCGGGTTATTTTTCTGAGACATGCATATATAGGTTGTTATAAAAGACATGTTTCCTATATTTAATATGTTTTTGTTTACTTTTTAAATGTGAAACCCTTACCAATAATACATATACATATTTGTAACAGTACAGGAATACCCATGATGCACTGATAGCACGTCAGGTGAAAATGAAAACGTGACCATCAAAGATATTATGATTGTATTAGGATTATACTGTATTTATACAGTAATTTATAATTATAGTTATGCAGAATTTTAGTATTTATTTATTTCCATTAGCTAACTATTTTGTCATACAAATACAACAATAACAATTATTTACTGAAAGAACGTTAAAGGGCTATACAACAATATGCACTGACTCTGAGATGAATAATTGTTTTAGTGTATAATATACTACACGGGAACTCAAAAAATTTTTAAACATTATATATATTTTACATGTTTAAGGTTTGTTTTTACATTTTTACCCCTCAACTCAGTGGACCTGATGGGTGCTGTCGTCACGCACAATGTCTTTCCGTCTATCCGTCCGTCTGTCCACAGTTGCATTCCACACTGTAACTCAAAATGCCATCACTGATCATAACTATTTTGGTGTGGATGTTGTAACTGTGTGACTACACAAGCCTGTTGATTTTTGCCACGGTCCAATATCCGATATAGTCTCTGCACCTGCCATCTTTAATTTGCATTCAGTGCATTAGCTCAAAAACACTATCACCGATCATCACCATTTTTGGTGTAGATGTTGGGACTGTGTAACTATGAAAGCCTATTGATTTTTGTTGTGGTCCTATATCCAATATGGCCCCCCTGCTGCCATCTTGAATTTGCATTCCACGCACTAACTCAAAAACACCATCACTGATCATCACCATTCTTGGTGTTGATGTTGGGACTGGGCAACTACAACAACCTACAGATTTTCATTGCAGTCCGATATCCAAAATGTCCCCTGCAGCTGCCCTTTTGAATTCACATTCCGCGCCTTAGCTCAAAAATGCCATCACTGATCATCAACATTTTTGTGTCCATCTTGGGAATCAGTTTACATTTTACAATGTGGCTCATGGGCTGAGGAGTATTGCCTGCTTTGCAGGGCTATTTTTAAAGCATAACATTGGTTACGCGCACTCCATTACGGCATCTTTTGGAACTCATACAAAGTTTTGTTTTAGACTTTTCATGTTGAAAAGCACAATGTTGCGATGTTGCCATATTACTTAGCTTGATTGTATTTTTTTGGAACTGCATTTTGTTGGGACGGCATGGTGGCATAATAGTTAGTACGTCCGCCTCACAGCAAGAAGGTCCTGGGTTCGAGTCCTGAGCTCAGGCGTTTCTGTGTGGAGTTTGCATGTTCTCCCTGTGCATGCATGGGTCTCCTCCGTGTACTCCAGTTACCTCTCACAGACCAAAGATATGCACATTAGGCTAATTAGTTGTTTCAAATTGCCCTCAGAGTGTGAATAGTTGTGTGTGTTGGACCTGTGGTGGTCTGGAAAGCTGTTCAGGGTGTACTCTGCCTTTGTCCAGTCTCGACTGAGATAGGCTCCAGTTTCTCTGCGACCCTAGTAGGACTAAGTAGCTCAGTAAATGAGTGAGTGAGTGAGCGAGTACATTTTGTGAAATTGCTAGGATTTCAGAATCAGTGACTATAACAAACCATGAGTTTTTGCCTGCCATTTGATTTAAGCATTATCCCAAGCATGCAAGGGGATAACGTCTGTTATCCCAAGATAGCGAACCAATCAGATCACACTGTTCCCATGTAGTATAAACTAAATTATGTTAGCCTGTAAGTTTCGGGCTAACGTAATAATTTGTTCATCCCTGAATGCTGCCGCTGCTGTTGCTGCTGCTGCTGCTGCTGCTGATGATGATGATGATAATAGAAGCCTTGAAGTGATGTAATAAATGAAATGCTAATTGCTACAGTACTAGGAATGATGAAGGTAATGAAATGCACTGAGAATGTAAGTAATATAGTTTATCACTACAGTATTTCATTACTAATATATGAAAATATGGATTATGTTTTTTCTAATATATATAGTACTTAAATATCTAATTATTTTTTTGCTATGTACTAGATGTGTATGCCATCAGTTAATGTATAATTAGACAAGGTTTTACTTGTTTATGTCTTGCGCAAGTATTATGGAGGAAATAAGAGATTTTACAACTTTTTTTTCATATTATTGATGTTTGTATCAGTGAAGGTATGTCAGGACGACCTCTAAAAATGCTCGCCTGTATTACACTTTTGCTTTACTAAAGTCAAACACTGCCATTAGTGACTGTGTGTTTTGTATACTGTATTTAAATTAAACAGAAATCACAAATGAAAATATTATCCTAAGATGATTTATCACCTTCAGGTGTGTGTACTCGTATATTTATCTTCTCAGTCACACTCTTTGCTTTGCAAATACGACCTGGTGTCATTTGTGAAATATAGTTGTTTTATTTTTATGAGGTGAATAAACATTTTATAGAGATCCATATATTTTTGTATGTTTTATCTTGGGATTACGCTGTTTGCATGACTCAAAACATTGACAGTTATCTGTTGTCTTTACGTCTGCATTGTCTTTAATTGAAGGCAGTCCAAACCCCATCTTGAAACTCTTATTGTTTTTACTCGGTTAATTAAATTCTTCTGCCACTTTTTGTTTTAGCCTTAAAACCAAAAAGTCAGCAAATTTGGTGGCCTAGTGCAGGGCCATGTTCTGTTTTAAAATTTTATGTCCATAGGCACATGAAGTGGCAGCTATCATTGATTGAAATCGACCATTTCAAAAGCTCCATCCTCGAACTGTTTAACAAAAAGTAATGAAACTTGGTATACTGGTTTCATTCTTAACAAAGAAAAAATTAGCATCTTGGACCTTTTCTGTAACTTGCAGAAGTGCTTAATCCTACTAGGGTCGCAGGTAGGCTGTGTCAGCCAACACTGGGCGAAGGCGGGGTACACCCTGAACAGCTTGCCAGACCATCACAGGGACAACACACACAAAACCATTCACACAAACACCTAGGGGCAATTTGGAACAGCCAGTTAGCCTAATGTGTAGCCAATTAGCCTGTCTTTAGACTGTGGGAGGAAACCAGAGTACCCAGAGGAACCCACACAGGCATGGGGAGAACATGCAAACTCCACACAGAAACATCCTCGACGAGCCTGGGACTCGAACCCAGACCTTCTTGCTGTGAGGTGCTAATCACTACGCCAACATGCCACCCTCTTGGACCTTTCGAGTCCACCATATTGGAATTTTGAGCTAATTTGCATAATTAGGATTTTAGCACAAATAACGTCATCTGAACGGTTGGGCCGATTTGCATGAAATTTAAAACACATCATCTTGAAAATGTTCTGAACTTGTGAAGGAAAAGCTGCTAGGTCAAAAAACATGGCTACCACAAGACAATTAATTTGCGTCAGTTCTAAATTATTACAGTATGCAAATGAGCCTATATTATTCCCCATTGCATTCATAATTCTGAAATGTCTTATCCAGTATGACAAGGCCTAACTGATAGGATGTTATAAATTTGAAAGCAATCCATTAAAAAACACAGATTACATAAGTGCTTGAACGCGCCTATTTTCAAGCCAATTTTTTAATATGAGAATAATTATATAGTTAAAAATCTTCTTAGACAATGTAATTTGAACTGGTGCAAAATTAAACTCCAACTAAATTGCGAAGGAAAAGTTGCTACATCAAAGAACAGAGTAATGTGCCAATCAAATTACAATGGTGAGAGATTGTGTTGTGTTTATTTATTTATTTATTTACTACTCATGTCCTTCTACCTTACCTGTCATGTTCACCCGACACCCCTCTCTGCCTGCAGAGGGTGCTTGATCCTGCACTTGATGCCAAACACCCCTACCACCTGGCTTTGACCTGCAGCTGACTTGCTTCAGGATAATGCTTTTTGCGTCGTCTAATACAACTAACACAAGGTGGTATCTGTGTGCGGACCTGTTCAATGGCCATGAGATCCATTGCAATTTTTTCAAAAGGCATCTCGATCAAGAGCAGTAGATGCAGTCCTGCTTTTGGAATGGCCAGGAGATTAACCACTTGGTCAAAATAAAGGGACCATAAAAGGATTTAGTGTTTTATCATGCCCTTAGAACCTGGCCATAGGTTTATGATGAGCCATATCTAAAAACATTTCCCTTCTTGGATTCCATGTCATCGGATTCTCCCATGTCCTGGGTTTTGGCATCAGTGTAGCAAGTTGTTTTCCAATAATAGTGTAAATAATAGTGTAATAATTAAAAACATAATTTTAAAAATCTTTTTATTATTGGAATGTCTGATATTATAATCATATATTTGATGGAGTTATTTTCCTCACAAACTAAATGTGCATGGTAACACTTACTGAAGCCTGAATGTGTCATGTTACTAATCTGCACAATCCCTCAGAGGAACAATGAGCACCTTGGAGATCAGATTTTACATGAAAATGTACTACAATTAGAGTCCCAAAGATAGACAGTTTAAGTCCTACACAAACAAAAACCTTCTATAGATTTTATTGGTTTTATGATTTCAGAAACATGCACTTCATCCAGAGTAATAATATTCATGTAGACCAACATCATTATTTTGAAAAACATATGCATATTATATTATTATTATTATTATTATTATTATGGCGGAATGAGACAAAGAGATCCTTGTAGTCCTAGATATAATGCATAATACTATAGGCAGAGATAACAATGGGCCTCATTCACCAACTGTTCTCACGAATAAATTCTTTCTTAAATCTCACTTACTTTTCTGGCATTCACCAGTATATTCTTTGATCTGGGATTTGTTATTAGCTATGAACAGAATCTATTAACACAAAAGCGCACTACTGTGCACATGGCGGTACCAAAGTGATGTTGTGAAATACTATTTCCCTTCTTTATAGATAATTATTTTTATTATGTTACAAAGCATCGTGCAAATAAATATCACTTCATGACGTATTATTTATGTTCTTTGGAACCATTAAAATTTTTTTTATTTATTCCTGTACATCTTGTTTCCTCACAGAAAGATTCTGGGTTCAAATCTGGCAGCCAAAGGGGGCCTATCTGTTTGGAGTTTGCATGTTGTCCCTGTGCCTGTGTGGGCTCTCTCCGGGTGCGCCGGTTTCCTCCTGTAGTCCAGATACTTTAGGATTAGGTCAGCTGCCTAGGCTAAATTGTCCATAGGTGTGTATGTGAGTGACTCTCTGCGTTACCCCTGAATTAGTTTAGTGACCAGCGCAGGATGCACCACACCTCTCACTCAAGGTCACCTGGGATTGCCTCCAGCTCACCTTTGACCCTGAGAGATAAACAGTGTAGACAATGGACAGATGGATCTTGTTTCCTTGGTATCATATCCACGTTCAAAACTATATTACAAGCAATTTACCAAATGTTGAAAATTGCATGATACTGCTAAAATAAGCATTTTTTTAATGTACGATTCTTCCTTTTAAGAGAAATGTTTTATCCCTAGCACAGTTTTTCACAGTACACTGTCTCTCCTTCACAGAAATCAGTTTAACCAAATTAATATCATACCACAGTAAGACAACAAAGTTATTTTGATTAGTGAGGTAAGTAAGTTACCAGTTAATTCGTTTATTAATTTTCTTAATGACAACTAGATTCGTGCGCTTGTTTTGTCCCTCTGCGGTTGCCGTAACTTAGTTTGTCGAACCTTTTTTCCCCACCCTGACGTCAATAAGCCCAGATTTCCATGCTAGGATTGGCTGAAAGATTTTTTAACGTGAAGAGGTAAATATTGAGCCAATCATAGAGCAGGACTTAGGGCCGTATTAACCAATCGGGGGTTAATAAGGCGGGTTTAGTCTAAATACGGGTAGGAATTATAATACATGTTTGGTTGACGGGTTGGGAAAATGGCGGCTGTCGTTTTGTTTAGCCGTCCTGCCAGTGTCCTTCCCAAGCTTTCCAGTAAGTATTTAATTAAAGTCATATGAGCATATGTTACAATGAGACTGCCGAATAAACGTTATATCACTAGAAGGCAAAGAGAGGTGATAATGTTGAAGTTATGAGTTATTTAAGATAAATTGGTGTCCTCTGTAAATGATAGCATGACCCTGCTCGTGACGGTAGCTAAGATAATGCTACTTTACGTCACAAGAAATCTGTATTTTTCTATTATTAAATTACTTAAAATGAATCGAATACTTATTTTGGTTCACAGATACTGCAAGCATTTGTATTAGAAAGACTGATTCCCTAGCTAATTGATATGGTTGAACCCAAAGTTATTGGCACCCCATTACAATCAGTAACACATATCAACCACATTAGGAATAATATAAACACTCTTTTCAGGTTAGACTCCAAGTTTGTGTCTTTCGCAGCTGCACTGAATGACCAAAAGATTGTGGACCCCTGAGCACTACAGCCATGTGTGTTTGCAGAGCACTCCATTCCAGATTAATCTTTTTCTGCCTTCTCTCTCATACAGCTGCCTGCTCTCCTGCAGTGCTAGCCATTGGGCCTGTTACAGTCCAGCACAGGCAGATCCATCATGCCCTCATCCCTAAAGGCAAAGGGGGTCGCTCTTCATTCAGTGGAATATCAGCCACCGTGTTCGGTGCCACTGGATTCCTGGGTCGATATGTTGTCAATCGGCTTGGTGAGTGTGTAACAGACGTGTCCAGTCGTGGGAATGTAATGACGATTTTCTTCAGTCTAAAATGCAGCTCGGTGGTTGAAAAAGTAAACATGAAAACTAAATTAATTCATTCAGTGTCTTCATTCATTCAGATGCTCAGAAGAAATCATGTGATCAATTATTTCAAGGTGTGTGTTAAAGCTAAAGAGTGTAGGATATAAAATATATAATATATATATA
>JBCNYH010000024.1:30477953-30489759 GCA_039654325.1 Tandanus tandanus
ACGTCTGGACCTCACTGCTTAGGCTGCTGCCCCCGCGACCCGGCCCCGGAAGAAGCGGAAGAAGATGAATGAATGAATGAATGAATGAACGCAGCGCGTTGGGACGAATGTCCGCGTGTGCCCAATAGAAACGAGGCAGCCAGCAAGGCACGGAGGAAAACTCTCCATGGCAACGCTGATGTAACTTTCACTCATTGAGAAATGTTTCTCTGCTTGTATCAAACTCGGCCGATGTCCTGCCCCCGAGAGCCATATACCCCACCGTGATTGGTAGGTTCATTCAGCTCCGCACACAACACTGTAACTGTAAAGTGCCAAACATGTCAAATTCGCAGGACGCGCTAACATTAAACTTTCATATTAAGGTGGGGCCACAAACCATCGTCCTGCGGGCTGCAATTGGCCCGAGGGCCGCGAGTTTGAGACCCCTGATCTAGATGCAGCTTAAAGTGCTTTAAAAAATATACGCAAATGGAAAACAGTTAAAAAAAACTCAGCACAAACCTTCACCAAGCCCAGCATATGGAGAAAATAAATAAAGTGTAAAATCCATCCTGCTTAATTAAAGAATCCTTAAAGATTTATTGGATCCAGAATTTTATCCTGATCATCTCCAAAGTCTAATGAAGTCTTCCTTGTCCAAAGCCCTTTCTCTGGTAGAAATGCATAAAAATGTGCCCATAACTTTTTATGTAATTTTGCTAACAAACACACAAACCAAGGGCAAAAACATAACCTCTGTGGCGGAGGTTAAAATGATATGCAGGAAATAGTAACATCGAGTGCCACAATGGGCCACACAACACCATTCCAACCAATCCTGTGATTGTCAGCTCTCATGGATATTTTTGTGAGAAAGCAGGATTTGGTGATTAGTTGCACATCAGCTGTGAGCTCTCCAGAGGATGTACTGTGAACACCTTTTCTATAACGATCGAGTAGTGTGTCCTACATGCCTACGTCACATAACAACTGATAGCATGTGGTATAGTGCAAGATGCGCAGCGATTCTGAGATTTTGAAACTTGTGTAGTGCACACTTGAGGCATCATATAAGTGCACCAACACCCTCTTACCTGAATATCATGTACACCTTATCCATGATGCTTTGTGATGTTTCAGGAATGGGATGCGAGGGATAAGGAATCCATCAGAAGAGCGATCGCTCACTCGAATGTTGTGATCAACTTGGTGGGAAGAGAGTGGGAGACCAGGTCTGTATGCAGCGCTTGTGTACGTTTATTGTTTATCGTGTAACACTTTTCGAGTGAGGCAGAGCTTTCTTTATATGCTGTTTTGTGCTCCACAGAAACTACAAGTATGAGGATGTGTTTGTAACGATCCCTCAGCAGATCGCAAAGGCGTCACGGGAAGCCGGAGTCTCAAAGTTCATCCATGTCTCACACCTCAACGCAGACATGCGCAGCCCGTCAAAATACCTGAGAAATAAGGTACAGTGGGTTATGCACATAGTTTCACCACTTTAATGACAACTAATACAGTGTGTGTCTGTGATTGTGGTAGTCATGCTTATTTCCAAATGTTTTTGGGTTTAGTAATGGTATTTAATAACAATATATTATTTAGGGTAAATCAAATTCAAGATGGCTTCCCTGGCTGTTTTTGCAATGTTTTTTTTTATAACTGTGTAGCACACGGTGTTGGAAAGAAAACCCAAGTGACAGAGGATATTTTACGGAGTTGTTTGTGCTGAACTGTTAATGTGAATGATGAGCAGGAAATGTTTTGACTTGTGTGTTGTGTAGGCTGTTGGAGAGACGGTTGTGAGGGATGAGTTCCCAGACGCCATCATCATGAAGCCATCTGAGTTCTTTGGAAGAGAAGATCGCTTTCTCAACCACTTTGCCAGTATGTGTCTCAAAGTCCATCTCATGCTTCACAAACATCATGTGTAACACCATGTTGGGAACAGATTGTGATAAAATAACCATTTGAAGTAGGAATACTAAAAAACTTTTAATAAGACTTTGTTAAATAATAAATCTGTAGCAACAACACATTAATCATGTTTATCGGAGGCTGTATCAAGACTACAACTAATGTAACATTCTTACAAGGTCTAACCTAGCACTAAAGCCATGTTCACACAGGAATTGACACACGACATCACCTGGCGAGTGAGGTGAATTGCTTCCCCTCTCAGCTCTTGCTGCCTAGCTAACTTCCTTACCCTTGTGTGTTCCCCGCTTTATAATCTTTGTGTGAAATTGTGAGCAGCAACGTGGTTCCGTACAGCAGGTCCATGAGAGCTTTTATCATTATCTTACATTATTTAAGTTTGTTTTAACTCCTATTATATTATATTGTGTGTATGTGTGTGTGTGTGTGTGTGTGTGTGTGTGTGTGTATGCATATATATATATATATATTATGTGTGTGTATATATATATTATGTGTGTGTGTATATATATATATATATATGTGTGTATGTGTATATATATATGTGTGTGTGTGTGTGTGTGTGTGTGTGTATATGTATATGTGTATATATATATATATATATAATGTGTATATGTATGTATGTATGTATTTACTTGCTACAAAATGCCATTGAGTATGTGTCTCCAGTTTTCTGTTTTTTTCACGAGTGAGGACCGTTTTCATTCATACTGGACATGTTTACACTTCCGCGCTTGGCCGAGTCCAGTGTGTGACGTTTCACGTACCACATGACCTGACTTGACCTAGTTGAGTCAGTTTGACAGCTGTGGGCATTAAGGAGCCAGGAAACACAAAATTGAACTCCAATATCACTGTACACCCAGCTGTGATAAATGTTGGGACTGAAAGGTTTGATTTATTTAGTCACTTCCCCAGCAACCACATGCGGCGGGGTGCGTGTATTTTTTTGATTGTTTGATGCTAGGAAGGGGTGTGTCATACCCCCACCCCCACTTCTTGCTTGCGAGCTAGCCCGGCTTTACCGCATCAAATGCACACCAAAGTGATGGGGCATTCAGGAAAAAAGCATGGCATTTCTTCTGACACATGTTGAAACTGAGACTCGGCGAGACTGCATTTTCCTGTTACGTCATTTTAAATGTCTTGTGATTTGGACACGCCGGTACATCCAGCGACTCCTGTAGGTTAAAGAGTATTTTTGACTGGCTTGTTGAAGCATGCGTCATACATTTTGACCAATCACAGATGCCGAATGTTAAAAGATAAGTTTCATAAATACTTATAAACAATAGAAAATGTCATTATCACATAATATATATCACATGTTAGTAGTGTATGCATTATATTAAAAAGAAATTCTAAATTTGGTCGGCAAATATATATTGTGAAATTTTCATTGCAAAGGCATAATAGAGAGTCATTCAAAAATCCATGGAATTGTTTTTTAGAGGTTATGGAATTTTGACGGTCCTGTCCTGGAAAGTCATGGAAAAGTCCTTGAATTTCATAATCCTGAGTATGTACGGACCCTGTCTACTGTTAAACAGGAACGTGTCTGTTTTCATAATCAGTTTCATTATGGGTTCTATTTACATTGTCAAAGTTGTAATCTGCTAAAATCTGTTTGATAGTTTGCTTTCACCTGTTTGACAAGACAGCCTTTTCACTCTTGCGAGTGTGTGAAATCTCATGAATAGGAATCTGTCAGTTTATATAAAGCGAGATTAACGGTATACAGATAATTAGTAGGCTATCGGGGGATTTAAAAAACATTACATAAACATATAATGCTTGAATCAAACCAATAGACACTCAGTTTAGCATGGTCACTCCGATCAGGCAGCACCATCATTATTACTAAAAATTGTTTGTGTGTGTAGATATGCGTTGGTTTGGCAAGGCAGTGCCTCTGATATCAATGGGCAAGAAAACAGTTAAGCAGCCTTGTCATGTGAGTATCTTACACTCAGTGCCGACCTTTTTAAGGTCATGTGTATGTGCGCGTGTGGTGAGGTGATGATTGTACACTGTTTTTAAATCGATATTTGCAGTCATGGTGTCTCTGTTCTGTCTGTAGGTGGTGGACGTGGCCAAGGCTATTGTAAATGCCATTAAAGATCCTGATGCTGATGGTAAAACATATGCACTCGTCGGGTAAGAGGCACGTGTGATTATCTGAGTACTGTTTTTACTATTAAACCGAAACTTACAGATTACTGAGTAAACACCATCGTCCATAATGCTGACGTGTACATCAGAGTGAACTCTCAACTGTTTCTCTTTTTTTATCTTGCTCTCTCTCTTTTGTGCTTGGCCATCTCCCTCTCTCTCTCTCTTTCTCTCTCCCTCCCTCCCTCCATTTCTTTTTTTTAATCTTGCTCTCTCTTTTGTGCTTGGCCATCTCCCTCACTCCCTCTCTTTCTCCCTTCCTCCGTTTCTTTTTTTTAAATCTTGCTCTCTTTTGTGCTTGGCCATCTCTCTCTCTCTCTCCCTTTTTCTTTTTTTTATCACGCTCTCTCTCTCATATGCTTAGACATTCCCCCCTCCCTGCTGTCTTTCTTTTTATTACCTCTCCCTCTCTTGTTTGGTCATCTCTCTCTCTATCTCACTCTCTGTCTGGCACTGGAGACTCTTTACACAAATGTTAAATATCCAAACCAAAAGGTCAAATTAGCAATCAGCTGTGACACTTTGTTAAACAAAATAAGTAAAAAGTTTATTATGGCTCTTAGATGATGCAGCGTGTGTCTTATAAGTTACTGTGTTTATACAGGGTCAGAAGTCACCCTGCTCAAACAATTGTATTGTTGTTTTTGCCAAGTCTGTAAATATGTAAGGGGGTACAGAGTAGCTTGCGTTCTCTGTCAGTACAAGCTGTAAGGTTGAAGATCCACTCGACTACAGTGAGTTTTGTATTAATATGATTTTAATCTATGAAGGAAATAAAGTTACTACGAGATTAAAGCTGAAGTTCACCTGAAGGATCACCTCAATCCAAAACTAAACACACCTGCGTTTGGATAGTCTGTTGTGTCCTAAGCGAATGTATGTAAATATGATGAGTCCGAATTTGAATGCATTAACTCCATTATCACACCAAGCACAGCCAAAAGGACAACAGGTCTTCTCTTCTTCTCTTGTTGACTTTTCCTCTCATGCTTATAGAATCTCTTGCTTTCTTTTATATCATGTAAACAAGTGAGATTAACATTGTCCTTTCTCCTTTGTAAACTGTGTGTAATTCAACACCCTGTTTTCTGTCAGGCCTAACCGATATCTGCTGCATGACCTGGTGGAGTACGTGTATAATGTGGCCCACAGGCCGTTTGTAGCGTACCCCATGCCACGCCCCCTCTACCAGTAAGCCCTCTTTTGTTTCACTGCTTTTTCAAAATGGTCCTGATCACTAATGTGCACGTAAATAAATAAAAAATTTGCTTTTACTTTTGTAGTCTGGTTGCCAGATTCTTTGAGAAAAATCCCTTTGAGCCGTGGACGACACGCGATAAAGTGGACCGGGTATGTATATCTGAGATAATATAGATGTCAAAGTACTTGCATAATAGTTAAGAGTGCACAAGGGAAAAAATTGTTTCCTAAGCACATGTGGATGGCAGGTGTCCTCCAGGGCTGGGAACCTATAATCTGAGGCATGCTGGTAGAGAGTGAAGGATTGTTTTTTTTGTTTGTTTTTTTTTCCTCCTTTCTTCCCTGCTGTAAATTTGTTTAACACATTGAAAATGTTTAACATTTTGTTCATGATGTTGGCAACAAATCATTATTAAACAGGATGAATTATAAAAAGGGATAAACCGTGTATATACATTGTGTGTGTGTGTGTGTGTATATATATTAGGTACAGTCAATGTCTAAAACCAGTCGATCTGTGAAATGACTGATTCACTCAGGTGATGTACATATTGACTGAAATTTTTAGTCATTTTACAGATTGACTGAAAAATGAAGCTTATTTGTTGACATATTGACAAACCATTTGTTACATGTAGGGATTTTTAACGCCCCTGGAGCGACGCACCGTCGGGGCATTGTAGACACCGGTGTCGTGCCTGGGCGCGTTCTTTTGTTGCCAGATGAAGCCAGAGGAAATCTAACGTGTTGCCAGTTGGAGCCAAATGAAACCTAACGTGGGGATGAATGGCTGTTGCGCTATAAAGAGTCAATCCACGTGACCCAAGGATGTTAGCCTCCAGCACACAGTGCAAGATGAATTGAAGTGTGGTGGACAGCGATTTACCGGGTGTGACTGTGCACAGAGCGGCAAATAGTGCGGTTCAAATAGGTGTAAAAGCTTCAAAGCCGGACTTTAGTGTGATTGCGGGTGCCACTCTAGCTCTACCTGCCCAAATATAAACCAATCAAATTGTGATTTGTTTTTGTGGCAATCGGATGAAAATATCAATAGATATGAAAAAAGACGTTTATTTCACGAAATTCCTGATTCTGAAAAGAAACTAAAGATTTTCCGACAGATCTGTTGGGGTGTACTCGTTAATGCTGTACAGTGTGTGTGTGTGTGTGTGTGTGTGTGTGTGTGTGTGTGTGTGTGTGTGTATATACATCCTGAACTTTTAATGCCGGTTCTTACGAGCATCATTTCTAAGACGTGGTTAATGCCTTACATCGTCAAAATCACTTCATAGTAAACAATTTTTTGGTCTTCCTTGGCTTTTTCCTGGTTTTATCCTGTAAGTGTTTCAGCCACTTCTGTCAGAGTACGTCAGAGCCAGAAAGCTACCTGGAGAACCATGTTTACAATAGAACACCTCCAAAGTTCACCAGAATGGCAGAACAGTAGTCCCAGCCATCTCACCCGACTGTGTGACCTCAGTGTTAGTTGTCAGCCTGGCGGCCGTCTTTCACTTCCAATAGAATTTCAACGTTATCGGTGCAGCAATTTATACCGCAAGTGTTTCATGTCTATTTTTCAACATGTAAAACAACGAATGAGTTCCACATCATATAGACTTAAAACAAACACACCATGTAACTAGCTACGTGGTTGACGCTCTTGGACGTTCTTGGACATAGACTTGGGACGAATTAGCCTAATGTTGGACCTTTTAGGCAAACCTTGAGGATAATTAACCCATTAAAACATATATTCATTCACATCCCACATTAGGTGTGATCATGTAATACAGCAGTACAGGTCTAGTTTTGGCGTGTAAATGAGAATCATGTTATTTTCAGACATGTTTATTAAATTATGTGTATGATCTGGCAGGTTCACGTCTGTGGACACAGTTAATGCTGCGGTACTGAGCAAGTTATTGGTCACTAACATACATGCTAAACGTGTTAGCTTCTCACTCAGTGTCCTCTATGTAAAGATAAACAGGTGTTTGTTAACTACTTAAAAATAAACTCAAGTAAACACAGTATGCAGGATATATTCGATCTAAAACATTATCTACAGAGTCACTGACACTTGTTTCATTTCGACCTGCTGCTTTTTGAGTGAACTTTCACTTTGGTCACTATTGTAGTGTTTAGCGTGTCACGAACCCACTGTTGTCCGGTCTGGAAATACTATAGTCTCAAATGTAATGCATCACTCATCATGCACATGATTCTCTTTCAATGGCGGTGTAAATTAGGCTTTAGTCTGAATACACATCATGTATAAAGCATAAGTGTTTTTCTACATAAGCAACAATGTGTCAGACTTTTTATAGTCTTCATGCTGTACTAATATTTAATCCATTCTTTTCTTACATTGAAAGTTGACTCATTAACTGCTATACATGAACTGAAAGAAAAATAACATCCTGCCTGAATTTCCACCCCACAGCTCTATCTAGCACTGCTGAAATATATACACTCCGCACAATCCAAATGACATGTAAATCTTTTGGCCCTGCTAGGCTCAGACATTTCCCAGTGAGTTCCCTTCACCTGACCTTCCAGCAAATTACCCATCATCATCAGTGGCTGAATTTGTAGGCAAAACAGGTTGTGGCCAGTAGCAAGAAAGCAAATGGGTCAAGCCACAAAACTGTGTTCGGACATGTGGGTTTCCTCACTCTTCTATGGTTTCCTTCCTCCAAACACCCTAAAACCTGGCAGAGAGTTGATTTGGCCTCAATCATTTAGGCGAGTTGTTTGCGTGCAGTAAATGCTTTCATGAGCTCAACCACACTAAATAATTCCCTTCAGCTCATTCTGGGACATGCATAAAATTCCAGAACAGATCACGGAAAACTGAAAATGATGAACACAGTGTGTGCTAAATCATCAACGTAATTCAATCTTCAGTGTAATTGTAATAAATAAGCCATCTAAACTTTATAGCATAATCAGTGGATAAAATCACCTCGTAACTTCTCAGCAGTTCTATTATATTTAAAGCTGTTCGATCGAGGTTCATATCAGGTGAGTCTTTGTACATAAAAGAGTGACTCAGGAGATCGGAATATATCTGGATTTTCATGAACACTACAGTGACCGTCCAAATGAATTACCAATAAATTCTTCATATCTAGTTTGATAAATGAGGCTCATCGTTTATTTTGTGCATGATGCCTTGTGAATGCCTGGTGAGGATGTATTCCCGCTTCACAGATAGCGTTCCTGAGACTCTGGATACAGTGCAGCTTTGACCAAGATAAAGTGATGGACTAAAGCTGAATAAATATCAGCGATGCTTCTCCGAATATTAATAAATATCTATTTTATATTCTTAACTGTTGTGATCTTGCTGTGCATTCCAGTTCCATTTAACGGACATGAAATACCCGGACCTACCAGGCTTTGAGGATCTGGGCATCACACCCTCCTCTGTGGAGCAGAAAGCTATTGAGGTCTTGCGCCGTCATCGCCGTTTCCGCTTCCTGGAGGCCGAGCTGAGCGAGACAAAGCCTGCTAAAACAGTCACCTATTGAGCAGTGAGTCTGAGCACTGTCCACTGCGCATCTTATTGGGTGTTGCACTGTCTCTGTACATAAATTAATCATAAATAAAATAAATAATTAAATAAAGATGATCTGTATCTTGAACTGTCTGTCTTTGTGGTGTGAGTGAAGCAAAATATATTATTCTTCAAGGACTGATCTGAAGAAATGTATCTATCGAGTCCATAGAAGGGGAAATCAACCCGAGTGACTTGATATTTATGATCAATATGTGTTTTTGTGATTCACTGTGCAAAAGATTATAGGACTGAACTTCGGCTAATTTTTATTTATACTTTGAACGAATTGTTTTTGGGTAAGGTTTCCTACATTACTTACAATCCCATTCACATACCTGCTGAGAGTGATGTACTGGGATTTGATATACAGGGTGACTCAGTAAAACCTCCCACATTTCAAAGGTAAATGAAAAAAAAAAATGGTTAAAGATAATCAAATTTGCACACGTGAAACTTCATTAAATACAGTTTTTATACAAGCTTTAAAGATGACATCCAAAGGGTGGCTGTTGTTGTCTATACACACTTGGCGGTGATTTTTGAAGGCTGCCATTGTTCAACAGGTCATGTTGGATGGAACAGCAGCTATCTCCTGCAGAATAGCAACCTTAAGGGCTTCGAGAGTTTGGGATCGGTGAGTGTACACTTTTTTGGGGTCACCTTGTTTATTACATGGGAGAAACGTGATCTGATTGGTTCGCTGTCTCGGGAAAATGCTTGGATCAAAAGGTTTGTGACTGCCACTGATTCTAGAAATAAAAAATAAAGAAAAATCTTAACACTATGGCCTTCGAATTTCTTAAAGGGAAAAAAGGACTTTACTCAAACATGGCGTAATGGAGCGCTGTTCCACAACATACTAATGGACATTATCCACCCCGCAAACTGCTTGAGTCCAATAAAATATGAAAACCAAAAAAAAAACCTCATTTTAGTTTGCTTATGTTCCCTTTTTAATAAAACAACTGTTCATTTCAGCCTCAGTGGGTACTGACATTCTGTCTCAGGAAGTTTTCAGCAATATTCATCTCACTTGTGGTTAATAATTGTTTATCCCTTCTTAGAAATTCTAGAAATAGATAAACTAGTACAATAAACTGTACAACTTTGGATAATAGAAAATAAATAAAGATTCTTCACTCTTCAGATCACAAGCCAATGTTTTTTTTTTGTTCATCTAATAATTGTTTTTTAATTCTGCACATTCCTTATGTACAAAAGGTCAGAGTTCCTTTGAGTCTTATCTTTTCTATTGGAGTGTCCAGATAACGTGATGAATTTGATCCAGCACATGAGTTATTAAGTGTAAAAGAATGGCATGCGAAAAGAAATGAAGTGATAATTCAGATTTGCTCAAATGTATATATATTTTTTTCTTTTATTTTAAAAGCTCAGTGTTTATATTACAAAAGACTCTAAAATAGAGTAATATTTAGCACTGGCTTCAGACATTGTGAACCACATTCTATCTGCACAATAAATAAAATCATAAAAGTAAAACTTTGTTCTAATTCCATTTGGGGTAATAAAAAGAGCTCTTGATGAAGAACTACACCACTCAGTGAGAAGCCAAGGTGCTCTGTAGTACACTGTCACCTAACTAATTCTAGGTAAAAAATTCAATCCTGTTTGTAAGACAAGGAGGTTTTTATCTTTTCTTTTCTTTTTAGTCGCAGTACAAACTCTGGATTGATTCATCGTTATTGTTTGCAAAAAGATGCAATATATATTTTTATTCTTTTTTAAAATCCTTTTTAAAAATTTAATACAGCAGTCATTATTAACCTTGTGTCCAGTGTTCCCTGGTCTCCCTGCAGCCACTCCCTTTGGCTCTCCAAGGTCTCGACTGCGCAGAGAGAGGATGCACCTTTAGATTCTTGCCACTTATAAAAGCCGACCTTAGCCACTTGAGCGTTTTGCTGTGAGAATGAGGAGTCGGAGTGTGGCGAGAGCAGCGTGCTTCCTGGGCACTTCTGCACTTTTGATATACTCAGCGTTTTACGTTGCCATTATCCTGAGAAATCCTTCTCCAAACCTTCCTCCGAGGCAAGAGGGAGAACAACACCTCATCCTGGACAAACTGCAGGGACTTGAGAATCAGATTAATGAAATAGGTATGTTGTTTATTGATTCATTTATTATCAGGGTGTTTTAATCTAAACATTTATTAAATTCGTGCATGGCATGCCATTTTTACATAAGATTGTTGGTTTTTTTTATCTACCTGTACCAGGTGTGTAGCCTGAGTATAATTCGGTATGTCGCACGTGCATTCCGTCTCAAAATAAAGCGTTGCTGTCTTCAGTTCTGATCCGCCAACAAACCCTAAGTTTCAGAAGTGGATCTGGAGGCAAAATGTAGTCAAACTGAAGCCGATCTGAAGAATAAACAAGCTCCCCTGCGGGATAAATGCTCTCAGGATATCTCTGAGTATCAAAGGAGCTTGTACTTTACACTTCGAGCTGAGGGCAAATTGTGAACAAGGCATGATTGCACCTGTTAGGGGAGAGCGCGGCCGGTTGTATTAGGTCGCTCGAATTTGTGACGTCAGAGACTACCTCGGAAAGCCATTCACACGGTGAATTTGACTTCTACTTTTTTACACTTGTAACTATCGTATATTCAAATATACTATAATGTAGAGGTATAAATAGGATCTAGGTGCCTTTTGACCCACCCTGAAAAATTCCTAGATATAAGCCTGTGCGTGTGTGTGTACACACACAGACTTATATCTACGAATATAAGCATGTGTATGTGAATGGTAGTGTATACACATGCATACACGCCATATATATAGGCTATAAATATTTATTAAAATTTGTGTGTGTGTGTGTGTGTGTGTGTATATATATATATATATATATATATATGTATATGTATATGTAGAGCCAACAACCTGTCTCTGAACGTCGGCAAGACTAAAGAGATGTGAGAGATTTCATGTGTATA
>JBCNYH010000024.1:30501149-30514309 GCA_039654325.1 Tandanus tandanus
GTTGACCTGTTTGCTCTGTATGCAAACTGATGTGGATCAAGATCAGCAGGGATGGCAGCCTTAATGTGAGACAAGGCCAGTCTTTCGAAACATTTGGTGATGATGGGGGTTAGTGAAACTGAGCGATAGTCATTCAGGCAGCTCACTGTGCTGTTCTTTGGCACAGGAATGATGGTGGCTGTCTTGAGACAGGTGGGAACCATACATTGCAGTAGCGAGAGGTTAAAGATAAAAACCCCTGCTAGTTGATCTGCGCATGTTTTAAGAACCCTTCCTGTTACTCCAACTGGACCAGTAGCTTTCCTTGCGTTGAGTCTGCGGAGGGTGTCTCTGATCTGGTGTTGCTTCAGCTGGATGGGGTCGTCGCCCCTCTCTGGAAGATGATATGGTTCCTCATGCTCCCTGAACCACTCTTTCAATATTTGAGCCCCAATTTTATATCCGTGCCATTATGGGGAAAAAAGTCCATTCTTTTCTTTTTTTTTTTTTTTTTTTTGATATACTGTATTATCCTGCAAGGAGAATTTGGCTCTGCATTTAACCCATCCAAAGTGAGCACACACAAATACACACTTGGTGCAGTGGGCTGCCACATTGCAGCAGTGAAGGGTACTTCTGCTATGAAGGTGGAGGAAGAAAAGGTGCAGCTCACTCCCCCCGCCACCACATTTTCCCTGCTGGTTCAGGAATTTAAACTTTTTGGCCCCAAACCCGCTTCTCTAACCATTAGGCTACGGCTTCACCCATTGATAACTTGATCATTCGGGCCATCGGCTGTCTTCATTTTATTGCCACATATTGCTGCTGAGCCTCAACTTGACCAATTGAAACAACAATGCCATGATTACTCTCTGTGATCAAGGCTAAAGACGGTCCCACAAAATACAAGAATGTGGGACTTTTTTTTTTTTTTGGCTAAGCAGTGTAAGAAAACATTTTGAGCATTATATTACAGGAAAATAATCAATGACTAGGTAGGATCTGATAATACAGCTCTAGCTGAATTGAATAATGTAACTAATAAATATAGTATACTTGTATAAGTATCAGTTCTATGGTATATAATATAGGCCTTTAAACATAACTATAAATTTTGTGTGCATGTGTTTTATAATGGTTCTGCAATTATTGACAGGAGCCCTTCCATTATGGGAATCCTCGTGGCTGATCGAAATTTCTTGGGAGAAATTGGAGGTTTGGATAAAGGAATGGAAATTTACGGAGGCGAGAATGTCGAGCTCGGAATACGAGTAAGTGTACTTAAGGGGAATTAAACCCAAACTTAATAAAAGGTTGTGTACATAATGCATGTCTATGCACATCAGAGCATGTTACTGTTGTCATTACAACCTTCTCTGTGGGGGGGAAAAAACGAGTAAAAATCATAGCACAAGGGGCATCACTGTACTGCAAAAAGTGGGGCAGGCATGATATCAAACAGTTATCGCGGATGTGTTGTGCATTAAATGTACTGGAATATATACTATGCATACTTGTAAATGAGCAGATGCCCGTCTGATGTATGTATACATAATGTAGCATTATGTGGAGATGTGCCTCTCCTCATTTTATTCAGAAGCTTACTAGTTTATATCTGATTTGTTAGTTTAATATTTGTATACTCTTATTTTTGTGACATCTTACCTTTCATTGGATCTGATGTGTATACATGCTATTTCTCCCTCTTTCAAGAGTAAAAGGGACTACAAATAGTGGCCTTTTCAAACAAGCTGATGCAAACTACTGAATTTTAGCAGATTGCAATTTTGTATAGGTAATTAAAATCACCTGATGATGAATATATCCATATTTTCAGAGTAACAGGAGGGTTTGGAAGGCTTCCCTTTTCATTCCGTTTTAAAGTATGGCATATGTATGTCTTTTTCCCTATTTCTTCCTCTAGGTTTGGCTGTGTGGAGGAAGCATTGAAATTATCCCTTGCTCAAAGATCGCTCACATAGAGAGAGCACACAAGCCTTACGCACCAGATCTTGGTGGGGCCATGAGAAGAAACGCGCTCCGGGTGGCTGAAATCTGGATGGATGAATATAAGAGAAATGTTTTGATAAGCTGGAATCTTCCTCTGAAGGTTGGTTGTAGTGAGCTCTGATTTTTTTTCTTTGGTCATGACGAAAACATGGTTTAACAGCCACTCTGTTGAGAACTGTTGAGTTTGGTTGTTGAAGAAAAGAGTGTGTATTAAGTTGACTGAATGCAGTTCTCAGGAGTGACTTTGGATTTAGTCATGACTGGATGCTCAGGCTTCCTACAGGTTCTTGAAATCACTGAAAATTTGTGAATTCCTTGTCCAAAGCTCACAACGTTTTGCATAATTATGCTAAAAAACACACAAACTAAAGGTAAAACATAACCTACTTGGTAGAGGTAACAAGGAGGGATATAAGCTGAAGCTTTGAAGTAAAATATTAGACTGATTAATCAAATGTGCTTTAAACATTGTTTGCCATACAGGATCATGGAATTGATATAGGGGATGTGACCGAAAGAAAGAAACTGAGAAGCCAACTTAACTGTAAGCCCTTTAGCTGGTACCTGAAGAACATATATCCCGAATTAGACACCTGGGATGATATACTTGGCTATGGCACAGTAAGCAACATTTATTCCCTTTACATTTGCTTTTACGGAGTTTAAAATATTAAAAAACATGAGTACAGAAATGTATTGCATTCACTTAAGAAAAAAAAATTGGCTGTTTTTCTGAATTAAGGAGAATTTTCCATGAATGCACTACACTTCCGTATATGAGTGATGCAAAAGAAAAATAAAGCCTTTGCTATCATTTCAAATAAATCTGTGAATTTTTATAGTTTGCCTTTCTTGCCTTTGACAGCTACAGACTGACCTCTTAGAAAATTACTGCATTGACCAGGGTCCTGTTCCTGGCAGTGTCCCTATCCTTTATGAGTGTCATTTCTTTACCCCTCAGGTATGTGTTTGGGCACTTTCACAACTAATAAAATATTTAACAGCTGTAACAGACTAAGCCAACTTTCTCCAACTAGCACCAACCAAGGCCAAGTAATGATTGTGTCATGTCTTTTATGAAAGGCTTTATTTCAATAAAGTGATTTTTGTCACTTTGCTCTCTTCAATCCTGCACTGATTAGCTCAGCCTAACAGCCAATCCAAGAATTCCTTTTTGTGCCAACTTGGAGCTATCAGGAACACACACACACACACACACACACACACACACACACACACAAATATGAAGTCTGTGAGTCAAGAGTTGGCTTGGCGTGTTAGAGTTGAGAACCCTATAAAGAAGGATCTAATAGTTATACAGGATTACCACTATTCATGCTAAGAGATCATCTGTTAACAGATTTGATCCATTTATTGTGAATACAGCACTGTTACTATAAGAGTAATGGAGAGCTCTATATCGGAGGAATCAAGTCTCACATGTACAATAATAACCGCTGCCTGGTGGATCCTGGTGAGGGAAACACACCTGGACTGTATAACTGCAAAATGGCCACACAGAAAGGATTCCATATGTACTGGGACTTTAAACAGGTAATTACTCTCCAACTATTATTTGGCTTTGAACTACAGCTTACATCTTTAAAAACAGATCAACATTTCCTTAAAATTTACAATATTATATCACCGCACTGTCAAGTTCTTATTTGCCTGAAAGTATAGTATAGAACTTTTTAAATACTCAATACTGATTGGTCTATTATGGCATTTTATGGTATGTTATTTCTGTGTAACAAACCGCTGCGATGGAGCATGTCATTAATAGAAACAATAAAATTATTTTGAAATCATTTTTTAAATCATTCAAATTTTTGTTTCAGATGATTGATTTCTTTATTAAGTCGTCATATTTCATATTATTGTGAAATAAACCCTGACAAAGTGTGCTGTGCAGCAGAGGGGTCTTGCATGGTGTTGAAGGGGTTTAATTTGTGATGATAACTGGCCAGTTGTACATTATCCTACTTATTACACTGTTACTTAGTAATGAAATCAACAATTTGACACAAAAATATTGATTTAAAAATTATTTTATTTAATTAAAAATAATTTTATTTCTTCTTCTAACGGTGTGCTCCACAGCAACGGTTTGCTATACATAACAATATATATATATATAAAGAACTGAGAGACCACAGAATGCAGTGACTAACCAATTAGAATTGAGCATTCAAATGGCTGTGTAATATGTAATAATTACCAGCTTGTTGAAATTATCCCTAACGTAACAGCAGCTCTTTTACACTACAGTAACAGTCCGAATTGTTATTCAAAACAGAGTTTTATATTATTACACTCACAGTAATACATTTCTATAGTAAATGTTCACAGTAACTATACCATTGTCATTTTTGCCGCACACTTTCTGGTTTCTCAGTACTATGACAAGGGTTTTTTTGTTTGTTTGTTTATTCTGTGGTTTTGGGGTGTGTTGTTTTATTTATTTTTTTTTGTTTGTTTTTTAAATAACATTAACAGAAGAAAAAGCATTAACCTAAACAGGCTGTATCACACCATCCTGTTGTGTATCATTTACAATTCAGGAATCAGTTAATTAAAATATATATATATAATATTGTTGTATAATGCTGTATCTTTACCTACAGGGTCATGCAATAAGAAACAAAGACACACACCGATGTCTTGAGATTGCTGAAGGAGAGGATTTACAGTACCATCTTGTCATTCAGGCCTGCACTGGGCAAAATTGGAAAATGCAACATATCATTAAAGAATTTTAACTATAGCATAACAACAGCCATATGGATCAAATGACAGTCAAGGGATGGAATGCATCGCATGTTGGTCATCACTGAGATTTCTCAGTGAACTCGAGTAATGGAGCAACAGTTGACTTTCGAATATGTGACGCATTCAGATGGAACTTCCGTAGTGGAAAGGTCATTAAAAGTCGACAAAAGTCATTACGGTATTGTCGCTTGGCAACTTGAACTTGCTATGCCTAACAAACTAGCTGATTACTGAGGTAGCTAGATACCATGTAGACTTTTTTCCCTTGAAACAGAGAATAATTGTGGAAAGAAGTCAGGAATATCACCATATTCCTCAGTAGTGGTGTTAGGAACTGTACAAAGAAAAGACTGTACAACTAGAATTACATTGATAAGCACCCCGCATCAAAAAGTGATTAAGCAACCAAAAAGTGAACTTTCAAGGCCTCAGTTCTATTGAGAAACATGAGCAAGGCATCACAACTGATGTAAGGAAAATTTGACATCTAAATATGAATACGTGGAACATCTGTATAAACATGCTGAACATGTTACTCTTCTGGAACTGAAAATATACCATTACTTGATGCGGTTAATTTTTCTATAGCTCTGTCTCTAGTCTAGTTAATTAGTCTCTAGCTCTGGACTGGCTGTAGCCTACTTGTTCAGCCCCAGTATAAACAGTTTGCTTGCTTAACAGAAGAATTGCTATTGCGACACCCACTGGACACATTTAGAACAGCAGTTTCATTCATTGAAAAATTGCAGCTTAATTTTATGCTTTGCAAAATCATCTTGCGGGCCGGATTAAACCCCTGCTTTAAAACAATGTTAACAATCACACAATCTCAGTAAGCCCTTAAGCACATACACAAGGGATCATCTAAAGGGAAAACTAAAGATTTGTAATAAATTATTTCAGATTATCTTCAGAGTCTTTCTTAATGGTAAGTTACATGCATCATGAAAGCAATATGATTCCAAAAAGTCCTGCACGCCAAATAAATAAATAAAGAAATCTGGTAAAGTTGCAACATCTTGATTACATGTATTAAGTATTTCCTATTATAAGGTTACTATAATCCAAATTAAATGATTACCTATCCCACTGAGGTTGTATTTAACCACTGGTTTGCTGGTGCTTTTGTTAGAAAGATTATCCAAAGGTTGTGTATTTTCAGGAAGATTTTTTCCAAAGTGTGTTATTGCAGCAGTTCCAGCAGAGAGTGCTGTGTACCTGTTTTGTTTTGTTTCAGCTTGGTGTAGGTTTACGTTCAAGTGCTCTCGTTAAAGCTGTTCCTTGACAAATGATCTTTTTCTGTTGGATGATATTTTTCTCTCATTTAAAAGTTTACACACATTCATGATGGATATGAATGTCATGGCAATATTGGGCTTTCAATGACTTATGAATTGACACAGAATGAATCTACAATATGCAGTTTAAGAAGAAAAAACCCCAAGAATTAGGTGCTGAAGGTTTTAAGGTTTTCTGAAATCAACACGGGGTCAGAATTATGCATAGCACACTCCTAATACACACCTAATATGCCTTAGCAAGATTCATCTGAACCAGACGCTTTTGGGTAGCCATCAGCAAGTTTCTGGCTGAATTCTGGTTTGGTGTTTCACTATTTTTCTTTCTAGAATTGATAGAGTACAGTTACATTTGTTGGTTTCCTGGCATGGACCCAACATTAAAGAACAGTCTGTATAATAAAATAAAACCATGCCTAGAATTTGGTACAGTGTTCTTGGGGTTCACTTTGACTCCGCTAAACATACCTCTGGTCATTATGGCCAAACTTTCCTCCAGAAGGCATATTTTTTGTCCATGGGGTGTGATAAGTAATTGCGATGAACATCAGTGTTATGGGTTTTTTTTGTTTTGTTTTTTTGTTTTGTTTTTTGCTGTGTGCGTGCGTGTGTGTGTGTGTGTGTGTGTGTGTGTGTGTGTGTGTGTGTGTGTGTGTGTGTGTGTGTGTCAAATCAATTATTCAATCAAATTTTATTTATATAACACCTTTCAAACAAATCAATTGCAATTCAAGGTGCTTAGTTTGACTGAACAACAAAACCAAGAAAGGAAATAAAGTAAAATTGGACTTGGATGACACAATATAACAAAACCAGCAAATTATGAATGATTAAAATGATGAAAAATAAATCAGAGAAGAAAAAAACTGGAAATATATTGGCAATTAAAAAATTTAAATAACAATCATAACATAGATGAAAATTTACTTAAAAGCAGTTGGAATGAATTAACCTCCCACATTTCAAAGGTAAATGGGGAAAAATCATTAAAGATAATCAAACTGTTATTTTCACACATTAAACTTCAATACAGTTTTCATTCATGTTTTAAAGATGACATCCTCCAAATGGTGGCCGTCATTGTATTTACAGCTTGGAGGTGATTTCTGAAGGTCTCTATGGCTCGACGGGTCATGTCGGGTGTTACAGTGGCTGTCTCCTTCTGAATAGGCTTAAGGGCTTCAAGAGTTTGGGGTTGATATACACTCGGCGAGGTCAGGGAAACAGGCCGCCCAACATCAAGAACAAGATCACGCAATTCAGAAATATTTCCCTCAGCACTTCTAATGATCTTCAAGCTGTGCGTGCTGTAGCTCCATCTTACTGAACCCACACAGCGAGATCTTTAAACTCAAGGTGTTTCATGTTGGAGTTCGGCTACCAGCAGACCTCAGCACCGCCTCTCCTACCTCACTCAGTTTCATGTGTGTAAATAATAATTTTATTATACAGTATTTACTCTGGAAATATGGGAAAGTTTTTTTTGGATCACTCTGTATTTATAATTATAATAGAAAAATAACAGAAATATATCAAGTTTATAAACTTATTTATTATAAATATATTTTTATTTAAATATACACAATAAAATTTAGATTAAATGAAGCAATTAAAAATAAAAATAAAGTTTTATAAAATTTTTATAAAATTATTAAAGTTAAATAATATTTTAACAAAACTATACATACGAAATAAGACTTTTTCATGGTTTGTTTGTGCCTTTTAGTTTTTTTCTTTTATATTGGCTGGCTAACAAATTCTTTATATTAAAACTTTTTGACTTCGATTTGGAGAATTTCAAAGAAAAAATATGTTATCTGAATTTCATGTAATGCATCATTTTTCTTTTAAATTCTCCAAGATTCTGAAATGTGGGTTTATTTAACTTTTAACATCGAGATTAAAAAAAAAAAAAAAAAGTATTTATTGTTTATTATAATTATTGTCCTGTCATGGTTCATTTTAAAGATTTATGGTTTATCTGAATGTAATATGTTGGGGGTTTTTTTGTATGTTTCCTTTTAAGTTACTTTTAAATTAAGTTGTTATACCTCATTATAGCTATTCAATAATTATTATTTATTGAGTTGTTAAAAAGAAAGTCTACTAGCAAGGCTGAATAATTTATTATACTCAGTAACAATGTACATTAGCCTGTATTTAGAATAGTTTTTTTAATATACAAAAAGTTGCCTTTCCTTTATCTGCATTTATACTGAAAATATGTATAATACTTTGATACCTTTATATTCATTGTTTGATACCTTTGTAATTATTGATACCTTTATATTCATTCAAATGCTGATTAGTTTTTAACACCAAGGTTCCATTTAACTGAACCTGCAAATTTAAACAAACAGCTTTGAAAAGCGTGCTCAAAACTTGCACTCGATCAGAAATGCAACACCCATTAGTGTTGGGCTGTCTGTTGATATCAGAAAGCTATTAGAAGGCTCTAAGGATGAGGCTGCTGAAGTTGACTTTAGCAAGAATTGTCTTCTGTGCTGCGGTGACTCTGTTTCTCATCAATTATTTAACAAGATGGACAAAAGTGCTGTAGAGAGTCAACATGACAAGCAAAATTCTGTTGAAAAACTCTGTGAGTACATTAAATATTGATTAAATACAATATCTGCTACACTGTTAAAAGAAAGTGCCCTATTTGTTTGTATAAATGTATTTGTTTAGCTTTAAGGAAAGGTGCTAAAGAGAACTGTGTGTGTGTGTATATATATATATATAATATCACTTGTGTGTCCACACTTTAGAATTTAAGGTTATTAGAAGAAGGGTAGTCACTGTACCAGAACTCGTATACTGAAATAATTGAACACCAAAAATTCAATATAATTATGTGGCTGCTTAAGAGCAGCAAAAAAACACACGGAAAACTCCCACTTTCACATAGAAACTTGGTTGAACTTTTAAAACGTACACACTGAAGTCGACATTTCGATGGTCAAAACAGCTTTTTGCTTCCTTTTACGGTTTTCTTTTAATCTTTGATCAAGTGTCATAAGGATTTCAGAGTCAGTTTGTGTACTGAGTCTGTTTGGCACTTTAAAAAGCGCGCCCTTCTCGCCTCCCCCCCCAATACACACACACACACACACACACACACACACACACACACACGCTCACCTGCTCTTCCCCCTCCCATACCCGTGAAACACTTAACCCTCTCTCTCCCACTCTCTGTCCGCTAAATCAAAAGAAATCTCATTTCTCTCATTAAATGTAAAATGTTGGTATCTAAATCAGTAAAGTAACAATTCTGTTCATCAAATTAGTAATTAGGATTGATTTATGAAGAGGTTGAATATTGCAGTTAAAGTATTATGTCCATGTGTTGATATTCACTTTATCTTTTTCTTATAATATTTAAAACGGAACCCTTCTGTCTTATTATTCACTTCTTCTTTTCTTATTCCTCTTTCTCTTAGTATTATTATAATTCAAAGCCCTGCTTTTCTTTCTTCATATTCACTTAATTCTCTTCTTCTTCTTAATATTATTATTATTTATTATTATTATTATTATTATTATTATTATTATTATTATTATTATTATTCACTATTCTGAATAATAACATTATAATTCACTCATATATTGTTATAGTTGTATTTAATACCATAATACACTCCTGTTGTTTATGTTGGGACAGTTGTGTGAAGTGGATGTTGTCTGTTAGTTAAAAATTCTAAATGTCTGTGATACGGCTCACCTGGATTGATTACTCAGCGTGGTGTATTTTTTTATCATTTGAATGTAGAAATGCTTTGGGCCTTTATCTCTTGATATAATACAATGTACTAGTGTTATTATGCGTTTACAAAATACAATATATGAAGAGGTCTTTTCCAAAACACCAAAAATTAATTTCTATTGTTTCAAGAAAAATACGATTTTTCTATCCACTGCCCAGTATCTTGACAACACCTTTGTTCTTTGTACTAATACTTTATTTAAATTGGTTTTAACACTCTCAACTAAAAAAATTCAAATTCGTTTGCCCCGCCTCACTGGGTCACAACCTGCTATAGGGGACCAATCATTTCTCGGGGTATCTGCTCTCCTCCCCTCATTTGGGGTTGTTTTCATGACCCGGCCCTCATTCCAAGTTAATTGAATATCCCTGGTATAGAGCTGGGCTTAAACCCCACAATAACGGTTACAGTTAAAGCATATGTGCTTTCATTCTTTGATTTATCACCACCTGTTTTGCCACAGCTACTTTGAAATCTGTGTAAACTGTGAGGAATTTTTCTGTGTTCTACAGTTCAGCATGCCAGTTTCCACAAATTTTCTGGCAGCAGTTGCAGCCACATCTCAAAATTTCTTCAGGAATTTTTCTAGTTTCAGTTATTTTTCATTTTATGAACACATACCATACTTCAAAGTGTTATTTATAAATGTATATTATTTTATATCTATGCATGTAGTATTTAATTTATAAAAACTGTGTTTAAATCATTGGAATAACATCAGACAAGTTGGATATTGCTCAAGTTCCTGATTTTCCAAACTTCAAGTTGGTTGACCGTTGCATTGGGCTCTCATTACAACTTTGACTGCAGAAAAACATTTTCGGAGTTACGGGTACAGTGTATTGCAGCATAACTTCAGGAGAAGGGGGGGAAAGGAGCCTGGTGAGGGAACAGTTGTTTAAAGCAGCTGCTCTAACATACAGTACCTGTCAAAAGTTTGGAAACACTTACTGATTCTAACTGAAATAAAAGGTGTGTCCAAATGTTTGACTGGTAGTGTGTGTGTGTGTGTGTGTGTGTGTGTGTGTGTGTGTGTGTGTGTGTATATACCCCACCTAATGCATTGTTATTTGATTTTTAAAATATTGATTAACATTTCATATGCAATTTGGGTTGCTTTTATGAATGATTATTTTAATAAAATATGTTAATATTCATACTATTTAATAATATACTATAATAATACATAATATTTATACCTTGTTTAATGGATGACATTTGTTTATTTCAGATGATATATTGATGTCCTTCGACGAAAAGCAAAATCGAATGCAGAAAGTGCTAGAGGATATGCAAAATAACAGAGAAGAAGAGAAACGTGCAGGAGATCAGCATTCCGTGCTCTTCCCAGAATCTCCACTGTTTCAAAGATGGGGTAGAAATCTTTCCCATGACAAGCAACGTGAGGCACAGGCTGGCTTTACCAAATATGGATACAACGTCTACCTGAGTGATCGACTGCCAATTAACCGACCACTTCCAGACACCCGTGATCCCAGGTGACCTGGACTTTTATTTATATATTCATTCATTCATTCATTCATTCATTCATCTTCTTCCGCTTCTTCCGGGGTCAGGTTGCGGGGGCAGCAGCCTAAGCAGTGAGGTCCAGACGTCCCTCTCCCCAGCCACTTCCTCCAGGTCTATCGGGGTTCGAGTCCCAGGCTTAGCAAGGGCACTTCTGTGTGGGATTTGCATGTTCTCCCTGTGCTTATGTTGGTTTCTTTCAGGTTCTCCAATTTCCTACGGTTTCCTCCAGAGACATGCACATTAGGGTACCCATAATACAACCTTTTATAATCCATCCAGATATTAAGTCATAAAAAACATCCAGCAGTTTTTATTGAGGCAACGGCCTCGTATACTGTTTTTATAGCTTCAAGAGTGTAAAAGGCCTAGGGAAAGAGGAGAAGTCTGTATCCTGTGTGCTTAGACACTGGGTTAATCCTTTTGAATTTTCTTTATTCAGATTTTTACACAAGTCCTGAAAGGAGATAAGGAGAACCCAGTTAAACAAATAACACAAAAAAAATTAAATAAAATACACGTGGTCAGTTATTCGTTGAGAAAAATGGTCCAATATTTCATATCTGTGAGTGGAAAAAAGTATGTGAACTTTTGCTTTCAGACCCCCTTTGTGCTATAATAACTGTAATCAAATATTTATGTTAACTGTTGGTCAGTCCTGCACATCACCATGGAGATATTTTAGTTGATTCTGTACAGAATTACTTCAACTCTGTAATATTGGTGGCTTTCCTCACATGGACCGCTCATACAACATTTATACTGGATTAAGTTAAGGACTTTGACTTGGCCATTCCAAACCATTACATTTACTCATCTTTAACCATTCTTTAATAGAATGACTTATTTTTTTAGGGTCATTGTCTTGCTGCATGACCCACTTTCTCTTGATATTCAGTTCACAGACAGATGTCCTGACATTTTTCTTTAGAATTCACTAGTGTAATTCATCAGTGATGATAAACTGTCTTGGAAAATAGGCCCAAACCATGTTACTACAACAACCAAGTTTTAAATTTTATAGAGGTTCTAGAGGTTCACAAACTTTTCTTACCACAGTGATGTTTATTGTATTGATTTTATAAATAAATAACCAAGTACATGCCAGAACACACTGGAGGGACTATGTCTCATGGCTGGTCTGGGAACCCCTCGGTGTCCCCTGGAAGAGCTGGAGGAAGTGGATGGGGAGAGGGATGTCTGGACCTCACTGCTTAGACTGCTGCCCCACGTTGCAACCCTGGATCAAGCGGAAGAAGATGATTATGATGATGATGAATAACCAAGTACAATATATTTGTCTTTTTTGTTTCATTGTAGTGTTAATCTAGTTTCAGGATTTGTGTGAAATTTTGATGATGTTTTAGTTCATGCTTGCGCACAAATTTAAAAATAGATAAATAAACTTCCAAGCACCACAATAAAACTAATGTATACTGCAGTGTTATATATGCATATACATATATGTACATGTGTGTGTGTGTACACACTCTGGCTTACCCCTTGAACTTTTCCATATTTTGTCACGTTACAACCACAAACCTGAATGTATTTTATTGGAATTTTTGTGAAAGACCAACACAAAGTGGTGCATAATTGTTTTCATTTTTGGAAATTGGATTAAACAGTGCTCTGTGAGATGTTCAAAGCTTGGGATATTTTTCTATAACCTAACCCTGCTTTCTACTTTTCCTATATTTCCTATATATTCCATATATACATACAGCCATGGAAAAAATTAAGAGACCACTTTTAATTAGTATTCCCATTATAAGTGGTCTCTTAATTTTTTCCATGGCTGTATATA
>JBCNYH010000024.1:30514409-30528847 GCA_039654325.1 Tandanus tandanus
ATCTATCTATCTATCTATCTATCTATCTATCTATCTGTCTATCTGTCTGTCTGTCTGTCTGTCTGTCTGTCTGTCTTTGTGTTTGTCTGTTTATCTATCTATCTATCTATCTATCTGTCTAAGTTAAAGGTATACTAATTGATGGATACTGTGGCTTGCTTCTGTCTTCCGGTGGGAAGACATGAGGTTATAGGTCAAACTATCCCAGTCCCTTCCCCCCCCCCTCCCCATCTTGTGGAGGACCAGGAAGTGACCTGTCTTGCTTACAAACTAGAATCAGCTAGGCCACTCTGAAAGAGCCATGTGGTGACATGATACACTGGTCTACAGCCAAAATGTCTGCAATAAATATAGTCAAACTTTCCTAATTTTGGGCGGCTGGGAATGAAACTGATGTTTAAAATTGTTGATTGGCTCTAGTTTCTGAGATATGGTACTGGGTCAGCATATACCACCCTGACTTAGGAATCATGAAAGGTGGGTGAGTTATAAAGGGAAGGGATCTGAATTTAAATCAGAAATCACTAAATTCATCTTTGATTGAATCTAGGAATAAACTTTAGGTAAATAGGTTCAATGCCAGAACATTTACTTCAGGTGCAGTAGATCATGGTTTCAAAGCCTGGACATGGTGGGAGTTTGACATGCGCTAAAATTTTCCACCTAAAAATACAGTGTTTTATTAAAAATTATTTTTCGATATATTATATAAATATGATAATCATCATCAATGACTGGGTTTGAAAATTACTGTATTCTTTCTTTTTAGGCAAAACAATAAATGATGCAATCTGAAGCTGGTATTGCAACATAAATGACCTGGACTGCCTCATATTGTTCCCATAACTCCACTAACTCAACTTCCATCACTTCCATCACTTTGCTGAACAGGTTGCTCTATATCAACTCTAGAAACCATGCATGCATGTAGATTCATGTTCAATATAATTGTATAGATGTTAAATGTAAAAAACATATATCTTGGAAACGGTAGCCAATCAGCCATTTTTATTCATATTTGAATTCAGCATACCAAAATCCATAATTAAGAGCACATTTTGTTTCTGAGGCAGACAAATTCAAAAAATTTATACCAGTGATATCAGTGACTTGCCATGTTATAATGATTTTTGAGCAGGTGTCCCATGCCATCCCAGCAACTTGGGCACGTATTACCAATAAAACACATCCTGGTTCCCTACATTTCTTAACAAGGTTAATTTTAAGTCTAAAGGAAAGCACCTTTTTCACATTGTTTGATGTGATTTTTCTTTTTAACATAAAGATGACAAATTTAGATGTACAGCTGTGTTTGGATCAAGGTCCTGTACCAGGTGATGTTCCTGTAGCCTATGCATGCCACTATTATAATTCTCAGGTGAGTACCTGTAATGAGAGCTGCTCTCATTTATCTCCTGTTATTCTGCACACACACCAATAATGTACAAGTCCTAAACCATCTCTTTATTTTCACAGTATACCTTCTACTGTGAAACTGGTGAACTGTACATCGGTGGGATCAAGTCTCATATATACAGTGTGAATAGGTGTCTGGCTGATCCTGGTACAGGGAATGTTCCTGGTTTAATTTCATGTAAAGAGGCCTTGATTAAGAATATGGACATTTTCTGGGATTTTAAACAGGTGACGTACATAAATAAAGGGCTTGCTATTTTGATTTATATGCAATTTAATAATAACTTTGCAATTGCTTTATGTACACCTTTTTACCTAGAGATGTGTGCATTTTTACCTAGAGAGGCGTTCAAGTTATTATTTACAGGATTTATGTTGAAAGATACATATTTAAGGTACAAAAAATGTGGGGCTTCTAACTGGCACAACCATCAACTGTACACTCCTGGGCAAAAAAAAAGAAAGTTCAAACCCCAATTTGTTTACCTCGGCTAACAAATGACACTAGCCAATCATGGGTGTCTGTGAGCTTATGCGTACAAAGTGGCGGTTAATTATGTACTCCAACTATGTTACACCATTCCTGAAGATGCACAATGCAAGTTTGAAAACACAGAGTCGGCTGCCATCACGCGCCTTGGAGAAAGCTTGCACTTGCCTTCACCCTCCCTGGTTGGTAGTTGTCATGTAAAAGAGAAGCCTAGTCGAAAGGGTAGGAATCAGATACGACAAAAATTAGGGGGGAAAGTGGTTTAAAAAAATGTTCTATTCAGATGAACAACTTAACCTTTTTTCTTTGAGAGTATGGATGATCATAAAACTCAGATTGTGTTTCGACTTATCGTCTATGATCTATATCCATGATCAATTCAAGCTTATTTGTTTGTTTATATGTTGGTTATTGAATGTGGGTACTTATTTTGTTAGAATAATAACCATAGAAATGTTAGAAAATTCATATATATTTTTTTTAATAAAGAGGTAGAAAATTAGTTTTGGGTAATATAAATAATATTTATAAAAAAATGTTTGTATATAAATCAGTGTGTGATAAGCAAAGCAAAAGAAGAGTTCACGTAGAAATAACAGCCTTTTTTTTGTTTGTTTGATTGATTGATTGATTGATTGATTGATGGATTGTGTGCTCATCATCGCTGTGCTGTTTGTAGGGTGGTGAACTGCGCAACCGCAAGACAAACAGATGTGTAGAAATACATCATCACACTCTGGTTATTCAGAACTGCTCTGGACAGCACTGGGAGATTAAACATGTTATCAAAGACTTCTGAACGATTTTCTGTTTCATTTGCATTTGCTGTCATTTAATTTCTACCTGCTATTCTAAAAAAGATTATTCAATATCATTAGTCTTCTTACTGTTTTTATGGAATATAAAGTTGCAGTGTGAAGCTTAATGTAAGGATTAACACATTAAGTTCTTTCATCTTTTATAACTTCATACAATGTTGTAAAATGTCCTTTTAACAGATCAGGTTTTTCTTGTTCTTGAGAAAATGTGTCTGTCCTGAAGACTGCTGTAGAAAACCCAAAGCTGTTTCATGTTAAAGCTCTGATTCTTACTGACACTGCTAACACTGGAGACTCCTTCAATGTTGAATGTTAAATAAATGTCAGAAAAAACATCATCACATTGGTGATAACATCTTTCTTCATCAAGTAACAGTACATTTTTTATCTGTTTATTATAGTGATTATGTGCCTTTTCTGCCATACAAATGAATGAGGTTGTTACTATAGAAACTATAACAGAATAAACTTGTTAATATAAACATGGGTGAATTTACAACAGAACCTACTGTCAGAGTTGCTGTTGTTGATTAATTAATAATGATCTACTGAAGGCAAGGTGGATATCACTATTCAATTCAGTGACATAGTCATTCATTAACTCATTCATGTTCTAAGCTGCTTCATCCTAATGAGGGTCGCGGGGAGGCTGGCGCCCATCCCAGCCAACTCTGGGTGAAGGCAGGGTACACCCTGGACAGCTCGCCAGGCCATCACAGGGCCAACACACACACTCACATTCACATCTAGGGGCTATTTGGAACAGCCAATCAGCCTACTGTGCATGTTTTTGTACTGTGGGAGGAAACCCGAGTACCCAGAGGAAACCCACCAAGCAGAGGGAGAACCCAGGCCTTCTTGCTGTGAGCTAACCACTGCGACACTGTGCCACCCTCAGTAAGTCATTCATTCTGAAACGCTTAATCCGAATTAGGGTCCCAGGGAGGCTGGCACCCATCTCAGCTGACTCTGGGTGAAGGCAGGGTACACCCTGGACAGCTCGCCAGGCCATCGCAGGGCAGTAACATAGTTTCAGATTTAATTGTGTATTTTTACATATTGTGAGCTCTGCTTCAAGCCGAAGTAAACAATGCATCTGTTTATAGCATACTCATTCAGAGTTTACAAGAACTACAAGACTACAAGGAACCATAGGTAAACCACATGCTGTAAAGGTATTTACCACGCAGAAACATAAAAATGCATAATTAAAATGAGATTTCATGGTTTATTTAATGTTTTTTTTTTTCATTTAAAACATGATAATGATGATACTGCCTGTTCCAAGTGACCGTGACAAAGTGCAAGTGTCCATATTTAGATTCAAGCATTATCCACTTGGCATAATGTCCACTGAACCAATCAGATCATGCTGTTCCCATGTAGTATATACTACTAAAAATTAATTGATGTGTCAAGATTCCTTGTTGTTCAAACCAGCTATTAAAGTAATTTAATTACTTTTGTTTTATAATTCGTTTGTGAATTCAAAATTCCCAAAAAGTCTGTATCCAGATTTTTATGTAAATCCATATATGCTATTTATGTTCAGATTTTTACTTACTTTTTATTATTTATTTATTTATTTATTTATTTTGTATGGTCGACCAAATGTAAAAAAGAGACACAGAAATGTTAATAGAAATGTAAAAATGGAAGACAGATATAAACACATTTTGGGAATTAAATAAGATAAAATTTCAATTATTTGTACATTTATGTTGCGTTTTATAATTAATAAAAGGGTTTGTTGCATTTGATAGGATGTTTTCTCTGTTAAACAGATTTTATATTTGTGTATTTATATGTAAAATTTGGCAGGTTTTCTTTTCCAACCATAAAGTAGTAGCTTACATGCACGCTGCAGTGTTGCCTTAGATTCATATCTCATTGAATCGACTTACGGAATCGATTCTTAAAGATTCACAGTGATTTGAGAATCGCTATCGATAGATGGCGCTCGCGCTTTCGTGTTTCCTAGCAACGGTGTGTATTTACAGACCGGTGTGGAGGATTTACTGCGCTCCCAATTAATAAATAAGGGGAAATAGTCAAAGTTACTGTAAGGGACAGCTGATAAAATGAACCGAGTGGAGCTTTTATCGGACCGAGTCACAGCAGCTCAGTTGGACCGGAAAAGGAACCGAGAACTGCAGAGACAAGAGCGGATTTTCGACGTTAAAGTCAGGACTATAGGAGTGAGTTCAACTCCCAACCCGTGTTTTATTTACTTTATAAAGTTCACTCTGACGTGTTCATGATAAAGTGTCATCCTTTATGTAGATTGATAAAGAAGCTCTTCAGTATCAGGTGCAGGAAAAGAGATCTCAACATGAGTCTGAGGCCAAAGCGCTGAAGGAATACGGTGAGGTTCTGATATTACTGTGTTATAGATTTAAATGGAAAGTTCATCCTGAAAGACATTCTGTATGATCATACTGAATTATTTCTGATATCTTAGTGCTTCGGTTTATAGATGTAAAAATACATCACAAGGATAAACCAATAAAATATCAAATTTTAATATACGCTACACCAGAACGGAGCAATCTGATTGGCTCCCTATCTCAGCAATATTAGACATTATCCTGAGTGGATAACGCTTAAAGTGGAATTAAATCCAAACTTAATTATAGCCTGCATGCATTGTTTGTGTCCATTCCTATTAACGCACATGCTTCATGAGACTTTTTCTTGTTTGTTTGTTGGGTTTTTTTTGTGGGAAAAATAAAAATGAGTAATAACTCCTCACACAGGAGCGCACCACTGTACTGCAAAAAGTGGGAGAAGACAGACGAAAAAGAAACTTAAACACGGAAGTGCTTGTGTTAGAAAGCAGTTTTTTTCCTATTTGTTCATGTTAACAAGCAGATGCTTGTCCAATGTATGTAAATATTATGTAGCATTATGTGCAGATGTGTCTAGTTTTATTCTATTCAGAAGTTCACTACTTTATATCTGATTTGTTAGTTTAATATCTGTATACTGTTATTTTTGCTATCATTTTGCCCTATTGGAACTGACACGTCTGTGTCCTATTCTCGTGATTTTGCACACTCGCATGAGTGAAACGAACTACAAAGAGCAACCTTTTCAGGCTAATGCAAACTTATATTAACTGAATATTAAACTGATTTTTAGCAGATTGCCACTTTCTAAAATGTAAGTAAAAAACAGCTGATAATAAACATTTACATATTTTCCATGTATCAGGAGAGTTTGGAAGGCTTTCCTTTCATTTCATTTTAAAGCAAAATGATGAACCCCCACAATTTGTCATGGTCACTTGGACCAGGCAGTGTCATCAGTGTCATGCTTTAAAAATGCAAAAATAAACCATAACATTGTCTTTTTATTTTGTCTTTTAGTATTTCAGTGTGGTAAAACTTCAAATCAGTGTAAAAAAACAACTATAGCAAACCAATCAGAATGTGACATTCAGGTGTAGTATATACTTCTAAGCAATTATTAAATAAGGTGAAATACAATAGAGAAAATTATTCAGTTGCGGGATTATTATCACCCTGCCAGACTGAATAATACTCCATATTATACGAAAGTTGAATTCTATAATTACTTTATTATTCTTTCAAAATATTTCAAAGTAGACAGCCACCTTACTATGTTGCATATGCCAATTATCATTTAACTTATCCGATCAAAAATCATTTAACTTATCCGATAGCAGCAGTGCAATAATTTGGCTCAATGAGGAATACCAAGCATTACACCAATCACAAACAAGAAAAAATTAAATGATAGACATTATCCACCCTGCAAACTTGGAGGACTGCCAGCATTAACCTAATTAGGCAAGCCATAAATCTGATGCATGCAACCAGATAGCAGATAAAATATTCTGATACAAATTCAAAAATGAACTGAGCTGGTGCGTGAAGTTGAGAGATACCAACTAGATATATTTGGGCTCACCTTAACACATAGCTCGGGCTCTGGCACCACCCATCTCGAGAGGGGCTGGACCTTGTTTTATTCTGGAGTTGCCCATGGGGAGAGGCGGGGAGCCGGTGTGGGCATCTTTGTCTCCCACATGTTGGGGTTCTCCCCAGTTGACGAAAGGGTAGCTTTCCTCCGCTTACAGGTGGGGGGACGGGTCCTGACTGTTGTTTGTGCTTATGCACCAAATAACAGTTCAGAATACCCACCCTTTTTGGAGTACCTACGGGGTGTGCTAGAGGGCGCTCCCCCTGGGGACTCTCTCCTTGTCCTAGGAGACTTCAATGCCCATGTGGGCAATGACACTGTGACCTGGAAGGGTGTGATTGGTAGGTACGGCCTCTCTGATCATAACCCTAATGGTGTTTCAATGTTGGACTTCTGTGCTCGTCACGGTTTGTCCATCTCGAACACCATGTTCGGACAAAACGGTGTCCATAAGTGCACATGGCACCAGGACACCCTAGGCCACAGTTCGGTAATTGACTTGGTAGTCGTGTCATCGGACTTGGGACAGGGACATCTGGACCTCACTGCCTACGACCCGACCCCGGAACAAGCGGAAGAAGATGAATGAATGAATGAATGAATGAATGAAATTCCAAAATATCACCCAGGTTTAGGTTAGTTTAAAAGTAACCAGCAGTTCACTGCATATTAAAAAGTTTGTTATTGACACTGTAATATTTAGTGGACTCCTAATATCATTAGAGACTTACTTGGTGTTTGGTAGAGTGCCAGAGTGGCTCAGTGGTTAGCACTGTCACCTCACAATGAGAAGGATCATGGCTAACATGTTTTTGTTCAGTTTTTAAAATCCCCAGGTCATAAAGTTTTGGTTGAAAGGAAGTGTGGTATCTCAGGACCCTGGCCATTGTTGTGGCTTACCTTCAGGTCCTGCCCTCTCCCTTCTTTTTATAATTATAAAACAAATGTTAATTGAGCAGTTACTACATAGGATGACGGTTAGATTTATCTAAGCTTGTAAGAGCTTCTTTTCTCACTCATTGACCAGAATTAGGTTTGGGCAATGGTGACTCTGGTTAGGGCTCTGGGTTACTTATTTAAAGGTCAGGGATTCAAAGCTGCCACTACTGGGCCCTTGAGCAAGGCCCTTAACCCTCAACTGCTCAGATGTATGAAAAT
The DNA here is from genome assembly GCA_039654325.1 of Tandanus tandanus. Classification (NCBI taxonomy): domain Eukaryota; kingdom Metazoa; phylum Chordata; class Actinopteri; order Siluriformes; family Plotosidae; genus Tandanus; species Tandanus tandanus. Next base: position 30,522,237 of record JBCNYH010000024.1, read on the forward strand.
ATGGTAAATGTGAGTCACTCTGGATAAGGGTGTCTGCCAAATGTTACAAATGAATTATGAGAATGGAGATGGTGTTGAAAACACTGGACTCAAAGTATAACAATCGAATCCAATGACACAGATTCACTGCAGAGCGATCTTTAGTATTGCTGTGTAATATTTTTGGGTAGAAGAAATGCCGCCTTACACTTTTCTCCATTCTCCCAGCTGATGACCTCCTACACACTGACCGTACAGCATGTCTACTAGAGAGCAAGCAGAAGAAAGACCAACGTCTCCTAGCAGAGGACATCGTGAAATTCCGTCAGCAGTTCCAGCAGCCCAGCAGCAGGCGTGAGTTTGACCTGAATGATTCTGAAGTGCTGAAGAAGCAGGAAGGGGTGCGAATTTTGCCCGGGTTGACGGGAGAGGATCTGAACAGTGGAGACAGGACTCGGAGACAACGGGAGCAGCTGAGACACTGGACCTTACAGCAGCAGCAGGAACTGGACCAGGCGAAGGAGCTTCAAAGTCTGGAAGGTAGCTGTGGTTTACCAGATTATACAAATAAATTTCTCTGAGCAATGATGAATCTCACTGTTAAGACCAGCTCTGAAAGCTAACGTGCTTTTTCATGTTCTTATCCATCTGACTCAAAACGTTAGATAATCATCAATCAGTTTGTCATCAGATTGCTAGTTGGTTAGGTGTCTGCCATGTTAAATGTGCTAAACACAGAATCTGGGAAATTGTGTTAACCAGCTCAGCAGTATGATAAAAGTAGACTACACCTGAATAACCGAGCCCTTGAGCTGCAGAAGATGCAGGAAGAGCACAGAAGAGCCACCAACATTGCCATCACAGACTTCAATCGAGCACTGGTGAGTCAGAAGAGCTCAACTCAGGCTCAGTGGACTAGAATGCCTGCTCATCACAGCTTAAGCTCATTCCCTGATGCACAGGGAAAAACTCTAACACATTACCCAATATTATGGGTCTGTATGATTGTAGCTTGGTATGTGTGGCATTTTCTGAATGTACCATAGTTTAAAATAGGTTTATACCCTTTTTTAACATCACAAAGGCCGTAGAATTGGAAGAGCGCAGAGAAAAAGAGCATCACCAAGAAGAGGAGAACAACCGAACAGATATCCTGAACCATCTGCAGGGGGAACTGCTAAGTGACAACATGCAACGGAGTGCCAGACCACGCAGGGACTGCTACAAGGGCATGACGCCTGAGCAGATCCGAGAATTTAGCAATTGTCAGCAGCAGCAAGCTAAGGAGAGGAGGGTACATTCTACACACACACACACACACACACACACACACACACACACACACACACACACACGCATCAATGCCTTTTATTCTTGCATGCATGTACCAGCATCACCAATGGTACTGATAGCACAGTTTTTAGACTGGTATTGATCATTTAAAGATGCAATGTGTTCCACACCCTCAGAACGTGTTCATTCATGTACTATAAGTTGATATTTGTTTAAAGGTCATGTCAGGTATATGAAATTGTGTGTGTGTGCGTGTAGCATGTTTTCATGGAGCAGAAGGAGAAACAGCTGGAGGAGGACCGCTTGCAAATGGCTTTGGCTCGGGCTGCGCTGCTGAAGGAGAGACAGCAGGCGAGAATTAACAAGGAGCTGCGCAGAGCTGTGGATATGACTAACATACAACTGGCCCAGGCTCAGCAAGCACAGTTTGTACCACACACACACACACACACACACACACACACACACACACACACACACACACACACACACCTGTAAACCAGGACTTAGACTCTCAGAAGTGTCACAGAATAATAAACTCTGTTAGTTTTATTCAACATAGTATACAATGGCTTGCATAAATATGTAACCCCTTAATCATTTCTACATTTTGTATTTTTATAATCTGGAACTGAAATGGACTTCATTTGGAATATGGGACACAAATCTACATAAAATAGCCCATCAGTTGTGCGGGGGTTGTTGCAGTACATTTTGCAAAATTAATGTTGTGGATTTGTAGAGAGCAAGAGAGACAGTGTGTGCAAGTGTGCGGGTGCCTGTCACAACAGAGATTCAGTGTGCACAGAAATTATTTTTGTTGAAATCTATACAAAATAGATATTTCAGGAAGGAATTACACAAAAGGGAGAAGTGCTATAAAAGGCCAGAATTTTCTCCACAAGGTCAGATGAACATGTTATCAGAACATGTCTTACCTGTCTATGACCCCATGCTAAAATGCTCTGCTCTTGGGTAGATTGTGTGGTCAGTATTAAAATGAGCTAACTGCATATGTGTTTTAATATTTAATAGATTACCCGTGGATCTGGCCACACCCATCAGTGTTTTTCATTGGTTTTAGGCTCACGCTATTTTGCTCACCTTATTAAAGCTGTTCCTAAGTGTCACATGATCTCGGTTTCTTTACACCTGTTTCTGGAACAACCCAGAGTTAGGTAGTAAACAGACCTAAAAAATAAAAAACATCATCATGAATATCAAGTACAGGAAATGTATTATGATGTAGATGACCATCCAGTCGGGATGAGGAGAAATCTTGCCTCTCCTGTAAATCATGTTGTTTGTTAGCTCAGAAAGCAGGTGTAAGCCTGTTAACTTTTTCCCTGCTCCTGACACTTGTGCTGCTGTGACATGTTCATTTCACCAATGTGGGATTAATACCATTTACTTTATCTTCTCATATGTTGAGGATAAGCTGTGCTGTAAATTTAGCAGCTGTGTTTTGTCTTCATCACAGGAGGAAGAAGGAGGTTTACACCAACATCCCTGACGAGAGATACTTCTCCCAGTTCAATAAATCCAGCAGATAAAAATATCATTAAACATTAAGACAGCTTTAAATAGATCATGTAGTAAAAAAAGATCCTGCTTAACACAGAAGTTTACACTATAAAGAGAACTTTGATGAGGTCTGGGTTTGATTTTATTCTTATCATTTGGTATGGACAGAGCAAATTAGAGCTTTATCAGTGTTCTTAATGACAATAATGAGAGAAGTCACTGTGGTCAAAATCAAATAGGAAGCCAGGGAAACTTTATTAACATCTGGATTGTTACACTATAATTACTTACAGAAAGATCCATGTAGAAGGAATAAGGGAACATCTGTGCAAGAGTGACTAAAATACTTATGATGATGTATGCCATCTGATAGAGAGAGCTGTATTCACAACTGTTGCTTTCAATTTCAAGACTAGGACTAAGATTAAGTCTCAAAATTGAGTTTTGAGTGCATGTTGAGTCGAGACTGAACCTGATCCTTGCACTGCATGATGATTAGGGTGGTTTCTAGAACAAAGAATTACTTCTTGTCATACCTTGTGCTTTATGAATGAAAATATAATACCAATATTTATTTTTTTAACAAACCCTGGGTCAAGACCAAGATTATATTTAGCAAGAATAATGTCCAAGAACATGTCCAAGTCATACAGAAAGATCTTGATGTCAGAGTCCAATTCACACAGCTCAAGTAAGAGATTTGGGGATATTAACAGATAATCACTATTCTTTATGCAGGTAGAACAAAAACAACATTTTGTATTAATAATAGATGCAAAATATGAGGGTTTTGTTGTTGTTGTCATCTTGGCAAAAACAGTCAGATATGTTACTCCTGTGTGTGTGTGTGTGTGTGTGTGTATGTGTGTGTGTGTGAAGTAATCTATGCAAACAGAAATTCCAACACCTTGTTTTCCTTGTTGTCCCAATTACTAATTACATCATTAGTAATTGTACTGGAATACTTTTAAAAATTAATCCTTCCAACCTGCGGCACGGTGGCATAGTGGTTAGCACGTCTGCCTCACAGCAAGGCCTGGGTTCAATTCCCAGCCCGGGCGTTTTCTCCCCGTGCTTGTGTGGGTTTCCTCCGGGTACTCTGGTTTCCTCCCACAATACAAAAACATGCATAATAGGCTAATTGGCTGTTCCAAATCGCCCCTAGGAGTGAGAGTGAGTGTGAATGGTTGTAAGAGTATTGGGCCTGCAGTGGTCGGGCAAGCTGTCCAAGGTGTACCCCGCCTTCACCCAGAGTCGGCTGAGATGGGCGCCAGCCTCCCAGCGACCCTACATAGGATTAACCGGCTTAGAAAATGAATGAATGTATGAATGAATGAAGACTCTCTCAATCCCCTCTCACTATGCGCTCCAAAACATGTAAATATCTGCCTTTCTCCTTCCGCATAATATCTGTTGCACAATGTAGGAAAACGGGCGATGTTTTTAAAGATAGCATTGAATTTCTCAAGAAGATAATCTGCTCAGAGCAGGGTTGGGACGCAGTGTAAAGTGCCATGGCATCACACCTCGCCGAGAACCTTCTCAATTTCCATAGCGCCGGTTTAATCTGGAAGTTACTCCTGAACTTACCCGGATAAACCAGTACTCACACAGACCAGTAACGAAAACCAGTTCAACAGAAACACTGTAAATAAAAATATCGGTGTGATATCAATCTTCTTCTTTTCTTTTTTCTACTCTAACTCGATTGAAGAGTTTGAGGTTGAACTTCGGCCTACACACGGTGTGTTTTTTACACAAACGACTGTTTTTTATTGAAGAATTTGAGTAATTTTAAAACTGAAAGTGAAAACTGTTGAAACTGAAAACTGTTGTGTTTTATTCTCACTTTAAATGCTGTAAATAATCATAAATCATCATCATTATCAACAACAGCAGCTGCAGCTACAGCTTACTGACTGGTTTTGGAAAAACAGCTGTGCATGTTCATCATTTAAACACACCGTATTAAACTATTAAATATCAGTCTTAAAACTCACATATTTATAATGAAAGACTGGACTCTCCTGGAGAAAATGAGAAGGAGGTTTAAAACATAAACAAAACACGCTGAGGGGTTCAGATAGTCACCTGAACCGCGAATGAGCTGAACACATCACACAGCAGCACGCGCTTATCAGGTTCTCTAGATCCCACAGGACACCATCCACCTGAGATCAGTCCGCCTTCCATATATGGTAAAGGATCCACGCGTCTTTTGATGGCCTTTAACCTTCCCAGCTAAAGTGGCTCTTTTGTTTTGTTTTTTATTTGTGCTGACATCACTGTGTGATTTTGAGACAATTCAGTTTGAAGAAGAATTTCTTATGATTTGTGTATTTATCACTTTTATTCATATTTTTGTTGAAAGAGAGAGTGCAGCATTTTGTTTTACACTCGTACAGTTTTCAGAATGTGAGTCATCACTGACTATTAATAACTTCAAACTCATTAACATTTTAAATTGTAAATAGATTTCAATTAAAACGTGTATAGTAAAGCATATAATGAAATAAATTCAAAGTTCAATAAAATATTTTCGGTTCAGGTCCCAGTACAGGGAAATGTGTAGAAAATCTTGTCACTGGTAATCACACACACACACACACACACACACACACACACACACACACACACACACACACACACACACACAAAAAGCTGCATTGGACAGAGATTAAGATTAAAACAGTTTAATTTGAAATAGTAAAACTGTATTTGTATTGTGTAATACAAGAATTACACTCTTTCAAAAAAACAGAATTCCTTGTTGTCCCAATACACTTTCTCCAGATGTGCGATTCCAGCAAATCCATGTGATCACATTATAACATTTATTATTAAAATACAATTCAGATCAGATAGGAAACCCTGAGATTACATATCAACAATATTCACAGACTAAAATCTAATATAACATCAAAATCAATAAGAACCATCACAAACATAAGCGTAATCATTAAGAAATAGTTAAAAATAAAATATACACCTAAGCCATAATAGAAAAGATTATACTTGTTTAACTGTATTTTTCACCAAAATATACAAATAAATGCTTGATTTGGATTGGCCGGAGGTGTTGATTAATTTCTTATATTAGACACTCTCACAGTAGTGTCGCTGCAAATCTTTTGAGATTTACATTCATGTATTTTAAACATTAATATGTTATTCCTGTTATACATTACCTGAGCCACTTAATCCTACTAGGGTTATGGGGAGGATCAAGCCTATCTCAGCTGACTTTGGGCAAAGGCAGCGTACACTGTGGAGGGCTTGCAAGACCAGCACAGGGCCAACACATTCTCACACCTAGGGGCAATTTGGAACAGCCAGTTAGCCTGTGCATGAGATACCTGGAAGAAACCCACACATGCATGGGGAGAACCTACAAAATGCACACAGAAAACGCACTCCCCGACCCCGAGACCCAGGACCTACTTGCTGTGATGCAGAAGTGCTAAAAAATACGCCACAATGAAGTCACAAATATGTTATCAATTCTATAACAGCTCATTCACAGGGACATGTATAGCTGAGACTGACAGAGTTTAAGTGGAACAGTGGATGGACAATAAATAAAAGGGGGGTTTTCTGTGTTTTTTTTGTTTTAAACATTAGAAACATACACACATTGCTACGGTGATGTGTGTGATAGTTAATGTAACATTTATAGAAGGAGTCTCCAGTGTCAGTGTTTTGAACAGTTACAAGTAATTTGTCTTTAAAGTATACTGCCAAAAAAATAAAGGGAACACTAAAATAACACATCCTAGATCTGAATGAATGAAATATTCTTATTAAATACTTTGTTC
>JBCNYH010000024.1:30544606-30560331 GCA_039654325.1 Tandanus tandanus
TATACACACACACACGTGTGTGTGTGTGTGTGTGTGTGTGTGTGTGACTTATATAACTTAAGAAACATACGAGATACGACCAGCTTCGTAGAGATTCAAATCAAGAAGAAATGCACTCTATGCGCAGGGGGAACTGAGACCGGGGGGAAACTGGCGGATGTTGATCTCACGGACCATTTCTGTGGTTCAGCTCTACAATTAGTTGCTTCTGCGCATGCGGGCTAAACTGAGACCGCCTCACCGGGTCCTCTACGCCATACTGTATTATAAAACTGGAACGATGATTGGTCGGTTTGTACGTTATTTAGAAATGCGTCACGGAGCCGCCATATTGGAAAGCGGAACATGGTGGTTAGAATGTAAGTCAGTGATGGGAGACCACGACCATCATACAAGTTTATAAATACAGTTCAATGCTCTACACATTCTCATAGAAATAAGTTCCATTCTGGTTGCCAGGTTGTGTTATTAGCAGCATTTTACTGACTCCTCAAAGATTTATCCAAACTATCCTTCGTCGGATATAAACACTGCGTAAATGATGTATGATTGAAATCCAAAGTAATTTTTTTTTTTTACGATTTTCCTAATCATCCCTTGACCCCATCCCAACCCTCGTCCCAATCACCCCATCACTTTATTTTTATTTTTTTAAGAGATTGAGAAAAGCTAATTGTTTTGACCTTGGACAGTGTTCATCATGTGAAAGCCATTGACTTTCAATAAATTTAAGCTCATTTGTTTAATAGAAGAAGCAATTTAACTGGTGGGAAGTGTAAACCTTGATTATTTCTCCTTTTTTTTTTTTGTTATTATAGAATGGTTAATGGGAACTGAACAAAATATCAGATTGTTCAAAATAAACCTTTTTCAGGTCAATTTCCTTGTTTTACAACAAAAGAGGTCAAGTGGATTTACTGGGTTTTGCATCTGAACTCTTCAATTAAAGATGTGTACTGTATACGGCTGGATAAAAAAAAATCCTGGTTTCTCATTTGCACCCGCACCTGAAAATTGGCACCACATGTAATTTCATTTTATTTTTTTGGTAAAACCATGCTCAAAACCTCGGAAAATGCCTCAGACAATGTAAAAAAGACCGAAAGTGATTGCAGAGTTAGCTGCTGTAATTGTAATTCTGTTGATCGGTTTAGTTCTGTTTGAAATCGTTTAATTTTCGAAAGATTTTTGGAACTGCAAGGCTGCTGTTCTATAGACGGGATCAGCCCCATGTTCCCCAATCCTTATGTATAGAAGTAAGCTACAATGATTGTATCCATATTGTAAAAGAAGTGTTATGAAACAAAATCAAACATACTCATCAAGGTAACAATTTATGGAATATTAGAGTTAGGGTTCCTGGGGAAAACAGACATGGACCCCTATAGACAGTTGTTCAGAGTTATATACATGTTAAACAATGTACATGTAAAAGACTGGTCATCTAGTATGAGTTGTGAAGCAAAAAAATTTTAATAAACAAGTACTTCTAAAAGGTTCTTATTTATTTTTGTTTATTCCAAAAAAAAACTCAACAAATATCTGGAAGTCACCTCAAGTTAATAGCTTCAGTCACTTTACCTACATTTAGCTTTAAAAGCTTTTGCGCTTCGACAGTCACCTCATTTCTCTATTTAAAAAAAAGCATGCCTCATTTAGGTTTTCAAAAAGTGCTGATGAGAAACCGGGATTTTTTTTTTTTATCCGCCACAACCACACTCACTGGACATCTTGTGTGCATACTTTACAGACACTTGACACTTTACATACAGTATTACTTATAAAATCGCCACTGCATTTATATTTCATTTAATATATTTTTGTATTCTATATTTTACATTTTTATATTGACCTTTAACTAAGCTCTTCAAATAGCTATAGTTCTTCTTGATATTGATAGTTTATTCTTCAAATTTTAGGACAGTCGTAACAAGCATTTCACTACACATTGTACTGTGTATGATTTTGTACGTGACAAATAAATTTGAACTTGAATAAGGGTCAAATAAACCCAAAAATCTAGCACTACATATTTCACACAATCAACTTGGGAATGCTATTTACCAATATGGCAACCCCATGTCATACCGAAAGCCGTTAAATACAGAAAGTCGTCCTCTTTCTCTCTCACACACGTTTGTTTACTCTGTGGAGTGTGGCGTTTCACAGTAGTTCCCGGAAGTAAAGGGAAAACACTAACGGCACAATAAGAGTCTCCCAGTACAGAGTGTTTATGGTGTATTTTTAAAAGGCAGGCGGGTTTAAAAAAAAACAAGACTGTATATTAAAAACACACCATAAACACAAACTGTTATATTTAAAATGGCTAAACCTCACCCCTCCCCCTTCCGCACGAACACACTGGCTCAAACACATAATATAACCAGAGACAGGGGCGACACGGTGGTGTAGTGGCCAGCACTTCCACCTCACAGCAAGGTCCTGGGTTTAGTTCCTAGGCTCGGGTGTTTGTGTGTTCTTCTACAACTACACTCACTCGCTGAAGCGCTTAATCCCACTAGGCTCACAGGGAAGCTGATGCCCATGTCAGCGGGCTCTGGGCAAAGGTGGAGTACACCCTGAACACCTCGCCAGACCATCGCAGGCTGAACACACACACTCACACCTAGTGGCAATTTGGAACAGTTAGTCTAATGTTCATGTCTTTGTACAGTGGTCAGAAACCAGAGTACCAAGAGGAAACCCACGCAAGCACATGGAGAACATGCAAACTCCACACTAAACACCTGAGCCCAGGCCTTCTTGCTGAGAGGTGGATGTGCTAACCGCTATGCCACTAGGCTGCCCACTACTACACTTTAGGCTACTTCAAAATAGTGTATAACTATTAAAAATTACTCAGAAACATCTGCTCAAAACATCCTCTTCCATGAGTCATGGTTTAGGAAAGTGGGCCGTGTTAAATAGTTTGTCATTCATATAAAGTAATCAATAAATGATCTCGGGTTATTGAATAATACATGTTTGGTGGTTTTGTTTTTTGTTTAATAGATTACTCCAGATTTCAGTGACGGTACAGAGGACGCTTTCTATGATTATTAAACTTGCTTGGTGGTTGTAAGTCTGGAATATTAGCTAAAGACACATTCAGCACACAATGCACCCACTTCTTGAGTCTGCCCAAAGTATACAATGATGTATATTGAAGTGGATTGCTATAGGCCTAAGCTTTCCAATAACTTATTCTTGCTTTTTTTTTTACCCAGCAAAGCAGGTATTGCTGCTAGTATAGTAATAATAAAAAGAAATCTGCTGTGTGACGTCAAACAGGCAACAATTCCACCTACTGCCGCCAGATGTCGCCACTGTCTTCATCTAACAGTTCTGTATCAGCTAGTGTTGGCTGGTAGGCGATATGCATCGGAAATGTACAATCAACACACCCACTTTACGTGCCTCGAAGGGATAATCTGTACACTCATAACTTCCCGACATGTTTGCCAAGTGGCAAAGTGTTTGCGTGCATACATGCTGACGCTATCGAATCTATAGCGGACACACATATATAAACTATACACACACACACATATATATATATATTTTTAATTTTAGTGACATAGGCTAAAATTGCACATTTGTTGAATACCGGTAACCTAAAAACAGTTTAAGTCATTAGAAAAACATTTATTGTTTGTATTTGTACAAATGAGACACACACACACACCAAAATAAGAGGAAAATACCATGTTTTTGTTTTTTTAATTCTAAGAAATGTACAGAGTATAGAAAACACTTCGGTCCATTTCCAAAAATAAGAACCTGTAAACTTCTCATCAAAATGAAACATACAAAAGTCATTCTGATGCCGTTGTGCTACTGAGGTATTGACAACTGTTTTGAAAAACAAGATAGCCAAAGGGGGGAAAAAAGAGAAAACATATATATAAAAATAAACAAAGCCAACACAAATGTACAAAATGTAAAAGAGCAAATAAATATGATTTATATTTAACCAAATCTAGTAATTTCACTAGAGTAGACAGAAATACAGACAGCAGAAAAATCAGTAGGTGTGGATTAGTCCCTAACTCACAAGTAAAAAAAAATTCTGTACAGAAAGAAAATAAAATCACATCCTTATAATCCATAAAACTATCATGTCCTACTATCAGAGGACAAAGAGCAGATGCCGAAGTGCACGTCAGCTACTGCTAAAATAATTTCTATCTATTTTTTTTATATATATATATAAAAACAAGGTCAACTTTATGTCAGCCTGTAGCTACTGATTTCTTCTGTTCCTATTTTTATTCACATGTGCCTACTGACAAGGTTTATGAAATATTACTAGCAGATGCTCTTCATGCCAAAAGGGCTCTAAAATGTGCAGCTGAACAGGAAACGCCATTAGAGCTGGCTGTAGCCAGTATAAGTATTTTTTATAAGATGTAAATGGTCATTAAAAAATTCTGAAAAAACTCTGAAAAAAAAAAAAAAAACTGAAAAAATATTAAATCACAAATAAAAGGTTTGCTGCAGAAAGAGTGAAAATTATGTTAAGATTTATGTTTTCCTGACACCATTAGACTTTGTCCGGTTAAAAGGTTAAGGCTGTTTTTCTGTTTAGCTGAAAGAGGAAATGTTTTAGTGTGTGAATGGAAAAGAGAAATAGTGTGCGTGTGTGTGTTGACAATTGGCTCACCAGACTTCAGCTTCATGAGGTAGTTAGATGTGCAGATAAATCTGGCTGTCAATTTTAAATGCTAAATTGTGGGACTGAGTAATTAAAACCACACACATTCCCACCCAGTCATTGTCTTACACACACAGAATCCACAAAACCCAGAAAAAACTGTGAAAAGAGTATTGCTAACATACCCTTCCAATCTGCTCAATTCATCACAGCTTTCAGGTTCTTTTTGTTTCTTGGCCCCACAAAAGGCTGCAAAAATGACATTTCATAAAATCAAGACCATAGAAATCACGTTTTTAAAAAATTCTTCACATCAACTGAGGTCAAGTAATCAAATCACCTCACATGGCATCACATTACAGTTCCAGTCACATTTTTTTCGCTTCCTCTTTAAAAAATTAATTCGTTTATACCCGTATTAAAAGCACGACACCCTGAGGACGAATAGAGTAAAAGAGGAAGCACCAAAACAAACATTTTTCCAATTCGAATGAATTTCTTAAAGAATTGTCTTGTGTGAGCTACGTTCACAGTTGTAAAGATTGATGCTCTTTCGGACATAAGCAGCTAGAAATCAGAAATCACAGAAACAAATCGTAAACATATCTGCACAACGTAAGTAGAAGTGGGAACCTTGAGCAGGTTAAACACCTCTCTCCGTGTTCACTGTGCTGATATATAAACTAACATGCATGGGGAAAATCGCATCAAGTCGCGTTACATACACAGTAGCATACGTCTAAGTCCAAGGCCACTAATTCCAGTAATAAAGACTATCTCTAGTGCATAAAAAAGAAGCTGCGGTGCACCCCGTGTCCAAACACATTTTACAAACCGAGGCAGAGTTGAAGAATATGTAACCATACGTTCACACAAGCAGGTGAGGTCATATCACTTGTAGTTTTGCTCTTCTGGGCATGGCTATTGTTGTGACTTGTGGATGTGCACTGAATAGCATTTTCAGTATTCACATTCACATCCCCTTTATTTCAAATTCATGGGTTGTACAAGCTTCGCTGGCAGATTAGGAAAGCAAGCTAACTATACTAGCTACACATGCTCAAGAGGGGATCTAACAATCTCTGCTACTTTTTCCAAGATTTTTCATTTTCATAATGTCTCCATTCACGCTTATGAATCATGGTACGTGACCATATACGATGAAAGTTTGGCTGCAAGTTGGTTTTTCTTTATGTTAAACAAATTGCACATAGGAACTAAAGTTGTATGGAAAACACAAGAAATGTCAGTCAACATGGTGCCTGAAATCGTTTGATTTGTCAAATGTTTTTGATTTGTAAGATTTAAAGTGTAAGACCAAATTTGAGTACAGCGGAGGAAAACCCCCCACAAACAATTCACATTTTTGCCACCATCGCTAAAATAGGGACTCCGTGTAAAGCATGGACAAAGTAATTGAATCAACGATCGTCTCTGTCACCTGCTTGTGTGGACACACATTATTACGCTGCAGGACTAAGTGAAAAGTCTGAATGAGTTAAAGCTCAGCTGATCCTCTCACCATGCTGTAAATCTGGATTAGCGTTCGTTCATACATACATGACATTCAGTGATGATGCACTAAGCAACAGTCTATCCATTGGGAATAAAGACACCTCCAAGTACCTTCTTTCCAACCCCTGAGTTTAACTTGTGAAAGGAACAGCATGTGAATCCACAACCCTCGTGATGTCCTTCCTTAAAACTGTCCATGCAGAGGATCCTGTGAGCAGTACTTTCTTAGCAGGTCAGACGGATAGAACTTGCCACCAAAGTGCAGAAGCTCACGAAGTAAGGAGCTTTTATACAGAGAGGGCAAGCTGCAGTCTAGACCACATTTTAGATGAACTGACAAGCATTTCATTCTTTTAGGAAAACCCATAGAGCTTGTCTACACAGTCCAGATGAAGGTGCACATCCGGGGACATGAGAACAAGGCCAAAACTATGTAGACATGTCCGGAGGCCATCATCAGGAAAGTGATTTATCAGTTGAGGGAATGGTGCAGGTCTCTCCTCAGCCTTCTCCATCTGATTTGTCATTCACCTACATCAAGAGGGAAAGAGTGTACTTTAATTACAGGGATTTAAAAGAACTGGACTGAAATTTCAGTAATGCTGTGGTATAAACGTCTATAGCTCATCCTTCCAGGGAATGCTTTTTTCAGTAAATACAATGTGCCCCATTTCCCATCTAATCACACATAAATCTCTTTAGTCTATAGTAAAATTTTTGACAAAAGAAAATTAGAATATAAAGCCCAGGGTAAAAAAACAAAACAAAACAAATAATAAAAAATAAAAAATTCTTGTTGTTTTCTCATTCCAGGGAAATGTCAAAATTCCTGTAGTTATCATACAAAGACTACAGATATGGTGGATAAAGATTAGCTTCAAGTGTATTTACTAAGACTCTTCAGTAAAAGGCAGTGAATTCCACATTTCACAAAAACAGAAATGAAACTCAGTATAACTCGCCATAAGAAAACAAAATCTGTGTTTTTGTCCAAAGTTGCCAAATCTTACCTTTCACACTTCTTGCTTACTGCTAGGACCACTGGGAGCTGCTGCACTCATCAACTGTTGCCTATAATAGAAAAACACAGTGCAGACATGCTGGAATAGCAAAATTGTAAGACATAAATGACTACACATTCGCATAAAATATATTAAATTTTCGAAATATTTGAGTGAGAGTAGGAATCTACAGAATTAGCACTCAACTGAACTCATTTTCTAGTCTCCAGTATAAGGTGATTTAAAACAACAACAACCACTGTTGGCAGCTGTTATAAGCTTTTTAGACTCCTTCAACATGAATTCATTCATTTTTCAAACCACTTAAACTAGGGTCACATGGAAGCTTAAGCCCATCTCAGCCGACTCCGGGCAAGAGGAATACACCCTGAACAGCTTGCCGGTCCCTCACAGGGCCAACACCAACACACACACTTACACTCAAACTCTTACCTAGGGGTAATTTGGAACAACTAATTTTAACTTCGGTCAATGTTACCAGTAACCACTGTTATGATCAGTAATCACGATTATTCTTAATGACAAGTTACTGATTACTGTTTATCCCAATGACCAATCACAACTGATTCCGACAACCATTCCTAATGAGCACTTTCCCAATGACCAATCACAACTGATTCCGACAACCATTCCTAATGAGCACTTTCCCAATGACCAATCACAACTGTTTTCAAAAACCAATCACGAATCAACATTGTTCCCAAAGACCATTAATCACCACTTTTTGCAATAAACAAGCACAGTTGTTGCAAACAGCCAATCACTAATCATCATAGCTCCAAACAACCAATCACTGATTACCATTGCTTGCATTCATTGTGTGTTTGCATCCACACTTTCGCATTCTTTACATAAATCTCTGTTAATGATGATCACACTTCTTTTCTATTCTACATTATTTAATCTTTAATACTTTAATGTTGAAGAGCAACATACCGTGGATGAAATAAGTGATCAGGTCCCATGCTTCTCTGAGGCAACATCAAACCTTGAAAGTGCCCTACAGCATGTGGGTGCCTGTACATAGTTTGTCCCTGGGTGTAAGGCAGGTGCTGGGGCCGCTGCAGTGCCTCCAACAAGTGCGAGTGAGTATTGTGAGAGCCAAAATGTCCACTTGGGTGCTGGGGCCTGGAGTATGTTCCTCCTTGGACACTGTGAGGTGAGGGAGCTCCACCGTGCTGCATGCTGGGATGCGTGGTCCTTGGATCATAGGGGTAGTTTTGTTGAAACTGAGTGGAGGCACGGTGTTGGGCTGCAGCGTTGTGGCTGTCCAGATCCAGTATCTCTTTTGGGCTTTCAGGCAGATCCAAACTGTCCTCAGTCCGGCCTTGTTTTGCCGGGGTAGCACCCTCCTGATTCTCAGTAGAGCTGCCCTGGGATCCATTGGATATAACATTTGGAGAAATAATATTCCCATCAGAGCCCAGAGGAGACATACTGTTCTCCTTTTGCCGAACACTGACGCCAGCACCTGCAGCCGTAAGGTAAGCACTGGGTATCATGGGTGGATGAGGGTGGTATGGAGGTCTAGGCCATTCCCTTGCTGGGAAACCAGGCCTGCTGTTTTGCTGGTGCTGGGGATAGTACTGCTGTTGTTGCTGATAGGGAGCATGCATGCTAGGATGGGCCTGAGGATGATGTGGACTCATATGGTACTGATACACCGTACCTTGCTGATATGGAGGATAATGGGAAGGATTGTGATGAGGGCTTACAGACTGAGGCTTTGGCACTTGGTTTGGGTAAGGAAGATGACCAGAAGGGGGAACTGGTCTGCCCATGTATTTACTGTAATGTGGACTGGCCATACCATACTGAGCCATACTGCTGCTCTCTGAACCAAGAGAGGGGTTTGTTGGTGCCTGATTGGGTGGTGGTGCCTGATCTGGCCTGCTTTGCTGATTTTGTGATACTGGGCTAAAAGGCTGTTGTTTGTAATGTCCATTGGCAGTTGAATTCTTAATATTGGGATTGGCACCACCAGAGCTTCCTTCAGGTTCCCGAGTAGGCTCACTGGGTTTCTGGTCACCACGTTCAGCAGGTGAGGGCTGAGCTAGCGCTTGGGAAACAGGGTGGCTGGGGGGCAGTGAGGTGAAAGTGGCAGGGTGTTGAGCACTAGGATGTGACCCCTGAGGAACAGACTGCGGCATGCCATGAACAGGCCCTGGTTGTTGACTACGGAGAGATCCATTGTGGGGCATCTGCTGGTGAGGAGCAGTGGAAGACGTGTGTGGTAGTCCGTTGTTACGATACTGAGGAGATACACCTGAAAGAACCTGCTTAGGGGGACTCTGCAACATTTGTTGGAGAGTATCCTGTGAGCCATTTTGGGAGAACTCTGGAGGAATGGTGGAAGCCATCTGTCCAGACAGATCTGAGGTTTTCTGAATGATCTTATTAGAAGAGTGCTTAGAGGAATCCTGACATTTCTGGGTCTGAGTTTCAGAAAGGGGTTCCTTTTGAAAAATGGGACCGTTTTGGGGTATGAGTGGATTGCCTTCTCCAGTGCTCCTTAGGTCCAGTGGTAATTTGTCTTTTTCTGGTGTGGAGAGCAAGGCTCGTGCAAGCTCTCCTGATAACTTCTTCTGTGGTGAGCCACCCCACAGTGCAGCACCAGGGCTCTGCTGGGTACTGTTGGGCTGTTCAGGGACCTTAGTTGAACAAATAGACTCTTCACATTGTTGTTTGTCTAAATCTGTTAGAATAAAAAAATTAAAAGGCATCAAAAAAACCCAATAACCACAAGCATTGTTGATTAACACAATCCTATGAAAAGAAACGATGCATTACAAAGGCAAACCATTTGAGAAACTTTTACCTTTGGATGCTCGGTCAGCACCTGGGCTATCTCCCACAGACCTTGAGTTTTGGCTTTCAGGAGCTGCAGCTGTATTAGCATTCCTTACTGGAGGCGGCTGGTAACCAATGCTAAGGCGAGAGGATGAAGCAGACATCTGCTGCAGGGCAATCATCTCAGGACTGTCCATCATTGAACCGACATGTGGCCCGGGCTCTTGCGGGGTCAAGGAAGGTCTGTGAGCCATGGGTCCCTGGGAGTTAACTGCTGACATCCTATATTGGCCATTAGAAGGGGGATATCCAGCACTGTTTGGGGGATTAATTATGCCATGACCATATAGGTGCTGACCACCCATAGCCTGCTCCTGCATCGTTGATCGTCCAGGCTGCTGATGGTTTGAGCCTGGCCAAGAACCGTAAGGAGAAGGTGGAGTACCATAAGGAGTGAAGGAGTTGTGCAAGGGTCTAGGGTAGCCATTTCCCATGGGGTGCATGGGTTGCCTGTCAGGGTGATGGTGTTGTCGATACATTTCACCCTCAGATGGAGTGGTACACAGTCCTCCAGATTGAAGGGCAACTGGTCTGGGGCCCAGTGATGGGCCATGAGTGGGGCCAATGTAGGAATGCTGTTGGTGATGAGAATCCGGCCCCATTGGATATCTCGGCCCAAAGTGTGGACCATTGGTAGGTGGACCCTGAGAAGAAAACAAATTATTCTGTGTTAGCAGGCTTTGTCAAATTAATTGTATTATTTTTAAGGACTTTTAAATGCCTCTTCTATTGTAAATTAACCTCAGCCAAACATAAAATATATTACTATGAATCTGAATGATTACAATGAATACCCTGTGATAGAAGAGAGTTGTTCAGGGTGTATCCCACCTTTGCCCAGAGTCGGCTGAGATAGGCTCCAGCCTCCTCACAACAACGAATGATTTAATCACGTACAGCAGCATCATGCACTCGCTCATAAAAATCTAAAGTGTGTTCTTTCTCTGGTATTAAAAAGGTGTCAAACCTGCATAGAGTAATGAGGCATGTGTTGGGGTCCATGCTCTCCTGGACCCCTACCCATGACTGGTCTATGTCCCGGATATGAATATCGGGGGTCCATCATCATACCTTCCCCATACATTCCTGGTCCTGGGGGACCTGAATGCCGCAGGAGCTGTTGTTTTATGAAAAAAAGTGTGTTAAACATCTGACATATGAAATAACATGAAATTTTTACATTTAATCAGTACACATTTATCACTATGAAAGTATAATACCACAGAAAATGGAGTACTTCCTGTAATGCTAGTCAGGGGCTTTAAATGAATGAATATTGTTTATTTCACATTGAGCATAAAGCATTTACTCCTTTGGGACATATTTTCACTAGATTTTGAAACATGGCAGTGGGGATTTATCCATTAATTTCTAAAGGATTCTTTAACACTGAGCTCAAATTATTTTTTGGGCATGCTATATTACAGAAGGGTCTGCAGGGGTGATGTTTACTTTATTTTTTTTTTTTTAATTATGGGTGATTTTTCATGACATTTCTACCAGAGGCAGGGCTTTGGACAAGGAAGACTACATTAGATGTTGGAGATGATCCAGATCAAATAAAAATTTTTTGTTTAACATTAAACATTCTGATGTGGGATGATTTTAAGAAAGTATGACACCAGGTGTTTATATGGGGGATTGCTTGTGTTATTTTCTCTTATTGTTTTCAGTCCAGAAAAAGCAAAGAAACTGCTCTGTGCACTGACTCAGTTAAGCAGAACACAGCTTAAAAAAACTGCTGCAGCTGCAGGTCTGATTCACTTAATGCCTTGAAGTTATGATGATTTTGAATTGAATCACTTTTATTAATTTTTTTACACCCATGCACATACACAGGGTTTTAACCTGTCTAAGGAGCCGCACAGAGGTAAAGATCATACTACTAGCAATCAATCATGGTAATCTTGATAGCGCTCTATAAGATGTAGTAGATGTTTAGTATAGTGATCCTGCATAAAGTCCTAAAATCAGACAGGAAGTGTAGCCTTGCCTGTTGTGAAGAATGGTACATTCCGTACAGTGGCTCATTTCCAGAGCGAGGCTGTCCTGTGTTCATGTTGTGAGCATATGTGGGCCCGTTGCTGAACTGGTAACCAGGTGGTCCAGGAACCTGGTTGCCCCCTTTACCCCCGCTGGACGATTTGCGTTTCTGCGCATGTTCCGTGGCCCGGATGAGGCTCTCGGGTCCTGAATGCCGACTGCTCTTACTCTTCTTTTTGTCCTTCCGCTCACGGTCCTCCTTGCTCAAATGGAACTCCTCGTCCGTGTCGCCATCCTCAGAGGGGAAGTGTTTTAGCAGGGCTCGGGTGAAACAGCGCTCCAGGGACTCGGCCATTATTGTGTACTCTGAGAAACACAAACATAGCTTGTCCATTTAGCCCTGTCAACACGCACATACAAACAAACGCACACGCGCATACACACAGAGGACTCAGTTTCCATCTCTGAGCTGAGCCAATGACCAGGTCACAGAGCCACATTTGACCTTTGACCCTTCAGTCCTTCCCGGTGGGGGGAGAACATTCTGACAGATGGATGGCTCCAGAGAGAGGGGCCGCAGGGATGGAATGTCTGTGTGGCACTGCAGGACTCGGAGCTCTGGAGAACAGCTCAATCACTTGACATTAATCACTGTCAGAGCCTCGACACACGTACACACACACACACACACACACACACACACACAGTCTCTCTCTCTGTCACACACAAAATCACACACACTCCACAAAAAAAAAAAAAAATCACAATAAAAACTGTCTTCCTTTTATTTTTAGCTGACATTAAATAACAGAGCCTATTTACCACTCTCCTCTCCGTTGTATTCCAGGCAGTTCTCAAACATGAGCTTCACATCGGCTATGAACTCATCCTTGGTGACATACTCTCCTTCATTTAACTTTCTCTCAATGGTGGACAGATCCATCGGAGTCTTAAGAAGAAGTAGAAAGAAAAAAACAATCACAAAAACACTCACAAATCTACAAACACCTACACTTACAGTTTGGCCTAAAAGCACCCAACCACATCCCAACCATTTCATCAGTAAAACAAGCACCCGGAACATGACTCATCTGAAGCGGCAGTGCAATCATGATGCCAGCTTATTTTACCACCAGGGGTTTATTTCAACACTTAAGAGAACTGAGAGTCAAAAAGTTTCCCAGCTGAGAAACACAGGAAGCTAACCTGAATAATCTCATGATAGTTAGGCGCGTAGGATTCATCTACAGGCTCCATAAAGGGCCAAGCATCTTTATGAGCCTTCAGAGCCTCCAGCACTGAGGGGAAAAATAAAAACAACCAAAGATCAGATTTAAAATGTGAAAAATTCCTGAAGCTGAGAAATGAGGAAACGTGGGTTAGGTCTTGGTTCACAGTCCTTTCCACCATTACGCACCTTTGTAGAGAGCTGCATAATCATCATCAATATCGTATCTGAAACAGAAAAAGAAAAATGGAAGTGAGCAATGGGGAACATGACCATGTAGAGGGAAACACGCATGAATACACATCATAGACTAAATCGAGTTCCTTGCAAAAGGCCGGTGCCTATCCCCGGTTTCTGTAGCGTGAAGCAAATAGGAGTTCAACTCCTCCTGGATGGGATGTTGGTCCATCGCAGTTCACGTTCCCAGTATTTTTTTACTGGTACCCATTTATACTGCTGGGTGGACAGAGGCACACTTGTGGTTAAGACCAGTAAAAATTAGGGGGAATTAGGATCTCACAACAGACAAAGCCAAATCTATTAATCTAGTGATTTTTTTTTCATTTACTCAGGATTTTGTGATTTTATGTAAATTCATTTTTTCCTAATTCTATATTATACTTGAGAGATCTTAAGGAATAAAATGCTGTTATAGAAAAACAATCCACTAATGGAGCCAAACATGAAAAATACTTTGTTTTTATCTATTTGTAGTTACATGTAATGCATTGCAACATCTGAAATCCAAGTTACTTCTTGTCATCACCAAAATCAACAGCATTGCCAGATAATTTAACACATTTTATGACATGGCATATTTGTATAATCAATCCTGTCTATGACCTAAAAAAAATATTGCAATACTTTGCAACATTTTCCCGATAACAATATTTATCTTGGTCTCTCTCTCTATATTTTATATATATATATATATATATATATATATATATTAGTTATTGGGGAAATGTTGCTATAAAACAAGACATGCAGTCGCATGCAGACTGTTTTTAAGTATAATGGGATGGGACACTCATGCATTCTTGTACAAACCTGCAAAAAAAGTGTAAAAACCTAATTTATGCTCTTTGCAAATGCAGACAAATGCATTGTCGCTAAAATGCGATTTATTTATGAATAAAAGTTGATATTGCTGCTAATTCACAACTCTGTATTCAGTTATAAGATAAGTAAAGTCATAACATTCATTTTCTAAGATAAAATTCATTTAGTCATAACATTCATTTTCTTAAAGCTAATTAGGGTTGCGAGGAGTCTGGCACCCATCTCAGCCAACTTTGGGTACACCCTGGACAGCTGCAAGTTGTTGTCTGTGAGTGTAAAGTGAGGTCATTCATATATATATATATATATATCTATATATATATATATATATATATATATATATAAAAAACCAAATTTTGTTCCTGTTAGTCTGTGCCTCTGTTTTTTTTGAGAGCTTTAGAAGATCAGCATGTAGTTGGAGGCAGACATTCCCCTGTGAGCCTGCAGGTTGAAGAGAAAAGAATGTTAGTAAGCAGTACATCAGCACAAAAGCACATTCAGCAATTCTCTGAATGAGACTTCAGCCAGGAGCCAGGAGAGGCAACTGCATTTGTCAGCCCTGAGATGTCTCCAAGTTGCATGAACTCAAATCACGAGAGCCACGTCTAAGATCACAGCAGGGTCCAGTACAGATTGATCCTTATCTCTTCCAGAATACTTTATGATATGCAACCATGAAACACAGGAGATATCATTCTCTTACTCTGTTTCTTCCTTCCATCGTCCTGCCATTTCTTTTCACTCGTGTTTGTTTAGTCTTTTCTCATTTCAGGATTATTAGAACTTTCTTTTTTATGCCACCAAACCTCTACAGCTGATCCAGAATGCAGCTGTGTGATTTGTTTTTAAACTTCTCATTCCACTGTTTCCTGTGTTTGCCTCCTGTAGCTGCCCACATCAGATTTCAAGCAAGAAATGGACCCCCACTCACCTGAAGACTCCTAATAAACCTCAAACTGCACCAAATTCTCTTCAAGCCACAGGCACTGCTCAAAACATCTTGACTAGCTCGTTCCTATCAAACTTTTTTTTTTTGGATCTCTTTAGATGTCTACGAATAATCTTTCTTTGTGTTACATTTAGTGTCTGTCTAGAGTGTGTTGATTAGGAGTGGACACTATATCATGTATATCTGTGTATCCATATGATTATATATTTTTAAAAAAAGGAAACAGGTAGCCATATATATACATTTTTATTTTTTGAAGAAACATCCAACGAAACAGTAGTGTCACGATAAAAATAAATTGTCCAGTCTTTGGTGCTGATGGTGGTCATATTCTCAGCACTAAGCAGTATTGTCTTCGATGCTGAACAGCGCAATGATGGCATTGTCATTCATTCATTCATTCATTTTCTGAACCGCTTATTCCTAATTAGGGTCGCGGGGAGGCTGGTGCCCATCTCAGCC